>OY804603.1:29860923-30460923 GCA_963680895.1 Fragum sueziense
GTACTGCTGTGAAGTATTTAGTTCCAACCAAGCACAACCGGAAAAGATTGATTTTCATAATGAGAGAATTCTATGAGGTAGCTTCCGCATGATTTGCAAGTTAGAGAAAGACTCACAATTCTATTTTAAAATCCTAAAATGCTTTTGACCAAAGGAGCTTATTCTGGTTTACATTATTCAATAGAAGCCAAGTAGTGATTATTATCCTCATGTAGAGAGTAAGCAAATCAGGATGTTCTTAAAAAAGATTCACCATATCATTCATGACAGCGTGCGTCTTTCCAAAACTGAAGAGTTGCTGTTTACCCCCAAAATGTTTGTTCATGGTATCTAAAATTTCCATTTAAGGCTGGTCATAAGGAACTCAATTTGCTCCGATTGAAAGACCTGAAAGACAACTGAGTACTTTGAGTGTTCTAAAGATAAAATGCCTATACGATGAACAGATATCCCACTTTGATTATCTTCAAATAGAAACTGCAAGAGGAGTTGCACAATCAAGAAATTGAGAACGGAAAAAAGAACATACAGATGGAGGAGTAGACTGACTGACGGACGGACGGACGGACGACTAATTCCATGACATTATTCGAACATTCGGGTGTATTAATATGAAATTGTCGAGTCTTATCTTGAGGCGCCTGTGGCACCAGGGCTAGATAGAAAGACTTGTGTCATCAATTTTCATTGATTGCATTGTCGTAATATTCATAGGTACCTTTAACTCTTTCCCAAACAATATAGTCTTATAGGGCTCCCATTTGGAAGCTCCTGTAGCCGACAAAATGAATCTTTATGAATACTGGAATGTGTTTGTGTATCATATAGCCAGCATTTTCTTCTTTTGCCTCTATGTTATCCCAAGCTCTTTCTACTATGGACGTCAAAATCAGGTCTCGTTTGGGAAAGGGTTAATGTATTTGTACAGATAACTTGATATCTGGACTGGTTTTGTTCTCGAAACACTAGAAATATACAAATATAATTCTGCAATTACACCTAAGAGCTGCACGCCTATCATCCTTTACAATAGCACTGTTTAAACCACTAGAATGTAATTGAGTACCAACAGACTTCAGAGCAACCATTTCAATAGGAAGACTACAAAAGATAACAAAGGCATTCACCGTCCTGTTCTGACCACTGTCATTGAATTATTTCAGCAAAGAAAGGTTAATTCGGGCAACAATTCAACGATATAACAACAGTTTTGAACGAGATGCAACCTCTGTGGCCATTCTTTGCACAGGAACATATTGCCATTTCAAGTGCAGTTATCTAGCTTATACTTAGAGCAGACGTTATGAAGTAGGATAAGCATAGCATAGCATTATGAATATTGGACTCACTAGATAGCATTTGGGACACTTACCGATCTTCCAAATTAAATGGAATTTTGTTACACCGACAACGGACCCTGTGGTAGATTTCGCTGCATTACTCAGAACAGTGATCAAATAAAGAAAGACCACGGTAGAACTCGGATTATTTCTTAGATATACAAAACAAGAGTAAACAGACCTTTACACAATGTAGAGGACACAAACACAAATTAAGAAATGCTTATGACTGAGGCATCGTGCCAAATACCGTTGATAGAAAAAGACTGAAAACGTCAGAAATATTCAGAGATAACCCGTTTCTAGCTTTAGAAAGTATATTTTCTATCCCATAATAGTCAAAATATTCACAAAAGGTCATCTTTTCAATAAAATAATGTCTCTGGTGCAGTTTTCAGCAAATAGCACAATTACAATTAATGATACAGCATGTATAACAATTTAAAACATCATAAAGACTATTTTGATATGAAACTACACCCGTTTGACCTTTGACCTTGCCGTGACCTTAATTCGAAGTTTCAGACTGGGCATCCACCCTGGGAGGTTTTGTCATACCCCAAAGAATATTACTAGCATGGATGCCGAGTATTAATAAAGAATGCCATCAAAACCAGTTTCGTAGGTGTTGTTATCACTCGTTCTCAGAATAGGACGTCGATTTCTGAAAAAGGCTGTCTTCGCTATAAAAATATATATGAAAAATAGAAAATCATCAATAGGTCAAAATAAGTTTGCATACCTTCAATATGATTTATAGTACAAATAAAAAATGGGTAAAACTCATCATAGTCTACAACTGTATGGATTTGGGGAATCCATGTTTATACCAAGGGGTCGATTTTTCGCATGTCCCCGCGCTGTTTGTTGTTGATTTGAAGCTTTTATGGGCAAGTTGGCAAAATGCAATACAAAAAAGATATTTTCGAAACTGATAAATGATTATGTACCAACGTAAAAATATGTAATACTTCACTAATTGAGGTAAAAAGAAAAAAATATCCGCAATAATATTTTGTCCCCGAATTTAGGTAAACTACGTTAAGCGTCATTTAAAAAAATAATAAATAATTCAAGAACTCCTTTAAAACAACGGTTATCAACGAAATTAGCATCTTAAACAAGCATTTGAATAACCAGACTGCAATATAGACACGCATGTGTTCCATGTTTTGTTTAAAAACACAATAATGCATCCAAGGTACGACCGTTGTTTTAAGCTTGTAATTTACGTTAGTGACTTTGTTCCCACACAAGAAGAAATAGAAAAATAACCAATAAAGTAGGAAGTAGGATTGAACTTGAGAAGGAAATGGCGGTAATAAATTACTCTTTTATATCTTTTCTGAATTGTCAATCGAGATTAGTTTCCATTGCAGTAATTTACGTTATGTAAGCTACGTTAGTGAAAAACACGAAAATCGATGTTTTGAGCCCGATAGAGAGATTGATTGGTTGTTAAACTGTAGGATATACATACAAAGTCTGAAAAAATCATGTTCCTTGTTTCATTGTCCAACATGCCAGTCTCGTGGAGTGTCATTAGAAGTATGTGACGGGTGGCAGAATTCGAGGTAAGTTACATGTTTTTAAAGAATTTCCACAATTTCTTTACGATTTTATAATTTTCCATATTATGAAGGATATATTGATACAAAAACTGTATAAGATGTTTTCCAATTTATGACAACAGACCTGATTAAAGCACACTTATTAACACAATCTTTGAATTCGTGTTGAGAATTCTTGACTAACCCTCTAATATTTATAGTCCATTATTACAGAAACCTAAATGTAATCCTTAAAGAATTGTGGATTGTTTTCAAATTTAAAAGCACAATAATTGTCTGACATGTTTTAATTGTAATTTTATTCAAAAGATTGAATTGACATGTTGTGCAAAAAGGCGATAACGTAGCTTTCAAAAATGGATATATATCTGCTCTAAATCTCGACCAGTATATCTTAGCATGTTAACCTATGTTATCATGGGCTTAAGATGTCGAACTTATAAATCTACTTGATTAGATATGGATTTTCCATGTGGAATCAAAGCTATTTAACTCGATATCTTAACGTAGATTACCAAAGTAGATAACGTAGATTACAAATCAAATTTTACATTTTAAAAGTGTCATAATGCACTGGTTACATTAATTCTTACTGATTTTTCACTGTTTTGATGCCCTTAAACGAAACGGTTTGAGGAAACACTGAAACAAAAAACAAAAATGTTGCTATTCAGTTTTTTTCTCTCTTTGAATAATTATTTTCTAAGCTATATTTCACATAAATTCATTCATTATCAACACCCACTTTGTCATCGACAGAATCGTTTGAATTGCAAGGTTGAGTGTTTGCTGTTTGAGAAACTGTCCCTGTTGACCACCTGTTGGTTAAGCGTGATTTCGTTGTACGCAGAATCATTCCACCATGTGCCATGTGTCGAGGCTGTCGCAGATACACTATTCTTGGAGAGTACATTGAAAAAATAAATTTTGACACTAAAAATGTTCAGCCTCAATGTGTACATTGATATGGATGCGTTCGTTTCTTTCTTTCATTTTTTTATATTTTGAAAACAATATATTCATTACAAAAACAGATCCGTGCAAATTTGACTTTTGCATCACAGAGCCTTTATAATTAATATATTCATATGATATTAAATCATATAACAAACGCATTCTGAATATGGATAATTACGGGAAATTTTAGATTGGTCTAAATTTAAACCCAAATTTGAAGGTGACACAAATGTTACTCAAAACATACAGTGCGTTTTTCATAACATAGAAATTTTTCAGGAAAAGGAAAAAATGCTGACTATTGGCATTTTCTTTTCCGTTATCTATTTCTTACTTTCCATTTTAGAGAGTGATCAGAACCAGGACTTCGGAGGAAAGGGGTATCATTGTTTGTGTATGATATCCCCTTTCTTTTCGCTTGTGCACATCTAAGATTGTTTCGAAAATTTATAACTTTTTCAAAAAATCATTATACCTATTCAATGAAAGGTTTTGATATTCAGAAAAAATCGTGAAAGTAAAAGCAATAGCGTGGAGAATTTCAGTCTATAATTTTTAATTTGTTACTGTTCTTGTTCTGTCTACGCTAAATATAGTTTCCCTTAGACATTTTTGTATTCATAAATTTCTAAGAACTCCTTCCCATATATCTTTAGCATGTTATAGTCTTTTCCTTGGCACCCTACGGTTTGTTATGCTCATATAAGGCATCTATGATTTGGTGTAATCTACTTTATGTCGTGATTTAATCTACGTTATGAAGAGGACAGGCAATTTGGAAAGTTAAATTTCGCAAACAAGCACAGATAATAGATATTTTTCATATCTGTTTAAATAGTAAATTACATTTTTCACAGGATAACAGTAGTAGATTGACAACTTTATATTTTTTATCTACTTTTATTTTTAGTTTTGAATGAATGTGTATTTTCACCGTCGACAGATATATCAAAATGATTATTTAAAGACTGAGAATGGGAATTCAGAATAAAAAATAACAAACACTCTCAGTTAGGATATCAAGAAATATGATTAAATCATTTCTTACAGTAAAATGTAAAATAATCCGTAAAATATTGTCAGTTATTTACTCATAACGCAGATTACACTTCATTTATACCAGAGTTAAGAAAAGTATTGCAAAAAATAAAAATCACTGTCTTTGAGTTCTGATATTTCGCATTATTGTTCATAAATGTTTGTTCTACGGAATTAAAAAGAAAACCAACGGTTTTGAAGAAGTTCATTTTTGCTCAATTTGCAAATTGGAATCGACGTCCTATTCTGAGAACGAGTGTTATACGAGATTTTATAATAACACCGTCGGTTTATCAAAACATAACGGTAAACCCAGTATATTTTTAGCATAAAATTCATTGCCATTCACATGCAATGCCATCAGGTGGTAATCAATTTCTTATACAGTTTTATTTACAACATATGATTTTAAAACTGATGATCCAGTGTTTGTTTTTTTAACATGTTCACTTTTAATCATTACCTTCATTGTAATAAGAGGTTATATTCCAGATAGTTGTTGCCTATTGTCAAAACATAAGCTTAATTTTCTCATGAATTTGTCTACGATAATTGTCTTCTGTCTACAAAAAATGTTTCATCAGTATTATTTATATCGTCGCTTTTCTTCGAAAACCTCGTAACTTAAGCTTGTTATAAGCTGCAGTTATGTGGTTTTTGAAGATAGACAACATATATTATCATTTCCCTTTTTAAGCTTGACACTGAATACGAGTTTTGGCTAATCTACTGTGGGGAAGAAGAAATCGCATGCGCTGGTATATTAGAAGATGGGGAAGCTATTGCTATTGACATCGAGGAAGTCGAAGGTAAGTGCGAGTATAGGTCTCGATAAATGACCTGGCAGAGCATCTCTAGCTATTAGCCAGGTCTTTTATCGTGAGCTATGCGAGATAAAGTGATATTTTTAGATACAATTACTGTCGAAGTTGGGTATTTGCATAATGTAGATCAGGGGCGTAGCCACGAATCTTTAAATGTTTAAGCTGTCGTAAAGTCATGACCAACAGAAACGAATAAGCCATATGATCGTATAGTTTAATATATATTTACAAAGTCTATGTTATAATAAAACACATCTTGTAAGTTCAAACCAAGTTTAGCATTCAACGACAACATAGCCCTCCTGGCTATCTCTCCTCTTCCTCCCCAGACATGTGGTTATATATACACTGGACAAATAGAAGTTATACAACTGTCCTAATTATAAATACATCAATTAACCATTAACTTATGACAACCAAGCACGAGTTGTACTGGTCACAGGTCATAAGAATGACAAATATGTCATTTTATGACACCTCCGTAACCAATGCAACGTATGTTCTTATGTAATATGCAAGCAATAATTATTCAGATATACAACAAGGACACTTATAAACAGTTAGTTAAACCTTTCCAAACAACCATGACTTTCAGAGACATTAAGATAATGTGTTAGCAGTAAGAACTAGATAAGTTATCAGAAATGCAATAGGAATAGGAACTTTTACCAACGAATGAAATGATTATGTCAATCATTATAATAATACAAGTCTAAAAGTGTACAAGTGTAAAATGTGAAATTAAATGAAATCAATTTTTATGTTAATAATAGTCTTTGTTAAATAGAAGTTGTTCCAATCGTAGCATCAGCGTAACATCTGTGGTATCCCGAGTAACGTCTGTGGAATCCAGTGTAGCATCTGTAATTAGCGTTGATTGTGATTCCAATTAATTTGTATACTGGTATGGCACTCTAAGAACTTTTGCATCACTTTCTACACATTTTTTGTTGTTGTGTAATCATCCGAGATTTTGACTTTAACTGTTTTCAACGGCGGAGCGATGTTCATACCAGTATAATCACTCAAATAAAAGAGTTTAATCTAAATGAGTTAACACAGGTGAATTTTCATCAGGAAATATGTTCAAAATACAAGGTATGATAAACTCCCACTGTCCCGATTGACATCTATACTATCCTCCAATTAATATGCGTTCACTTGACGGGTGTCTAATTCTATATAGACATTTTGACATCTGTCGAATAAGTAGAGTCCACATGTGATAATTAAGTATTGTCCGCTCTTGATAAATCCATCTGACGTTTGGAAATAAGAATAGTTCTGCTCCACAGTTCTTGAAATTGTTCTGGAACTGAGTATAGTCCACTTCTGATAATTACACATACTAGGTATTTTGACGTTTGTCCCTCGCTAAAATTGTTCTGGAACTGTCCAATGTATATTTGGCGGTCCGGAATTGGTTAGGACTGGCTCGAAGTGGTAGATCTGGTACTGGTCTGAATTTACACTTCATTCAAATTCTAATAAACAATGCATAATCAAGTGCGCCAGGTGAAAGCAGGTATTTACCAAAGGAAATTTGAAACTGAAATTATAAATGATTGACTGCAATTTGAAGCATGGAACTTTTCATGGACAAAGTTTTGTACCTTAAGATTAGTTTGACATTGTATGATAGTGACATTTGATTGCAACAGAAGCGTACTTTTGTTTGAAAATTTCAACTAACAAATTGAGTGTGCACTCACCCGTAACACTGCCCATCGGTCATTAATGTGTAGTGTATAGAGTAAAGGGAAAATTGCACACAGTGTACATACTGCATAGTACATAGTGAGCCGCGTCATCGAAAACACGATCAGTTGGGACATTGGACGACGAACTTTATCATTATCATTCTAATTAATCAGTGGAAATATATATATGAAACTAGTATTCAATATCCAGAATATCCTACTTCATACCAAATTTATATAAACAGGTGTCTCAACTATGGCCATCGATATCACGGTATATAGACAGAGAATCGTTTCATATGATAACGGATGGAGACAAAAACTTGCTGCATGCAAAAAACTGAAACATACTTCGTGTCAATATGATATTCCAGGTTGTGAATTCCGACACACTATTACTGCTATTTTACTCATATGTGTCGCTTGTATCATAGTAAATCAAGGCTACTCTAACACCAATAGTTATCTTGGGCCAAGCAACATATCCATAACCTTTACATTCGCCAACAGATTCGAAAAAGGTCATTTACGCAATCCGGAACCAGATAATACATGTATATCAAATATGTATACCAGCTATCTACAGATGTTATTATTGATGTCGTCCGACGTTGAATTGAATCCTGGACCTAGACCGAGTCCAATTCCAAATCCTGAGACCAAATGTATTCTTGACGCCATTGTCCACTCTAACTGGACTACATCTCAAGAACTAATGCAAGTTCGTCAAGAAATAACCGCAATGAGGCAGGAAAATTCATATCTAAGGAAGGAACTTAAAGATATGAATTCCAAAGTAAAAAAGATAGAGGCTGAACAACAGGGTATTCGATCGGAGCTTGGTAACATTACGAATAAAATTGAACAATTAGAGCATCAACAAGAGATAAGTCAAAGCGATTTAGATCATTTGGCACACACTCGGGATCGCGAAAGTTCTGACATGGTTGAATTAGAAAAACGGCTTCAAACGATAGAGGGTGAAAGTGTTAAGAATTCTGTTAGAATTTTTGGTGTGCCAGATGACGAACATGAGACCCCTGAGCATACGAAGGATAAATATGTCCATTATGTACACCGTGAAGCTTTTCCAAATAGTTCTTTTATGGAGAGTGAAATTGTTGATATATTTAGGGTTGGCTCTTATGTTCAAGACGGTGCACGCATGATAATAGTAAAATTTAAGAATTTTAGATCAAAACTTGGTCTCTTTGGTGCTAGAGATAAACTTCGAGATACTGAAATACGTATTTCGAATGAATTAACTCTGCACCAACGTGCGAAACTTAAATCCCTTAAAGCGCAAGGAATAACCGGTTATTACAAAAATGGCATACTTTACCATCGTGAACGTAAGAGTACAAACCACACTCGAGTTTTTAGAAAAGCAAGTCGTCGCGATGTATTACAGTCTAAAGATTTTGCTGATGAGAATATGGACACCAATGTTCCAAATGCTGATAATAGTACAGCTCCATCAGTTTCGATCATGAATAATGCTACTGATTTCGGTAGTGTTAGTCATGATGAAACTCATGGCGATCTAAATTCTGAATATGCATAGGATAGAGGCCGAGGTCTATCACCAGGCAGTATACAAACTTGTAAAGTGTCAACATTTCTATGTTGGAATATTGGTGGTTTAACTAGTAAATTGGATAAACCTGATTTTTGCCTTATATTTGTAAATATGACTTTGTTGGTTTAATTGAAACTTGGGAAGATGATTTAGACAGATATCACAGTTTTATGAACGATTATATGCTTTTCAATTGTCCTGCAAGGAAGTACCAAAGATACGGTCGAAAGATGGGAGGAGTATGTGTTTTTGTTAGACATATTTATAAGCAGCATGTTAAATGAATTAACGTATCTTTTTCTCACGGAGTCATATTACATATTAGCAAAAGTATTCTTAATTCATTAAAAGATGTAATTTTCGTATGTCTGTACATCCCTCCAGAAGCATCAACAATTTACGAGCATGTCCAAATTAAAGGCATTGACATTATTGATGAGCTACTTAACGATTTACAAAATGAATTCAAAGACTCTCATTTTATTTTGGCTGGCGATTTTAATAGCAGAACTTCAGCATTGGAAGGTATTTTTTATTTAAGCCAAACAGTTATCGAAAATAAAGCGCCACTCTTATGATAAAATAGTTAATCGTTACGGACGTAATTTGATTCAGTTATGTAAAATCCGTGGTTTCTGCATTGTTAACGGCAGGTCAGGTAGAGATAAGGATGTCGGAGATTTCACTTTTGTAGGACCACAAGGTTCTAGTGTTATTGATTATTATATTGTTTCAGAAGAATTATTCAAATATATACGTGACTTTGAAATATTAGCCGACTGCGAGTCAGATCACTTACCTCTAAAGTTAGCATTAGACTTAAACGATCACGTACACGAAATGATAAACAAAGATGAACCTTATGGCAGTGATGTAATTGAGCGATACGTATTTGATGAAAATTCAATCAATGTATATAAAAATAATGTAATCAATGACATATGTGTTGGTAAATATGATTTATCAGATAGTTTGATTGATAACAGAACATCTTCGATAGATGATATCGTAGTTTGCTTCGAAGATCATTTAAAAATGCATCTTGTGAGTCCAAATATATTAAAACGAGAAGACAAACCCCAAAATCATGTAGGTCAAAATGGTTTGACAAAGAATGTAGAACATATAAATCAAATGCAAACTCATACTTAAGGTTTTTTAGAAGGAATAAGAGTCCTAACAATCTACAGAAATATTTAAATGCTAAAAAAGATTACAAGCAAGTATGCAAAAGAAAAAAAGATAGATTAATTCAATCAACAAGCTCTAACATTAGAACTATCAGTTAACACTCCTCGACAATTTTAGAGAAACGTGAAAAAAACTTAATAATTGAAGACCAACTAACTCAAATATAACGATTGATCAATGGTTTAATCATTTCAAAGATGTGTATAAAAATAAAAATGAAAATACACAAACATTACATTCAGACAATAAAGAACAGATAATACATGAATTTGATATTAATAATCTTGGTGAATTTTGGACAGTCCATTTGTAATCAGGAAATAAGCGATATTGAAATCGAAGATTTGATAAAATCGCTCGATTCATCTAAGGCATCATCTGGTGAACTCGTTGCTGATCATTTTAAACAAAGTTTGTGCTTCATAATGCCATATTTAATTAAGTTATTTAACCGTTTATATGACAGGGATGAATTCCCAGAAGAATGGGGTAAATCTGTTAAAATACCATTACATAAAAAGGGAAACACAAACGATCCAGACAATTATAGAGGTATTTCTCTCATAAATGTGTTTAGTAAAATTTATATAAACATAGTTAAAAAACGTCTTACCTTTTTTGCCGACGTATTTGATTGTATAACCGAGGCACAGAGTGGTTTTCGCTCTGGGTATTCGACAATCGACAATGTCTTTATTTTGTACTCTATTATACATAAGCATATTTCTATGAAGCGCAAACTATATGTAGCTTTCATTGACTTTAGAAAAGCATTTGATTCAGTTAATCGAGAAAAATTATATTCTGCTCTTAAATCTCATGGTATACACGGTAAACTACTTAACTCAATTAGAGCAATTTATTCATCTGTAAAAACAGTCATACGACAAGGGTCAGACTTAAGTGATTTAATAGATTGTCCCGTTGGGTTAAGGCAAGGCTGTTCGTCAAGTTCGATACTATTGTAACGAGCCAGACCTCGAGTGCATTCAATCTCGATTTTCCATTGAATAAATGCTTATTTCCAGTCTAGATGTTGATGCGAGTCTTTTTGTATCAGTCTGCTAGGCTTATGCATTCGTTACTCACTCACCTTGTTGTCGTATTAGAACTGTGTAGCGTATATTTTGTGTAATATTGGATTCTCGAAGATTTGACATAATTAATTGTCACGCGCGGCAGCCATGTTTGTTTTGATTTTTCATTGCTCCACGTGATAGAATTGATGACGTCATTGACCGACTCATCGATTCTATCTCACCCGATAAAGTAGCGCCACATTCGAAAATCAAATATTACACAACTACATTTTATAATCCTTTTTTAGGTAAAGATGACACATATTATTGTTCGATATTTATCATAGTTTGTCTTACGTAGGTTTTTGGTCGTCAAAACTCGTTATCAAGTACCTACAGCACTTCGCGTAGTAATATTTTCCAACAAGATTTTTTGTGTGACGAATTTCCAACAAGTTATTTTGTTGGAAATCTGTTGAAAATCCCACAAGAAAAATTGTTGGAAACCACTAACAGTATAAAAGCCCATGTTCGGACTTAGAAATTTGACTCCAGACTTGATTTTTTTTCGGAAGCACTTCCGTTATTAATTTTTCTTTATTTTTTATTTTATTTTAAGTTAAGATTCTTTATTTTTGCTTTTGTTGACAATAGGATTAAATAGGAAATTCTAAATTTGTTTAATTCATATTGATAAAGGTAATTTTATTTACGTTTTAAGACAGTGGTGTCACACCACTCATTTCTATAACGGCTTCACACCTGACAAATTTTTGGAACTTAATTCTTCTACAAAATTCTAGATTTACCAGTGTTTTCCGAACATCGGCTTTTATTCATGTCATCTTTAAGGAAATTATTCATTGTTAGGGATTGTTGTATTATTTTCATGCAATATTTTCATTAGATCTACAAAGGTCTAAATTATATTGAGAACTCAAACACTTTGATTTTTGTTTTCTTTATTCAAATTAATTTAATTATCTGGAGTCCAACCCCACCCCTTTTCCCCATCTGTACATCTTCGACCGACCGCTGGCTCGCAACATAAACCTGGTGTCCAAGAAGTGGGATCTACTACAAGTCATTACAGTACAGTGGATCCAGAGATTCGAACTCACAACCAGCAGATTACTATAATGGGGAGAAGAAAAGGCGCAGCAGAGCAGCATCAGGATGACACAGAGTACAGCAGCCATTTGCAGTATACAGCTACAGCAGAGCGTGAGAGTAACACAGACAGTGCAGCACTTGACATCGACTCGGTAGACAATGTTGGGCGACAGGGAGAGGTCACGCACCAGAACAGCTTGCAGCGACAACACTCATCATCCTGCAGAGCAGAAAGCGACACAGCCGGAGGCGACATGCTGAGCAACCAGCCTAACAACCCAGAGTACAGAACGAACAAAGGAACTAGCCCATCCTGCGTGACAGAGACGGAGGTTGAAAGGCATACAACTTACCTATCAAATAATGCAACAGGACAAGACAGACTAGAAAGATGTGACGTAAGACCGCAACTTTACAACAGAGGCAGAGATGGGAGTGACCAGCACAGATCATACAGAACTGGTAACCAGCATGAACAGATAAACAGCACGAGAGAACCAAATTGGGACCATGGAAGGGAAATTGCCACAAATGCAGCCTGGTCATCCCCTCCGCAGAGTCACAGCTGTACTGGACATTTCCCTCAGGCCTACTTCAGACCCTACATTAGTGATAGGGTCCAACATAGACAAGACATCCTACCACCTCAACACAGACACATGCTTGAACAGCATCTAGATAGAGAGTACCAACAGCATAGGTCACAGCGACAAACAAGCAACAACAACATTAAGATACCCGCTTTTACAGGAAAAGAAGACTGGTTGGTGTGGATAAATCGGTTCGAGGTGATTGCTGAGCGGAACCAATGGTCCAAAGACGAAATGACAGATCACATCCTACCAAGACTACAGGGCCATGTGTACATGCAGTTACCGAGATGGAAATTATTTGACTACAACGAACTACGAGCAGTATTAACCAACCAGTTCAGAGTAATAGAGACTCAACAATCATATGCAGCAAAATTCAGTAAGAGAGACCAGCGAAATGGAGAGACGACTGAAGAGTATGCAGCCGAATTAAAAAGACTTTACACAAAGGCTTACAAATCAAGGGGAAACCAAGTACGACAAGAAGATCTGGTACGACGTTTTCTGGATGGGCTGAAAGATAGCGATGCAAGATTTGAAGTCGAATTTAATAAAGACCCGAGAACAATAGATGAGGCTGTTCACCATGTTGTTAGATTCATCCATGTGAGACAGACCAGAGAAGAAGACCTCTATAACGAGAGAAAAATGAAGCGATTTACAAGACAGGTCTATGAAGACAGCTCATCAGAAGAAGAATCTGACTATAATTATGATACCGAAAGAACAGAGGCAATAGTATGTCGAAATAGAATGATCTTGGAAAGACAGCCAAGAGACTCGAAAAGGGACACGAAACAAGAAGATAAAGCATCAAGCCCACTCCACGCAGCCTTACTTGAAGTCATATCACAGCTCAACCAGATAATCAGCCAAGATTTGAAAGTGGAGAAAAGAGAAAATACTTGTTTCGCATGTGGAGAAGGAGGACATTTTATTAGAGACTGTCCACAGAGGTCAAAGCAGCAAGAGCAGGGCCAAGAAAGGCAAGACAAAGGCACCAACCAATACAGACAGAACCAGAACCATTTAAACTTGTAGAGGCTGAACCTAGTGGTCGAGGCGACGCCTATGACGACATTAATGACCACAATGATGTCAATGACTGTACCAATTCAATCCCAATAGGGCCAGAGAGTAACAGTCTATGCACTAAGAGAATCATAGAAGGAAAATCAGTACTTTGCAAGACAGATACAGGGGTAACCAAAGCAGAGATATCAGACAAGGCGTACAACAGCAGCATCAGCCAACAAGACAGACACATGACAAGAAGCTCAAAATTAAAGCAGAACAGTGAAGATAGCAGGCCCAGCTTACAGAAACCAGCAACCATGAATCTGGAAGATCCATATCAGCCTGCTACCTGTTATGACAACAAGAAACAGTGCAAAACAGACCCATACATATATGTGGGTAGAATCAAGAAAGCTCCAGACAAACAGATGAATTAAAATATTTCAGCTTTCACTAAATATCAGTTTGCCTTGACATGCATATTTTTTTGTTATTTACTTTCAGATTTTACCTTTTGTTTACAAAACAGATAACCAGTACCTTGAACAGTACGAGGAGACTAACAGAATGGAGTCTATTTACTGCAGCAGATGAGTAGGATTGAGGCTTGTTGGTGGATGAGGGAAGCTGGGTCTACTCAAGAGAGATTCTTGGCCGGGACAGCTCACTGTCACTAAGGGTGTGAACTGTGAAGGGTGTGAGACTGTCAGCCTAGAGAGAGTTGCGGCTTGGACTTAACACAGCAAGGGCTCAAGACAGTAGAAGACTGAAATGGGAGGGTCTTAACTGAGAATAGCAGTAAAGAAGAACTTCATTCTGATTAGATCTACAAAAAGAAGAGAAACAGAACTTTTGTTGGAAAAGGAGAAGCTGGGCAGATCAAGAGATGCTAGGCTGGGACAGCTTACTGTCACAAGGGGTGTGAAGGGTGTGAGACTGTCAGCCTGGATAGAGAGAACTGCAGCTTGGGCCTTATACAGCAAATGACCAACACAAGTAGAACCTGCAAGAGAGAATTTGACAGTGATATTCACAGATTCATGTTGAAGTAACTTGTCCGATGAGAAGCTTGAGGACTGTAAATGGTGATCTAGAAGGACCTGTGGTAGAGTTGGTAGTTGGTCGCAAGATTTCCCGCGGTGGAAGTCCATGGTGGATAGATTGGCGGATGCACAAGGGGTGTAGGCGCGTCAAGGCTATTTGGATGGCGGTGTCGGGAATGAGCGACAAGTTTTGGATCGGATGGGATGAAGGACCTGTGGTGGTAGGTCACAAGATTTCCTGCGGTGGAAGTCCATGGTGAATAGATTGGCGGATGCACAAGGGGTGTAGGCGCGTCAAGGCTATTCGGATGGCGGTGTCAGGAATGAGTGATCAGTTTTGGGTCCGATAGATCACATTTCAGCAGAAAGTGAAAATCGTCATGTGACTCAGCTAGTAATTTTGTATATTACAGTCAACTCGTCTGAAATGAGAAAATGAGAAAGTGATAATTGTAGGATATGGTCTATCATATGGAACATATAAAGATGAGAGAAAAGAAGAAAAGTAAGAAGAAAAGAAAGATGAAAAGAAAGAAGAGGAGAAAGATGAGAAGAGTTGAAAGAAGAAACTAAAGAAACAAAGAGCAGGACAGAGAGAATGGACAAGCAACATTATAGAGATGATACGATAGAGAAAACAGATAAAGACAACAAGGCAGAGACAGAAACAGATGATACAATCTAACAAGACTTTTATCATTTCATTAAGACATTTAACAATTACTATGAGTACTAACATTACTAATTGACTCTTTTGCATGTAACTTACCATATGTATTGCAATTCACAGTATTGGGTTTTGTATGCCTGTTGGAACTTAGGCATATTAGGAGGGGGTGATGTAACGAGCCAGACCTCGAGTGCATTCAATCTCGATTTTCCATTGAATAAATGCTTATTTCCAGTCTAGATGTTGATGCGAGTCTTTTTGTATCAGTCTGCTAGGCTTATGCATTCGTTACTCACTCACCTTGTTGTCGTATTAGAACTGTGTAGCGTATATTTTGTGTAATATTGGATTCTCGAAGATTTGACATAATTAATTGTCACGCGCGGCAGCCATGTTTGTTTTGATTTTTCATTGCTCCACGTGATAGAATTGATGACGTCATTGACCGACTCATCGATTCTATCTCACCCGATAAAGTAGCGCCACATTCGAAAATCAAATATTACACAACTACATTTTATAATCCTTTTTTAGGTAAAGATGACACATATTATGGTTCGATATTTATCATAGTTTGTCTTACGTAGGTTTTTGGTCGTCAAAACTCGTTATCAAGTACCTACAGCACTTCGCGTAGTAATATTTTCCAACAAGATTTTTTGTGTGACGAATTTCCAACAAATTATTTTGTTGGAAATCTGTTGAAAATCCCACAAGAAAAAATGTTGGAAACCACTAACAGTATAAAAGCCCATGTTCGGACTTAGAAATTTGACTCCAGACTTGATTTTTTTTCGGAAGCACTTCCGTTATTAATTTTTCTTTATTTTTTATTTTATTTTAAGTTAAGATTCTTTATTTTTGCTTTTGTTGACAATAGGATTAAATAGGAAATTCTAAATTTGTTTAATTCATATTGATAAAGGTAATTTTATTTACGTTTTAAGACAGTGGTGTCACACCACTCATTTCTATAACGGCTTCACACCTGACAAATTTTTGGAACTTAATTCTTCTACAAAATTCTAGATTTACCAGTGTTTTCCGAACATCGGCTTTTATTCATGTCATCTTTAAGGAAATTATTCATTGTTAGGGATTGTTGTATTATTTTCATGCAATATTTTCATTAGATCTACAAAGGTCTAAATTATATTGAGAACTCAAACACTTTGATTTTTGTTTTCTTTATTCAAATTTAATTTAATTATCTGGAGTCCAACCCCACCCCTTTTCCCCATCTGTACATCTTCGACCGACCGCTGGCTCGCAACACTATTTATCCTTTTCATCAACAAATTATATGAAGAAATAGCACACTGTGGCATAAAATGCATTCAATTGTTCCCGGAAATAGTAGAGATATTTTTGTTGATGCTCTCCTTTCTGATACGAAATCCGGTTTACAAAAACAACTCAATGTATCATATACATACTGTACCGAATGGCAACTGAGCGTTAATGTCTCAAAGACAAAAGTATTAATTTTTAAAAATGGCGGAAGGCCTGCAAGCTCTGATATGTTTTATTATTCCAATCAAGCTATTGAATGCGTTAACGGGTTTGAATATGTAGGCGTTCTTTTCACTCAAAGGTTATCCCTATATAAAATGGCTGAATGCAATGTCCTTAAAGCCAAGCGAGCAACACACATGTTATTCAGCAGCCTTTCCAGTTGAAAAACATTTTCAAGTTATTTGATACTAAAATTTTACCTATTGTTAATTACGGATGTGAAATCTGGGGCTTGAACCAATATGACAGTATAGAACGAATCCAAAAATATGCATGCAAAAGATTTATGTGTGTACCTAGCTTTACCGCTGATTTAACTGTTTTAGCTGAATGTGGTAGATTTCTCCTGTATATTTATACAAGCAAACGAGTAATTAAATACTGGTTGAAAATATTGAAAAAGGGTGACAACCGTTACGTTAAAATGTGTTATAATATGTTAAAAGTCTACGATTCGCATGGTCATAAAAATTGGGTATCGGATGTGAAATCTAATTTGTTTAGCAATGGATTTGGCTACGTTTGGGAAAATCAACGTGTTGACAACGAAAAACTATTTATTTCTGTGTACCTTCAGAGACTGAAAGATCAGTATATGCAATTATGGAATGAAAAAAATTGCGTCAAATTCTTATTTGAAGCTTTATTCTGGATATAAAACTAAGATTGAGTATGAAATGTATTTAGATACGATAAAAATATTCAAATTTCGTAAGGTCTTTGCCAGCCTAAGAACATGCTCATTAAATTTAGTAAAGCAATCAGGACACTTCTATGGAACACCAATTGATAGAAGATTATGTTTCCATTGTAAAAATTTGATAGAAGACACATATCACTTTTTACTTGTGTGTCCTTTATATTCCGACATGGGAAAGAAATACATACATCAGAAATATTTTTCAAATCCAACAGTACGAAAATTTCAAATACTAATTACAAGAAAAAACGAGAAAGATCTTTTCAATCTTGCAACTTTTATATTTTACGCATTTGAAAGAAGAAATGCTTTAATTCAAAGCCTTTAAATTCTACCAACAGTATTACCTATTATGTCATTATTTGATGTCATAGACATAAATGAATGCATACAATGTGTGTTGATTTTCGATTATGACATCAAATAAGAGTACATTCAACAATCAATGAATTACAACAATATTGTTTTCCTTATTAACATATTCCTAATCTATATAACTATTGTGGTAAAATATTTCACTTGGTTGCACTCTGTATGTTACCATGTAAATGTAATTGTTTATTGTAAAGGCCGGTGGCCGATTATCATTAATAAATATATATAAATCTAAATGGAGTGCAACAAGTAATTTTAGGCAGAAAATTGTCACTGTATGCATTTTTAATTAGATCAATATATTCTGATTTAGGCCTAATTTTGTGTAGGTGAATTTGGGTGAATTAGGGACGTGAAGTAATTTCTTTTTCAATGTTTTTCAATCTTAATTCTCTTCTATCCTAATCTTATCTCTCCTATAGATATTTATTTTTGCATTTGAACTGATATAGTTTGAATGTTTTCTTAATTTATGTACAAGCGTAACTTTCAATATCTTCTATTTGAACTATGTGCAATGATAAATTGTTCTCTCTTTAAGCTAAACACTACATCATCTTTGCATGACATAAACAAAATAAGCAATTAGTTTGACATGCACTGACAATCGCTGTCAGCAATGTTCTGGTAATATTAACATATCTGTAATGATTTCGAGCCTTTCGCTATATCATTTTTGCATGAAACATGAACAATCACTGAATTATGTACAAGCAATATTAAGGTATCTGTAATGATTTCGAGCCTTTCGCTATATCGTTTTTGCATTAAACATGAACAATCTTATGTTCATTGTTTCAAGTTATATTTACAACATATTTTTTACAAGGAATTTTGCACGAATTCCCTGGGATCGTCTCTGAAAATGATTGTCTTACATTTCTCACATTATTCCCTACTCAATTGTTGATCAATTGGCTCGTAAATGATTTGTGAGTTCCTAATCTCGTCGCCTTTAGAGATGTAGTTTACAGTCTGATCTGCATCGTCGATTTGCATGTTACATGAATCACTGTCATTTTCAACCGAATTTTGTACAGACATATTGGACTCTGTGTTGTCTGAAGATGATGCTTTATTTTCTGTCTTTATTTCGGACTGGGTTGGATCAAGATCAGAAAAGGACAGCTGATTTTCCTCAGTTTTCTGTGTCTGATCTGTATCCCTACCATGTACTCTTTCATAATGCATTCCTCGAAGTCTAGCTTGTAATTCTCGTAAATTGATATTATCTTCTGAATTTTCTGAAGAAGTTGAATTTGAGCTAGTACGACGCAACTCTCTTTCGCTTTTTGTGTAATATTTCTTATTTCTGGGCATGTTTGATTTAGAAGCACTGGACTCTGAACTCGTTCCCGATTGTTGAGATTCGAACCTTTTATGTATCTGCAGTTTCTTACAGGTCTTGCATTAGTTTCGTTATTTTCTGGGAGTTTCCAGGAAGTTATATTGCATTTTCTTAAATTGTCTATGTGGCATTTCAAAACAGCATTACTGAGCTGGTTTCGAATAATAACATTCTTTGGACCAGTAATACGATATATTACCCAGTATGGAGACCAAGGGGAATCAAATTTTGCGTTCTTTCTCGTGAAGTTTGAATAGAAAACATCATCTCCTACTTCGAAGTTTGTCTCAGACCTATTTTTATTTGCATGTTTATTTCTTTTTCTTGTTGCATTAATTATACTTTGGTATGCTGAACAGAATACTTCATGGCCACGTTCTAAGAAATGCTTGTAGTTTTCATCTCCGTAATATTTTTATGCTTTCCTAAAAGGCTGTGGATAGGTATAATAACTTCCTTTGAAAACAAAATATTGAAGGGGCTGTACTTATTGTCAATTGAAATGGCGAACCGTATTCCACCTGAACTTGTTTCTAAGAGTTTGTCCCATTGCAAGGGGTCATTCGCACACAATTTCGTAATAATTTTATAAATTTGTGCATGGCTACGCTCGTTCTTTCCATTGCTTTCCGGCCTGTAAGCGCTCGTAGTTACATGTGCAATATTCATAGAACTTAGGAATTCTTTCATTTGTTTTGAAACAAACACGGATCCATTATCAGTCAGGATTTTTAGTGGACTGCCATAACGCCAAAATATAAGGTCGAAAAATGCTGAAATAATATGTTCTGTCGTAGCTTTTTCTGTAGCTATAGCTTCTGGCCAGTCTGATAAATTGTCCATGAACAAAATGACATATTTCATTTTAGATTCTGATTCCACTAGTGGGCCAAGAACATCTATCGAAACCTCAACAAAAGTTCCCGGGGGCGGAGTCTTGTCAGCAATAGGACTCTTATGACCTTTCAAATTGACAGATTGACAAGCAATACATTGAAAATTGTAATTAACAATGTCCCTATAAAGATTTTGCCAATAAAAGCTTTGTTTAATAGCAGAAAATATTCTATTATGTCCGTAATGAGAAATTTCATGGAAAGCATTCAGAACAAAATTTCTTAAATGATCAGGCACATATGCTCTTAATCGAGGATTATCACATTCGGGCTCACTGATGAAGTATAATATATTGTCCTGAATTATGAATCTTCTAGTTTCATTAGGGGACAAAGTATTTGTTTTTACTTTTTCAATGAATTTTGCTAAGTCAACATCCTTTAATTGTTCTGTAGCAATATCTAATTGATTGATTTTTGGCATTTCAATAGGTGGAAGTGGCTGTGGAGCCTTCGCTGTGCGAATAATCTCAAGGGGTTCAAAGGATGGTGATTGTGAATTAATAATATTGACATCATTTGATGGGGTGTTATCTGTCATTTCACTAGTGCATGCTCTTGATAAGTAATCCGAAATAATGTTCTGACAGCCAGGAATGTACTTGATTTCGCAGTCAAATTGAGATATGTCTAGTGCAATGCGGTCAAGAAGTTTGTTATTGAAAGATGTTTGGAGAAGTTGTGTCAATGGCTTATGATCAGTCATTATTTGGAATTTATTGCCATGCAGATAGAAATCCATTTTCTTCAATGATTGTCTGATGCACAAAGCTTCCTTCAAAATTGTACTATATTTCCTTTGTGTTCTAGTGAAAGCCTGACTGAAGAAATGTACTGGTTTATCATCTTGAGTAAGCACAGATCCCATCCCAATATCTGACGCGTCGCAATATAAAACAAATTGTTTGTCAAGTGAAGGGTGTGAAAGGGTTGGCAGTTTTGACAAATCTGATATTAGTGTATCATAGGAATTTTGACAGTTCACATCCCAATTAAAATGATTATTTTTACAAATTAATTTGGTCAGTGATGTAATTTTCTGTGCATAATTAGGAATAAATTTACAATAGTAACCCATCATACCAAGCAATTTTCTAACTTCTCTTACACGAGAAGGAATTTTCATAGATTTCAAAGCCTCTACTTTAGATTCATTAGGTTGAATACCATTTTCCGAAATCGTGTGGCATAAGTAAGATATTTTGTCTTGAAAGAAATGACATTTACGTAGTTTTAGTTTAAGGTTGTTAGATCTTAACCTATGGAAAACTAACTCTATGTGTTTGAGATGGTCTTCTTTGGAATTACTGAATATCAATATATCGTCTAGGTAAACAAACGTACAATCATGTAATCCTTTCAGAACATCAGTCATTACAGATTGGAACACCCCACTACTTAAGCTTAGACCCTGTGGCAGACTGTTCCAGCAAAATAAATAATTTCCAGGAATTCCAAAGGCAGTCTTGCGCTTGTCTTCATCCCTTATTTCTAATTGATAGTAACTATTAGCTAAATCTAAGGTTGAATAATATTTAGAACCGTTAAGAGAACTGAGTATGTCATTGATGTTTGGTAATGGAAATGCAATAGGTTTTATGTGTTTATTCAAATGTCTGAAATCAAGAACTAATCTTGTATCATCTTTATCTTTCTTTGATACAAGCATAGCAGGAGAAAGATAGCTAGATTTACTATATGTAATAATGTTTGCATCTAGTAATTCTTGCAATTTCTGTCTCATTTCAGCACGCTCCGTGAAAGGTATTTTAAAAGGACTCATTTTGATAGGTTTAAGATAGTCTGTAGGAATAGGGACCTTATAATGTGGGAACTTCCCTATGTCAAATTCATGACGAGAAAATATGTCCTGGTAATCATTCACCAAACTTTTCATTTTGTCATTATGTTCATCTGACACTTGCAATTTATCCAAGGAAAAGGAATCTATTGAATTGATTGTACATGATTCTCCTATTCGCTCTTTATGACTTTCAATGTGATAATTTTCTAGTCCATGTAATTTTCGTACAATTGTGCCCCGGCGCAATTTGAATATTCTATTTGAAGCATTGGTTATTTGAATTGGTAAATTGCGACCCTTGTCTATACGAACAAGCGATGACGAAATTTTTAAGTGTGGTTCAGAATGCATAAAGCCCTTATCTACTTCAGCAATAAGATAATCTTTGTCAATGTCTAAAGATGGGTTTCCCTTAATCTTTGCAGGAACAGTATAGGTCATTTGAGGTTCAATTGTTACATCCTTTGATAAACGTATAATTTGTGCTATTTCAATGTCATGTTGCAAGGGTATGAAATGGTCCTTAATTCTGATAGCATTCAAATCAAAGAAGATGCTACATGAGTTTTGGGCTAGAAAATCTTTACCAATAATGACATTTCTACTTAAATTATCAGCAACAATGAAATTGTGAGATATTCTTAACTTGTTGATCTTTATAGAAATGTTTGCAGAACCTAAAACATTAATCTGGTCTCCTGAAGCGCTGCTAAGAAATATATTTGACGGTGTTAATTCTGGTTTTGGATTTAATTTGTTGTAAATGCGTTTATTAATCAAACTGAAAGATGCCCCCGTATCTATTAGACTTCTGACTACCACAGAATTTCCAAGTTTTAAAACACAAGAATATGGTACTTGCTGTTCACTCAAGTGGGAATTGTAAGACATATTTTTCAATTTTAAATCTGATGGTCTGACACCGCGATCATCAGATTGTGCAAGTTTTTTGAAACGTTTTTATTAACATCCAAATTTTCTTTCAAATTTGAGTACTCTTTGCAATCCGAAATGATATGCCCAAGTTTTCTGCAAAAATGACAGTGTGCGTTCTTCTTGAAATTAGCATATCTGTTTTATCTTAGCCTGTCAAACGAAGTGTGATTTTTATTGTTTTTAATTTGTTCAATTGCACCTATAGCCTTCCTTTGATACGGCCTGTCACGCGGTCGATATTTATTGCGACTATAAAAAGGTTTGTCTACTTGACGCATGTCATTGTTTTTGAATGGCAATGAATCAGACAATGGCTGATCACAGTCTTTGTCTAGACCTATCATTGTATTATTATCTAATGGCACTAGATTACTTTCTTTTACTTTCGGAATTTCGACAATTGACGACTCATTTTCTGATCTTGTTCTTAATTTAAATCTAAGTTTTGCATTTTGCTCCCTAACAGCCAATTCTACAGCCGTTTTAAAAGTTTTTGGGTTTTCTGAAATGAGTTTGAATTTTATTTCCTGGTCTAAAATTCCATCAATGAAAAAGCCGATAATTTGGAAATTGACAATATCCGAATTTAAATCAAAACCCTCATATACCTCGCATGTTGAAGAAAGAATTCTTTCGGCGAAATTTTGAATATCTTCAGATTCATTTTGTTTTAGAGTTTTCAATTTTGTAAACAGATGAAACGTGTCCCTTCCTTCGCCAAATCTGTTATGAAGCTCATTCTTAAATTGTTCCCAGCTACAATTTGGATTTTCCAAAATGCACCTCGAAATGTAATTTGAAACATTCCCCTCACTATATTTATATGCAGTTAATTTTTGGGCCGAAAGAGAAAGATTATTGATAATTGACGCTTTTTCAATGCTTCTTATCCATTCTTCGAATTTTGAACTTTCACCACAAAATTTTGGCACAGAATTTGCAAGATTTAATTGGGCAATCTGATCACTCAAATTTTGAAAAAGTTGCACAAGATTAGATTTATCCATGCTATTACGAATGAGAAATCAATGTTAAATTCTAACCTTGTTTGCCTGTCCGCTGTCCATCTTCTCGGTAGACCGGTTAACCATTTCTCCTCCCAAAGTTGTATCCTGGTCACGGCACCAAATAAATCGCTCTGTCGTAAAGTCATGACCAACAGAAACGAATAAGCCATATGATCGTATAGTTTAATATATATTTACAAAGTCTATGTTATAATAAAACACATCTTGTAAGTTCAAACCAAGTATAGCAATCAACGACAACATAGCCCTCCTGGCTATCTCTCCTCTTCCTCCCCAGACATGTGGTTATATATACACTGCACAAATAGAAGTTATACAACTGTCCTAATTATAAATACACCAATTAACCATTAACTTATGACAACCAAGCACGTGTTGTACTGGTCACAGGTCATAAGAATGACAAATATGTCATTCTATGACAAAGCCCAATGAGTATTGTGAAGTGCATTTGACAAATTCTGACGTCCAAAACAGTAAAGCGTTAGAAAACATCGTGGAAAATGAAAATAATTGTTTGTGACCGATTTGGAAGAAAAAATTTGAATCAGAGAAAGGGGAAAAATACCAGGAATTTGTTGGATGCGTTAGCTCTTTTGAACAGCACCCGATAAAAAATTACAAAATTGTTCGGTCATTCGAAATCTTTTGTATCAGGCCCCGGTTGGCGACCATAAGAAACGCCTCGGTCCTATCAAATATCCGATATTTCAGTTCATTTAATTTGAAATTACAAAAACTCATTTCCATCTGTAAATTTGATTATCTGGTGTTGAAAAACGATTGTGAAGAAATTATCAACTTGTTACAGTTTAGAAAAATAGCACATTTAAACAGAGCGGTATCATAATTTCCATTTAAAAATTAGTTGCGCGTGGTTAAACCTTTACTTGCGACAATAACAGGTGCCGTGAAATGTTTTATTTGGCGTCCACAGTTAGTGAATACTAAATGCGACGTCGATCCCAACGTCATAAACATGAAACGCATATGACGTTAACGTGAGAAATTTTCTGATATAACAGGCGTTATCCGAGGTCTACATTTGCCGATTGGCAAATGTTTCTGTAACTCTAACTTGTCGACCAAGAAGCCTAATCGTGCAATGCAAGACGCCAAAAACGTCCAACGGCTTGTTTTTGAGTTTTCCGTATTCAAAAATGGCTCATATACGAGCTCTTTTTTCCGAACAATGTATCTGTTTCAAACGTTACTTGAAACAATAAAAAAAATGCCATAAAACACTTATTTGGCCACGGCAGTAATCGACTACTCAACACAACGTCGATCCCAACGTCACAAACCTGAAACGTACATGACGTTGACGTTAGGAATTTTCTCGTTTTAAAGGCGTTACACGAGATCCAGGTGAGCGTAGCCGATCGATGAACGTTCGCGAAACTCAAACGCGTCGATCAAGACTCCGAATCGAGACGCACAATGCGTTAAACTGTCTGGCGACTTGTTTGCGTATTTCTCGCATTCGAAAATGGCCATATCGTGAGCTCCCTTTTCAGAATTTAGCCGTGGCATCCTTTAATACGGATGTTTGATAAGAAAATCTTAAAATTCGTAATTGCCTATCCACTAACACATGTTACTGTATAAAATGAGACCAATTACATCACATGACAAATAAAAACGAAGCGCACGTAGCAAACGCGACCAGTCACCGGAAATGAACATCTTGATGGATAGAAACGCATATTTGTTTATTTGACGTAACCGTTGGTCAAAAATATTGTATACAGTATATATTTCACTAATATTGTAATATGCTTAAGGAAAATAATGACAAATTTCATTGAGGCGTTTCTAATGGCAGTCAGTATAGATTAAGTATATTCTCATGAGAACATGCTCAACTTCAAAGGGAAACTCTCCAACGTTGAACGTTATTTGATTGAAGTTCACGTGGATTTCGTGCGAATTGAGCAAGGTGCTCAGATTTGAGCATGAGAACGTACTTGAGTTTTTTTGAGAAACCGGGGCCAGGTGCTGTTTAAAAGACAATTCACATCCTACAAATTCCGGACATTTCTACCCCTTCTTTGCCCAAGACAATCGTCTGAAATAGTCGTCTGCATCATCTTTGAATTTGGACTACTCTGAAAATTTGCCGTTTGGTAATGGGTTAATTTTTCACTGTGCAAAATTTCAGCTTCGTCTGACCTGTATTGGCTTAGATTACGACGGATATAAAACCCAATATTACATCATTTCGTAAATACGATCGCATCGCTGAAAATATTTTACCTGGATTTACGTACAACGCTGCATGACTATCTTTTCATGTCTTTAACTGTAAGATTCTTGTATTCTGTCAAATAAAGTCTGTAAACGGTGTGACAACATGCTAAAGGCCAACTTCTGTGGATCATTATCGATTAAGGCCTGGGAATACTTAGTGTCTCATTAACAATCAGCGGTATATAAACGTTATTTTTGTCTTTGAAACAGGTTCGGTTCAGATCGTAGATAGTCAGACTGGGTTCGTGTTTGGTAACTGTGAACGTGGAGAGAATTATGAGGGAACGCTGGATGAGGTTTGTTCAATATATCGTCGATTTTAGCAAAAACCTCGTAACTGCTGGTTGTTTTAAGCTGTAGCTACGAGTCTGTGTCAAAAAGCATCTAAATTCGGAAAGCGTCGTCACTTCGGTTGAACCATAGATATGATGTGGTTAGATGGAAGTATTGCATTTCCCATAGCAGACGATTATAACGTTTTGGCTTATAGCTCAGTCCATGGGTTTGCATCAATGTTAAAGCTTACCTCAAATTCAAGAACAACCCTTCATAGATTCAAAAACAATCAATTTCAACATGGCACGATCCCTTTTATCACAGACCTTTTGGCACCTTTTTGACATGACCCTCCCCGGGCAGTCATTTGGACTGGACTTTTCACAATATACACCTATGTCTAAAATAGCCCTTGAACAGCCAAAACATTTCAAAATCTTAAAAAAATACTGCAAATGTATGACAAAATAGATCCATCAAATTTTATAAAGAGAAAATCAATTCTAAATTATTTCATAAGTGACAAATTAGAACTCACCTAGCGGTCTATGTTTATAGTGAGGACGTTCAGTGGACAAAATCTGGCAGATGCTGGGGTAAATGTAATACGTCTGCCTAACCATGTATTTCTGTTGAAGAAAAGTATTTAACAAACACCGGCTGTGAAAGCCGAGTATAATTCTCTTACTAATGAGGGTTAGGTAAGCCCAATTTCTCAAAATTGATAGATAATCTTATGGGTGACAATTTTGAGATTTTATAGCAGTTATAGTTTTATAATTCATAGTTCTGCAAGTTAACAGGTTTCTATAAATAACCTGGAAGAGCATCTCAAGCCATTATTATATAGAGATGCTCTGCCAGGTCTTTTAATTATGGGGTAATTGTAATTTTGTTTGTGTTATAAATAGGTGGAGATCTATAAGAACTGCAAACCAGTAGACGACGAAGGGTATGAGGTCGCCCTCGAGGAAATCTTGGAGTTCGGACCCCCATAACAGAATTTAGGAAACGGCTTGAAATTATCTTGTATGCGCCGCCAAATCCTATGTTGTGGGTAGGCCTACCCATTTGAATCCCCTCGTTGAAACGATTCAAATTAGTACTAACAAAATAGGATTTTTGTGAGGAAACAACGTTATTTCTGCCCCATTCTGCTTTATTTGGTGACGAATCAACCCGATGGGGTATTGCGTGACGTAAACTGTTTCAGTAAATCTTCAATGACTATATTAATACTAGGCGAATTTAAATAAGGTTTGAAGTACTGAAGTAAAGAAGGTTCGAAAACGACAGAAATTGCCAAAATGTGATAGGATTTTAAAAATCGTCTGAAAAAAAAGTAATTGGCGACCAACCAAAATTTTGATTGGTCGTCGATTACTATTTTATAAGCTGGTTTTCTGAAAGATCTTCACACTTCTATATCCATCTAATTCCCGACGAATTTACACATTCTCTGTTTCAAAATGCTTTTTTTCGAATCGGTTTTAATATATTAACTAAGTTATTGACCACGAACCAAATCTTGGTAACTCTTTTCATAACTCACTAACTCTTTTTAACCCATTACCAGACGGCAAAATTGTGTGCTGTTCCAATTTGAAAGGTGTTGCAGACGTCGATTTCAAGTTGCTATATCTTTTTTTAAAATCGTTTTTAGTTAGGTAGTTTTACGGGAAATGAAGAAATTGCTTATTAAAAGCATTTTTTCATTTTCTTTAATGTTTTTCCAAGCATTGTTCTTCGTAGGCGTCAAAAAAGCGTAAATGTGTGTGAATGGGTTAGGCGGATTCTTTTGAAAATTTCCTATACCCATTTCATAACTGAGGAATTTACACATTCTCTGCTTCAAAACGCTTTTTCAAATTGGTCATTAAAGTGATATTTCACATTTATTTTCTATGAATTTTACTTTTATTATCTATTATACGAAAGAGCAAATTTTCTTATGAAAAGTCTGAAAATTTCAAGTCAAAATATTGAACCGTTTACGAAAAATATATATTTTTGTGCTAGAGTTAAACAGAATGTTGTGGACAACAGCTCAGATTTATATGAAATTTGTCATTTCGGTCTCATCTTTGAAGGCGTATTTTGAAAAATAATATAGCATTAATTTTCTACTCTTAAAAATGCCCTATCTTTGTATCAAGACATACTTAAAAAATGAAATAAGAATGTTATGCCTCATTAAAAAGTTATTGAAGATTTTTCTGAAATTGCTGTATCATGTGATTCTCCACCGTGCTTTGTGTATTGAATAATCGACTTTGTCTATGTCGGCCTTTGGCCTATTTTTCTTTATATTATATAATCACGCATCCCAACCTTTGTTTTCTTTTGCTTTATTTTGCCCTTTAACCAACAGTGCCGATATATATCAAGTCTTTAGGTCAAGACCTTTCATAACCTTTTCTCACAATAAGACATGGTTTTGTTACATTAAAGCAACGGGCTGGAGAAACATTTAGACAAAAGGAGAAAATGCTGATGACCAGCAGTTTCTTCTTTTTTCTCAATGTTTCATGCGCTATGATGTACACAGTTTTTCAATTGACCAACTTGCATGTTGTCTTACGCACCACCTTTCGAATAAGACAACCTTATATCCCTCTGTTTGGGAAAAGTGTTAAACCAAGATATTGTCTGCATATGACTTTTACTTGTCGAGTGTAGATATACCTCACGATAAATGATCTGGCAGAGCATCCTAGCCTATTGACAAGGGCTGCTCTGCCAGGTCAATTATCGTGAGCTATAAACAAGTAAGAATTCGATTTAACGACCCAAGGAAAATACTGGTGAGAAAGGTTGAGAAAAAAGACGAAATCTCAATTTCACTTTATTTCTAAATATTTCTGTTGTTTTTCCTTTTCTGAAATGCATGAAAACGTCACGGATGTGTTGGATTAGGTGGCTCTTATAAGCACTTGATGAAAAACGCTATTGACGAGCATACACATTTGTGACCAGCCACGATAAAAGGGACCTTATCCGAACTCCAAAAATCCAAATTTTGGCAAATTTGTCAGACCCAGCATAGGTCAACCAGATCCCGTATGCGACAAATGAACATTTATAACATAGGGGAAATATTCCAGATTTAGAAAATTGCATAAAAGTGAAAAGTGTCGGCCCTAGTCTGGCTGCGCGGACTGCGCAGACTGACTAAGGTCGATATTTTTCACACTTTCTATAGGGTCGCTTTTCGCGCGCTGGGTCACATTTGTTTGCTCGTCCATAGTTTTTTTATAAAGTGCTCTTTAATTATATTAAAAGATTGAACACATCCAGAAAATTCCTTGTCTTTTCGTCTTTTCTGCTTCAACCCCTTTTCAAAACATCCATGTATTAACACAATTATTGATTGTCTTATGCATTTGTTGTTGTTGTTGTTTTTGTTGTTGTGTCATGTGATTCCAAACCGTGAGAATGTTTGTACTTTCTTCACTGTTTTACAAGACCGTCAAAGACGTCAAAACATGGTTTAGTCAAGCCACAATATTATGGCACATGTTAACAAATTGTGTAACATGTTTTGGGCGCTTTTTGTGGATGGTTGTTGTTGTAGTTGTTGCTGTTGGCCTTTATGCAAGACACAATCATAATTGGAAAAACAAGGTGTATTCGTGAAACACTAATGCCCTCGAAAATGCAAATGTTAAGTTTTCACGTTAAGTTTTCGGAATGACAGACAGACGACCAAATGGACGGACAAACGGACACGAGTAAAACAGTATGCACCCGCATCGAAAGATGCCTAACATGTATCGACAAAGAGACTTCAACACGGTGGAGATTTGCACCATCGGATGAACTAAGAACAAAAACAATCTCGATTCTAGTCAATTATTTTACAATAACTCTTTTATTTCTGTGTCAATTTTCAAACGGTTTGTTGCATGTTACCTGTCTCACTGAGCACTTTTCTCAGATATATGAACTGCTTACAAGTGGAAAATTTTACTCTTTTCAAACATTGATCCCAACCGACCAGAAAACGACATGATGACGACTACGGACAAATTTGCATCCTTTCGGGAAGGAAATTGTGCGATAACTTTCTTTTCAATAGGCCAGTTTTCATGCGGTTTGTTGCACGTACATCTCATACTAAGCTCTTTCCTGAGGTGTATGACTTTTCGAAAATCCCCCGTTCTTTTCCCAAAAAATGATCCAAACCGACCAGAAAAACGATCAGAATTATTTGTCGTTTTTCTGGTCGGTTGGAATAATTTTTTGCAAAAAGTACATTAATGTTTAGGTAAGTCATACATCAGAAAAAAAGAGCTCAGTAAGGCGGGGTACATGTCATAATCCGTTTGAAAATTGACGTAGAAATAAGGAAGTTAAATTGCAAAATGTCTTACCTGAAGCGAAGCATCATTGTTCATAGATTTACCAATCCCATCATGCACAATCTCCACCGTGTAAATCTTAGTACACCGATATGAAGAATGCAAGAACATTTGATCGAACTATTAGTAAGGACTAAGAAACGGTCCAAACGTGTATAGTAAGTTATGGTTACAAAACTTTAAGCTTCATCGTTTCAATAAATCCTGATAACAGCTACATACGTGTCATCAAAGGAAAACAATTCTTAATTTGCATTACAATTTTCATGGTGGATACACAAGTGATACAACAATTTCAGGAAATCTTCAATAATTTTGTTAATACGATACCAATTTGAATTCGGTTTGGTACAGAGAAGGTGGACAGACGTCAATCATAAGAAGTTCATGATGGATTTTTCAAATGTCAACTGATAAATTATTGAAGATCAGCCAAAGGTTTGATTGATTTTCACTAACTTTTTTTTCATGTCCAGCTTATTCCTGGCATTTTTCCACCTTCTTTGCTTCAAATCGAATTCAAATTCTCCAATTCTTACCAACAATTTGATGATTTTCTGTGATTTTCTAAAATTCTGTTTCGTGTGATTATCCGCTGTGATTTTGCATGCGTTTGTTCAAATCTGCAAAAACTGTACAATCGCGTGCACGCAAAATTTAATAGCAATAAACTTCGTGCTAAAATTGGACTTGGTTTACTGTTATGTTTTGATAGACCGTCGGTGTTGTTCTTGAATGAAGCCGTAGTTATAGCGGACGAGAATTGACCTGGCAGAGCAGCCAATGCTAATCGAATGGAATGCTCTGCCAGCTCAATTCTCGTCCGCTATACGAGATTTTATAACAACAACCACGAACTACTTTTTTTGTCCAAAATTACGTCACTGTTGACTGTCCAGAATAAATCGTCCCCTATTAATTTCGAGTTCTGTATTGTATTGTCGACATGAGAAAATTTTGTAAACATGCGCCACATTATCGTAACATGACTATATATCTGGAAAAGCTTGAATCCTTTTTCCAAGATATGGTTTTGAGACTCCTATTAGTAAAGTCCGTGGAAAACATTTTGACAAAAGAAGAGCATGTTGATAACCATGTTTCCAGTTAAGTCTTAAGCTGATTAAAACCAGATGCTTCATAATATTTCATACAATAATATTTGACAGTCGTCAGTTAGTGGTCATCTTCATGGAGTCCGGTATATCCAAAGTCACTTATTTTTGATCTAACAGATCAAATCTCTTGTTGTACATGGTCTTTACCAAGAAAAACACATGATTCTGCGCTGAAATGAGATATTATCATGGGGTTAATCGTTTTCAGAATGTTGAAAACGCTGAATAGATTTTAAAAGGAAAAATTCCATTGAAGTTGACCTCTAACGGGTGCCTGTCAGATGTTACAGTAACGTTAACGGTGGAATTTAATCAGATTGGATCAGTCTATGCATAATGATAGTCTGAAGAATATCCGTGCTATTTTACAGTTCGCTGCTTTTCAACAAAAACCTCGTAACTACAGCATAAACCTTGCCCAAACGACAACATTTTAGGGTGGTCCTATTTAAAGGTTGATTAAGACGACAAATTTGATGTTGTTAAGGAAGGGATATGTGTACAATATAGCGCAAAAAATATTGAGACAAAAGGAGAAACTGTTGGTTATCAGCAGTTTCTTCTTTTGTCTCAATGTTTTCCCAAGCCATCTCTATAAAGCACGTCAAAACTAGGTCTTCCACTGCAATATAAAAACTTGTTTTTGTCATCTTTGCATGTTTCAAATGAGATCGACCTGGAATTTTGACATAAGGAAAACAATTAACAAGTTGATTTGTAGTCAAAGAGTAAACAAAACAGTAATGTCGTTTACTTGTTGGAGGAAGAACATGGTAAATGTAAGGAAATTTAAGAATTGTTTAACAGCAAAGAATTGCGTAAAGATGAATGACTCGTGGATAAATTTGCTGGTTTTTCTAATAGTACATTTATCATTTGAACCCATAAGTTATACGAATTTGAAAACTTTGGGTCTAACATGGAAAGACTTTGGAATACATTTCTTTCTAATGTCATCGTAAATAGGACAAACTAGCATAAAGTGATATTCGTCCTCTACATCCATAGAATTGCACATAAGACAGTGTCTAAGCGAACGGTCAGATGTTTCAGCATTGTATCGGCCAGATTCAATTCTTAATTTGTGGGAACTAAGTCTCAATTTCGTAAATGCATTTCTAAACGTCTTTGGCAAGTAATCCAAATACTTTTCAAACTCAAAATTTGCCTTATATTCCTTGTATAATGTTAACGATCTGCAGATTTGAATACTATTAATCCAATTTTGTTTGAAAACATCTAAAAGTCTAGCTTTAAATTCTACATGGAAATACTTTAAATTTACGTAAGAAGGATTAATCCATACATATGAAAAAACATAGGAGTCTAAAAGAGATTTAACCTGACTGCACCAGTTAGCTTTGTTGTTTAAGGTGTCCGAGCGTAATGCAAGATATACCGTTTTTAATAGTATGTGTTCACTCCTTTGAATTTTACACCAATATTTAATTATTCTTACATAGCGATGAATATAAAGTGGATAGCGTCCCAACTCCCCATAGACTGCCATACTCGACGTTGATTTTTTCACATTAAGTAGCTGTTAACAAAACCTGAGGTGCAAACATTCAACACTTTTGTTTTTACCAAACCCATTTAATTCACAACCAAAATTTAGAATAGATCCTACGAATGCATCAAAAAGTTGCATCATAGTTGATGGTTTTAAATTGAGTTTTCTTGTATTATTTAGAAGAACGTTCATAGCTTTAAGACCTTTTCCGTTTAGTGTCTCGACATTTAAATTGTAAGAACCGGTAAAATAAAAGACTGTTCCTAAATAATTAAAATTGTCTATTACTTCAAGTTCATTACCATTATACGCCCATCTTTCGTCATCAGTAATATAACCGCGTTTTCTAGAGAGAGATCAGTTGTTGTGTACGCACGCAGTCTGATCTATATCCATGTTGATACGCGCCATCATCACGGTGAGGAATCACATGATTCTTCGCCGTCTTTCCGTAAGATTCCCTCTAAATTGATCATTCCGAAAATACCACTGCCATTCAAATCATTTAAGGATTGCAACCAATTATGAGATACCAAACACTTTGTGCAAATTCGGACGTCATGCATGGTAAAGAGAATTGACAAAAAGCTGCCTTCGTCATTTTCCATGCGTCATTCGTGACCGCGAAAATTGGCGAGGGATATCTTCGTCATTTTTTTGTCATGGGTGACGTCCGAAGTTCCACAAAGTAGGCATAATTCCCGTCTAATTATGGATTGAATACCTTAACTTAAAAGCTAATTCTTTTAGAACCACTGTGCTTTTTCGTGGAAAAAGACGAAGTATCGATACCAATTCATCGGATCCAGTAAACACGGTACGGAAACTACAGAGACAGAGCCAATGGCTCTGCCACTTAAATCCTCTGGGGCGCTTCCGGCCATGTGTGGCTCTGTCTCTGGGATCACGAATTTTTTAGTAAAACAGGTGAGTGTTCAACTTTGTTGTTCAATTATTTTCTTTTGGTGCTTGAAATCGAAAAACCGGGAATGTCATGCTCCCCTAAGACAATTTATCTGTCTGTTCTTATTCTGTGGGCTTAATTTAAAGTCGGCAGGGTTTTCACAGGATCATTGTCGTCGTGAGTCGACCCTATGTGATTTTTTCTTGTTTTTTTTTTCAATCGTGTATTCATGTACATTCCAACGGTAAATAGCCAATTGCCGAAGCCAAAACATGTTATATACTAATCGATGGATACGCTCGATTAGACATCCCTTTTCCATGTCACAAAACCTTAAAAATTATTGGCAAAAATAAAACTTGAGCAATTTCTATTAGTGGCTCTGTCTCTGGCGGCTGGCTCTGTCTCTGACGACTGGCTCTGTCTCTGGCTCTGGGTGTACCCATGGAGTGTGTAGTTATACAGAGTGTCCCAAAAAAACGGAACCCTAATTCAAAGTCAAATATTTTAAAGCGTAAACAAAGAATCAAATTTTTGAATATGCAGTACTGAAGATACATTATTTTTGCATTTGTGTTCCAAATTTCACGTAAAAATATGCATTGGTTCAAAAGTTATAAGCAAATTAATAATGACACTAAAACGCCGATCTGACATGATATTGATTTTTGCGTCTTGTTTGTTCGTGAAAGCGCACTAACGGTCAGCTGTTGAATTCTGTACAGTTGTACATGTTGTACCGATTTTCTCAAAAATTAATGTGTACACGTGCTGTACGTGCACATTGAGTCAATAGGTTGGTTGTTTGAATTAATTTCGAATTATTATGTGATTCATTTCACATGGCACAGTTTTAACTTTTATTTTCATAAATTGAAAGCTTGAGATGTTTACTCAAATTAGTCCAGTCATAATAGTATAGTATAGTATACATTTCTGTGGACTGTGATTTTTTGGTGATTTTGGTGTTTTTTGTCTTATATGAACATGTTTTGCATAAAGGGCAGTGTCAGGTCAAATGCAACCCGTAATACCTTTCATTTGAGCGCTGACCGGAATGTTGGTCAGAAATAAAATAAGTGCCTATGATTATTATTCATGAGTCTGTGATGCATTTGGATATTTTGTTTGTATTCATTTTAGTTATATCGCAGCTCTTTTTTATCAGTTCATTTATTATATTTATTTGCAAAAAAACACTTTTGTGAATACAATGTTTCAAAATCACATTTGTATTGTACTGAATATATTAACCAATTATGAAGCATTGATTAATTCAATGAGTGTAGGCGCGAGCTTCAAAACGAAAAAATCGATATCGTGTTAAAATGGTTTTCAGTGTGCATTCATTTGAATGCATATATTTTCAAAAGTAATCGTTATTTTTCAACCAAATTTTAACTGATTATGGCAAACTGTTGTTGCTATGGCATATGTAAATTTGGTGGAGAAATATTACTTGATACATGAGAAATGCATTTTCAAAAATGGGTTCCGTTTTGGTTTTTTTTGGAACACTCTGTATTTGATCAGTTTCTTCTTGTTACTAAATTGTTAGCACCTGCAATTTGTTTGGATGGAACTCCATTTTCGACTTTTGTTCCCATACGAAAAGTCTGTTTAGGTCTGATTGGATGGTGTTACAGTCATTATCAGATGAAACTATAATGTAGGCTATGGTATCATCAGCAAAGAGTCTAACTTTTGCATTTAAGTCTTCATTAGTGTCGTTGATGTAGTCCAGAATAGGCTATGACCTAGCACTGACCTTTGGGGGACGCCAGACTGGATTTTCATTTGCGCCGAAGAATTACCTGCAACTACAACTGTTTGACTTCTGTTTTCAGGAAAGCTTCTATCCATGTTTTTTGTTTTACCTCTAATTCCATAGTGTTCTAGTTTCTGAAGTAGTTAAATCTCTCGTTTACTTGTTCAATCAATACTGATTAAAAGGTTGTACCATATTGCCCATAGCATACATGCCAATTACGATATATCAAACTATATGTTCAATTTGTCATGTGAAATGAAGCATGTAATTATTCATATTGTCGGTAAAATGCATGAGATTCTAATATATACAAATATTGCTGAAACCTCCAAAGCGGTATCTTAGTTTCTATCACAAATAACATATTTCTGATGCTACAACCAGTTCTTATTTTTTTAGTGAATAGGATAATTAATTTCGAGTTTATCGACATGAAACTGTTAACCAATACTTCGACCAGAAATTCCTTTAAGAGACACAAGTTTCACGATAAATCAAAATTGTATTTTATGACTGATGCATGGGATATTTTGCAGAGAACCGGTGATTACACCGACATTATAAAAAGAATAATTCAGGAAAGAAGTGAGTTTTTTTATCAATAAAATTTACGTACGAATGTTGAAAGATAAACATAAAGAGCATCATGATGTTTTTATGAAACTTGTATTTCCCTGAAAAACATGTATGAAAGCGATGTACATGTGTGTAAGGCTATCTTGTCGCTCTTGTTCAACAACGCTTAAGGTATCTGCAAGATAATGTTGAAATGGACATTTATTCTTGGAAACTATAATATTTGCAATTAAATTGTTACAAACACCAAAAATACAATAATCATGTGGCATAATCTCAATATTTGTCAAGAATTCTGTTATCAAGAAACCGATTTGAATTCGGTTTGGTTCTTCTTCTTCTTCTTCTTCTTCTTCTTCTTCTTCTTCTTCTTCTTCTTCTTCTTCTTCTTCTTCTTCTTCTTCTTCTTCTTCTTCTTCTTCTGCTAGTACTTTCAGGGTATCTCTAGTTTTTTCAGCGTGTGAGCAACGTGTGCGGGAGCGTAAAATTCATACGCTGGGAAATAAATGAAAAAGTTCATGTGCATGTTCAAAAAATCTTTTTCAAAACTCATTTAATCAGTGAATGAACCCTTCGCCATACGCATTAAGATATATTCAGTGTGTGAGTTAAAATTCATACGCTGGGAAATAAATAAAAAAGTTCATGTGCATGTTCAAAAAATCTTTTTCAAAACTCATTTAATCAGTGACTGAACCCTTCGCCATACACATTAAGATCTATTCAATGTGTGAGTTAATTAAGTACATTACATCAACACAAATTTAGTGATGGATTAAAATTTTGAACCTAGCATGCAGAGCCAGAGACAGAGCAAGCCGTCAGAGACAGAGCCAGCCGCCAGAGACAGAGCCACTGATAGACATTGCTCAAATTTTATTTTTGCCAATCATTTTTAATGTTTTGTGACATGGAAAGGGGATGTCTAATCGAGCGTATCCATCGATTAGTACATAACATGTTTTGGCTTCGGCAATTGGCTATTTACCGTTGGAATGTACATGAATACACGATTGAAAAAAAAACAAGAAAAAATCACATAGGGTCGACTCACGACGACAATGATCCTGTGAAAACCCTGCCGACTTTAAATTAAGCCCACAGAATAAGAACAGACAGATAAATTGTCTTAGGGGAGCATGACATTCCCGGTTTTTCGATTTCAAGCACCAAAAGAAAATAATTGAACAACAAAGTTGAACACTCACCTGTTTTACTAAAAAAATCGTGGTCCCAGAGACAGAGCCACACATGGCCGGAAGCGCCCCAGAGGATTTAAGCGGCAGAGCCATTGGCTCTGTCTCTGTAGTTTCCGTACCGTGGCATTGTGACTTTGTATTTTGTGTGTGCTCCTCGTCCCAATATAACAATCACGGTGGGGATTGTGCATGATGGGATGGATAACGAATACGGAGTATACGGAGTATACGGACAAATTTGCCTCGCTTCAGGTAAGAAACTGTGCAATAATTTTCTTATTTCTGCTCCAATTTTCAAGCGGTTTGTTGCATGTACCCCGTATTAGTGAGCTCTTTCCTCGGATAGATGACTTGTTTGTAAAATTTCTGTACTTTGTCCAAAAATTGATCCCAACCGACCAGAAAAACGACAAAAAATTCTGGCCCTTTTTCTAGTCGGTTGGGGTCGATTTTTGAGAAAGGACAGGGAAGTTCCAGATAAATAATACATCTAAGAAAAGGGCTCAGTAAGACGGAGTACATGCAACAAACCGCATGAAAATTGACGCAGAAATAAGAAAGTTATTGCACAAATTCTTACCTGAAGCGTGGTTAATTTGGCCGTAGTCGTTACCATTTCGCTTTCTGGTCGGTTGGGACAATATTTCGGAAAAAGTATCATGAAAGAGCTCGATAAGGCGGGGTACATGCAGCAAACCGCTTGAAAATTGATACAGAAATAACAGAGTTATTGCAAAATGTCTTACCTGAAGCGAGGCGAGTTGGCATCAAATTTTGTGCAAAAAATAGACTCAGTTTAACCGTTATGTTATGATAAACCGTCGGTGTTGTTATAACATCTCGTAACTACGGTTTGATTCAAGCCGTAGTTACGAGATTTTATAACAACACCAACGAAATACTATTTATTTGTCCGAAATTACGTCACGATTTACTTGATAAAATCGTTCCCTATTGCCAGTAGTCGTTATCTATCCCATCATGCACAATCCCCACCGTGACAATGGACAGTCTCGAAGATATATTAGAAAACCATTGAAGCATTAAATAACCTAGACAAGTTTCAGGTGAAAAAGTACGGACTACATATCCGTGACATTTTCATATATACTGAACCTCAGTAATAACGCACCACTTTTTCTTGTTTCATATTTTTTTCAACAAAATCATTCATTTTGTTGACACAGTATTATTCGGTATCCGCCGGACACTTAGGTATGCACACAACACACTCTTCAGCACAAAACCAATTCATACGTGAAGCTAGTCGTCCAAACTTGGTAAACAGGTTTTCTGCACGTGCTGTAGTAATGATCTCGTGCACAAACCAGCTTATCTGTTTATAGCGTACAAGTAGACGGTGAAAGAAAGAAAACACCCAAACATTTCATCGGTCGGAACTTTTAGGTGCTTTTAACAATACCAATACTTTCCGCTGACGAACATAATCGTGCTACTGGGATGTTGCAGGCAGTGATGACATCACGTGCTATTGTACACACGATGTGATTCCATGACAAGACTATTGGCCGGCTTAGAGAACGTTTCCAACAAACTGGTGCACTGCTGGACTGTCCGGGAAGGGGTGCACCAAAGGTCCCAACTGCAGCTCAAGCAGGTACACATGTTAGAGTGCAAAGTGATACAGGGATAGCGGAGAGTCATTCCAAATGGCAGAATCAAAAATCTGATCAGTTTCATGCGTCGACGAAGCACAGACTGTATTGCTCTGCAAATTGGTCCTACGCAATACTGATTTTGTGACTTTCATTTTAGAGGGTAGTCACGTTTGCACGTTCGTCACGCTTGATTGCTTTAAGGCAGCGAAACAATTTTTTGACCAGAAACGAATAAACTGACAGCAGTTCGGGTTGTGGTATAACAGTTTGAAAAAGTAACATAATAAAAAAGTTAAAGTGAAAAATGTAAGTGGTGCGTTATTTCTGAGATTCAGTATAGTTCTATTTCAGAGAAAGAAAAAACGACAGAAATTTTGTTGAATAGGGAGTAATTGTAATTCATCTTTTATGTCAATGTTTCTCTAAAGTGTTTTTATAGGGCCCTCAGGTCGAATTCTTATTTGTTTTCTACAATTGGCAGCTAAAAATCATATTGAGACAATACCTTGGTTTAACTCTTTACCCAAACAGAGGAAATTATTCAAGTTCAGGTTTCATTCGAAAGGTGGTACGCAAGACAAAATGCATGTTGGTCAATTGAGAAATTGTGTATAACATATCGCATGAAACATTGAGACAAAAGAAGACAATGGTGGTCATCAGAATTTTTTCCTTGTGTCTTCATGTTTCTCCATGCCGTTGCTTTTATGTAATAAAATCATGAATTATTGTGAAAAAAGAGTAAGAGTCTTGTCTTAAAGACTTAAAATGACCACACTAACTTTTAAAGGACAAAATCAAGTAAAAAAACAAAACAAGGATTGGGATGCGAGATTATATAATATAAAGAAAAAAATTGGCCAATCAATGGCCGACATAGGCAAAGTCGATTTTTCAATACACAATACGGTAGGGAATCACGTGACACAAAAATTGAAGAAATTATTCAATAACTTTGTTTTAAAACATTTGGCCGATATAAAAAAGTGTTTTGAAGCAGAGAAAGCGTAGCTTTGTCGGGGAATAGATGGATATAGTATTTTTTTTTCCAAAAAAAAAACTTATACGATAAAATATAATAATAGTATAATAATAATTATAATAATAGTAGGCCTACATGTAGTTTTATAAAAGCAATATAAAAATGCTTCGCAGACGGGTGTTAACGTATTTCTTGGACCTCTGCGAATGTTAACGACCTCAAAAAGGTAAATTAGCCCTATATTTGAATATTTTCTTAAGGTACACCACCCCTATTGAGATTCACACGACGTCGGAATTATCGGGCGACATTCGGCACGTATCCGAACCTATTCGGGCGACGTCAAAAACGTTTGGCGGTGGACCGTTCCACCGCCGAATGTTTACGACGACGCCCGAATAATTTCGACGTGCGAGTGTCATTAGAGGTGAACTACCTTAATCTATACGTCACGCGATTCTTTACCGCACAATGGTCGATTCGTCACCAGAAGAAGCAGAAAGAGGCAGAAATATCATTGTTTCCTCACAAAATTCTCTACTAATTTGAATCGTCTCAACGAGAGGATTCAAATGGGTAGGCCTACCCACACAATAAGATTTGATGTCGAATACAAGATAATTTCGAGCCGTTTCCTAAATTCTGTTAAAGGGCCTCCGTCATTTCTTCGAGGGCGTTCCATTCGGTCAAACTTGTATTAACCGTTTTGTACTTGTGTCAGAGCTCCAAAGATTTCTTCGAAGGCGGCCTCATATTCTTCGTCATCCACTGGTTTGCAATTCTTATAGATCTCCACCTATATATAAAAGAAAAAAATCATGTATTTTAGTAAATTTTGGCTTGATACCTGAAATTTTCTAGGCATTGACTAAATCTATTAAGTTAATAGCTTATTGCCTAGGCATTAAGCTCATTGCCTTAGTTTATTTATTGGCCCTAACAGTTATTTCATCATTTCTTCTTCTTCTTCTTCTTCTTCTTCTTCTTCTTCTTCTTCTTCTTCTTCTTCTTCTTCTTCTTCTTCTTCTTCTTCTTCTTCTTCTTCTTCTTCTTCTTCTTCTTCTTCTTCTTCTTCTTCTTCTTCTTCTTCCTTCTTCTTCTTCTTCTTCTTCTTCTTCTTCTTCTTCTTCTTCTTCTTCTTCTTCTTCTTCTTCTTCTTCTTCTTCTTCTTCTTCTTCTTCTTCTTCTTCTTCTTCTTCACACACACACACACACACACACACACACACACACACACACACACACACACACACACACACACACACACACACACACACACACACACACACACACACACACACACACACATACACACACACACACATACACACACACACAACAGCCACCGGAAGTCGTCCTTAGAGGCAAAAGGCGAAATTATTAAATGGGGAACGATTGACTGTAAATCCAATAAAATAACCATCCTACCGGCCAAACAACGAATTGGTATGTAGCATAACTGTTGTGCGAATATTTCTGAATGCATGTCTGTAAAGAGACAGTCGCTCCAAATCGTTTGATGACAACACAAAAACCGGTTCAACAACTTCGCCCGTAGGTATTTGATAAATCGTCCTTTCTCTACCTGACTCATCCCTATTCACCGTTTACCCATGCGCTTGTGTTGATATTGTGGAAATCGGAAAAAAGTGAAGATTCTCTTTACTTCCGTCATTTATCTTCCGATTCTTGCATTGATATACGACGCAGTTTAAAACCATTTCGATTCGCTATAGATCTAATACAATGTTAATTTCCGATAAACCCATTGTTTGCCACCGGAAGTGTTCTGTGGGTACGGACTAAAAAGATAATGGAAAGGGGCTAATTGACCGAAGTTTTGCGAATATCACTGTTAATCAGCAAAAATCTCGTAGCTGCAGCTGAAAACAAGCTGCTTACGTTTTCTTTTTCTTCTTCTTCTTCTTCTTCTTCTTCTTCTTCTTCTTCTTCTTCTTCTTCTTCTTCTTCTTCTTCTTCTTCTTCTTCTTCTTCTTCTTCTTCTTCTTCTTCTTCTTCTTCTTCTTCTTCTTCTTCTTCTTCTTCTTCTTCTTCTTCTTGTTGCTGTTGTTGTTTTTGTTGTTGTTGTTGAAAAGCGGCTACATGTCGTACTTACTAAAGATATCCGAATATCACTGTTTTTCAGCATAAACCTCGTAACTGCGGATAAAACAAGCTGCAGTTACGAGGTTTTTGTTGAAAAGCGACAATTTGTTTAACATACCTCATCCAGAGTTCCCTCGTAATTCTCTCCACGTTCACAGTCACCAAACACGAACCCGGTCTGGCTATCTACGATCTGAATCGAGCCTGTGTTTAAAATACAAAATGATGTATACATTACATGACACAACAATGACAATAATTGGATGAAAATCTTCAACCATTCTGTTAAAACGAAACAGATTTGAATAGGAAACGATAACATCCAGAAATCTTAACCATGACGGTATCAATGGGGAGAATCACGTGATTGACAATGGTATTAAACACGAAAAAATGGCGACGAAATGACCGCTTCGGCGTGAAAATCCAAACTTTAGAAAGGCATGTATTCAATCTACGTAGTTTCTCAGACAAGCCACCTATCCCAAAGTATCCGCTATTGTCCAATGTTTTCACAGATACCCAACTTTCCCCTATCCGTTTGCAGTATTTAGAGAACACTAAAAGAATATTTCCAAAATTGCGAAAATTTTGGTTGTGTGTTAAGCACGTCGTATCATGTTTACAGCTAAAATATTGAGAGAAAGAGAGAAAATATGAATGTCCAGCATTTTCCTCCCTTTCTCGCAATCTTTTGTTATACGCAAGAACATTTTTACATATACATGTAGCTATATTAATCATTGTTTGGTATTTTTTCATAACAATAAAAACTTCTATGAAAAAACACTGAACCAGACAACAATTGTCGAACAAGCAATTAAAAATATTGTTTGCGTATAAATATACAAAATCAAAGACGGATATATAAAAAAGCATGATTTTTTTTCTATAACAAGTCAGTATTTCTATGGAAGAAATCCGAAATTGATGGACATAGATTTATAAACAACTGAAAATATTGATGGAAGAGGAAAGAATGCGGCTGTCTAGCGTTCTCACCCTTTCCCACAATGTTTTAGTTATGTACAAGACCAGATTCAGATTGCATTTTTAAGTACGATTTTCTTATCCGACATGTTTTATATATGTTAAAGCTTCCTCGAATTTCACGAGTTGAACAACCATAGTCGTAAATATTAAAAACACTGGCGGAAGGAAATACACAATTAAAAATATTAATGGAAGAGGAGAAAACGCGGCAGTCCGTCGTGTTTTTTTTCTCGACTTCCCTCAATGTTTCCGTACACACAAGACCATACACAGATGCATACAATTATTCATTGTCTTACATGTTATTAATAACTCTTTAACAATTCATTGACCAAAACAAGAATTTTGAGACACCTTTTGAATGAGTGAATAGGATCATTGACGGAAGGAGAGAGTATGACTGTTCAACGTTTTTCTCCTTTTTTAATAATTATTTGTTCACAGAATCATATTCAAATCGTTGTTTGAACCATTCATGTGTGGATATGTTTTTACAGTACGTTTATGATTCAATTAACAATCCTTGATTTTTTCCACCACTGCGGAATACGCAATTGAAAATATTGACGGAAGAAGAGAAAATACGGCTATCCGCTGTTTTTCTCTTCATCCCTCCATGTTTATTTATACGAAGGATCAAATTATGCAATTTATAGCACGTTTTTCTATAATATGATGATATTTCGATGAGCAAACCCTGATTTAGTCGAATGTAGTTGACTAAGTATTTTCTTTCAATGTGTATTATCCCATGGCCACACAATGACTCTCTCTGACTCCCACCAAAATAATGGTCACGGAGATCATTGTGGAAAATGAAGAAATTTCTTGTGACAGGCAATTTCTTCATTTCCCACAATGTTTTCCATCCAAAAAGAATTTCATTCACTTGAAATCGTCATTTGCAGGGTTTTTGAGTTTGGACTGCCTTTAAAGTTTGACGCTTGGTAATGGGTTAACGCACGGATAATACTACGCATTAAAATACATATTACGTTAGTAATTCGATAAACAAACCCTGAGCTAGACGATCATAGTAGACAATTACAAATATTGACAGATGAAGAGAGAATGCGCATGTCCGGCTGTTTTCTCCCTTCATCTCAATTTTTGTTTATACCCTTCCCTAACAAGACATGCTTTCGACATCGTTAATAGAATGTGCTTGGAAGGGCATTGAGACAAAAGAAGAAACTGCTGATAACCAGCGGTTTCTTCTTTTGCCTCAATATTTTTCTTAGTTATAACATACAAAAATCTGATCTTTATCAACATTCATTTTGTCGTCTGCATTAACTTTAAAATAGGACCTCCAAAAATTTTTTTGACATTTGGGAAAGGGTTATACCCAGAAACATATTTAAATTAATAAAGACTATGCAACGTTTGACATGAACATAGTTGAATAAACAATTAAAAGTATTTGAGGGAATGGCAGAAAAAGCGAAGATCCCGGTTTCTCTCTCTCTTCGCCTCAATGTTTGTTTATATACATGTATAACAAATTCAAGTTATAGATGAATGTTGTTCAATGTCTGACAAGTATTAAATAATAGCGGTCGGTTGATAATTAGATGCACAATACATGAATAAGATGACTTTAGTTATATAAATAATTAAAAACATTGACGGATGGAGCGAAAAATGAGCTGTTCAGCGTTATCCTCTCTTTTCTTCAATGTTTGTTGTTATACAGGGTCATAACATATGTAGATATATGAATACTTTTTACTGTCTATCATGTCTAATAATACGCAATTAATTCCTCTATACCTCTTCTTGAAGTTTACGACCATGTTTGACTGAGCAACTAAAGGCATTGACGAGGGGAAATAGAATGCGGCGGTACGGCATTTGCTCTCCTTTCCTCAATGATTGTTCTATATACCAGCTGATGTATAGATATATAAAGGCTTTGGATTGCATAGCATATTTTTATAACATGTTATTAAATCCAAGACCCATTCTTGAATTTGGCGTCCATTGTAGATTAAATATCTGAAAACATTGACGGACGAAGAGAAAATGCGGCGATCAGGCGTGTTTGTCTCCCTCCCGCAATGTTTTTACACAACATCATGCTCGTGAAAAAAGATAAGTTCGTTGTCTTGAATTATTTATGATACGTTAATAGCATATTTCCATGAGCAAGTAATGAGTATGAAGATCACCTTTGAGTCTACATTTTAAATGTTGAAGGAAATGGATAAAATACAGTTTTATAACATTTCTCTTCTTTCCTTGAACATTTATTATTCACAAGAACGGTTTCACATATATGAGTATTATTCGTTGATTGTCATGACCAAGATCCCTCTAGGCATGTGCTTAATACATTCAATAACTTAATATTCACTAATTTCGTAAAAATGTTTTAACATTAGTCTATGCCACCCTATCTGTCGATTGGGCGTGTTCTATTGGAAAGATGTTTTTACAGATAGACCACAGCTCACTCGTACAAAAACTTTTTCTATGGTCTGTTCCGCGCGAGTGAGCGGGTGGGCGTGGCCAACCTGAACTATGCTGTTACAGAGTGGCCATCGCTCACTCACTCACCAAATAATGAATAAGTGCACAAAGAATATTACCTTCAACATGTTATACAGATAGACCATCGTTCACTTGTTACTAAATGCTGCTTTCTATAGTCTGGTATGTGCTGGTGATTGGGTGGTCGTGGAGTTATATTACTGCAGAATGACCATCGATCACTCACTCTCCAGTGCGAAATAAAATGAACAAATGATTTACTTAACCCCCTTCCAAACTACAAAATTTTTATCTAGTCCAACTGCTTGGCAAAACCAACTAATATCCATTTATAAATACAAATGTAACCATATTATACCTCCTTGTTCTATGTTTATTTTCTTATTATTATGTTTTATGCTAGATAGTTTGTTAATGTCAAATGACCTTGTTATTATGTGTTATTATGAGAGAAATGTGACGATATTTCTCAATATGTTGAACTTTGTGCCATTCTGTTTTCAAAATAGCCTAATAAAAATTTGTAACAACAATTTCCGATACGATGATAGATAGTCTAGAAATATTATCCTACAATTGCCGTGGTTTAAACAATAACAGGAAACGGTTTGATTTGTTTACATTATTTAAAGAAAGAAAAGCCGACATAATTTGTTTGCAAGAAACTCATTTTACCGGAGATATTGAAAAAAACTGTTTATTCGGAATGGAATGGCGAATGTTATTTTAGTAATGGAACGCATAATTCAAAGGGTGTGTGTGTCCTGATCAAGAGAAATTCTGGAATTAAAGTGATAAACATAAAAAAAGATTATAATGGTCAATTTCTTATTCTAGAATTATCCTTTTCAGACCACAAATTCCTTTTGATAAATATATATGCACCAAACAATGACAATCCTAATTTTTTTCAGTATGTATTTCAAACTATTGACTCAATGAACTGTGATGATAAATTTATTATCTGTGGAGATTTCAATCTTGTTTTAGACCCAACACTTGACTATAACAATTATAAAAATAATAATCACAACATAAACGCTAGAAGATATCTATGTTCAGAAATAAATAAAAGAGATCTTATCGACCCTTTCAGAAGTATTCATGGTGATAGTAAAAAATTTACATGGAAAAGAATCAATCCTTTTCAACAAGGAAGACTAGACTTCTTTTTAACATCCAACGACATTTTCGAATTTGTGCAAAATTGTGACGTTGATATAAGCTACAAATCTGACCACTCTATTATCTACCTAGCATTAAGATTCTCAGAAACTAAATGCGGAAAAGGTTACTGGAAATTTAACAATTCACTTTTAAACGATATAAATTACGTTAATTGCATTAACGAGAAAATTGATGAAATTATATTACAATACTGCATACCAATTTACAATCATGAAACGGTTTTAGATATAAATAAATCAGAAATTCAACTTATGATAAATGATGAATTATTTTTAGAAACCCTGCTAATGGAAGTACGTGGCAAAACAATTTCTTACTCTTCTTACATCAAAAGAAAAACGGTGCAAAGAGAAAATCAATTAATGTCCAAAATCCAGGAAGTAGAACAAAATTTAAATGAAACAAATAAAGAATCTCTGTTAAATTTGCAATCAGAACTAAAAGAAATACGACAATCAAGATTAAGAGGCGCCTTTATAAGATCAAAATCAAAATGGATCGATGACGGAGAAAAAGTTACAAATTATTTCTGTAATCTTGAAAAAATACATCAACAAAACAAAAGCATACCTTTTATTGAAAAAGAAAATGGATCTAGAATATTTTCACAAAATGAAATTTTAAAAGAAACAAAATCATTCTATGAAAATTTATACAGTGAACGTCCACAAAATTTAAGTATTAACCTTGATAAAGAATTCGAAAATGTTGAATATAATAAATTGAACTCTCATCAAATAAATTCCCTAGAAGGTCCCCTTACATTCGACGAAATATCGCAAACTTTAAAACAAATGAAAAATGACAAAAGCCCAGGCTGTGATGGTTTTACATCGAATTTTTATAAAGTATTTTGGAAGAAAATAGGGCACTTTGTTGTAAGATCGTTGAATCACGCATACACATCTGGTTCTTTTTCTCGAAACATAAAACTTGGTACCATTACATGTATTCCAAAGGAAAACAAGGCAAAACAATTTTTTAAAAAACTGGAGACCAATAACCCTTTTAAATGTCTTATATAAATTAGCCTCTGGTTCAATAGCTAATAGATTAAAATCGATTCTCAACCATCTTATCTCCACTGACCAAACAGGCTTCGTACAAGGGCGATATATAGGCGAAAACACTCGATTGATATACGATATTATGCAACTTTGTGAAGAAAAGAAAATACCCGGACTTTTAATGCTTATTGACTTTGAAAAGGCTTTCGACTCCTTGTCATTTAACTTTATAGAAAAAACGTTCTCCTTTTTTAAATTTGGCGATTCTATCCAAAAATGGATAAAACTTTTTCTTTACAACACAGAAGTGTCAGTACAACTAAACGGTTTTATTTCTGACTATTTTCACGTAAAAAGAGGATGCAGACAAGGTGATCCGATCTCATCTTATATTTTTATCCTTTGCTCTCAAGTGTTAAACTTAATGATAAAATCAAACAAAGATATCTCCGGTATTAAGGTTAATGGCAAAGAATTTCTTATTTCACAGTTTGCAGACGATACATCTCTTCTTCTTGATGGAAAAGACAAATCGTTACATTCTGTTTTAGATGTACTAAATCATTTCGCCAAATTATCAGGCTTAAACGTCAATTTTGATAAAACAAAAGTTATATGGATAGGATCTTTGAAATATAGCACTCGAGCAATTAAAACAAGATGGAAATTATCATGGGGAGAAACCCAATTTAAACTTTTAGGGATATCATTCGATGTTAATCTAAAAAATATGATAGATTTGAACTTTGCCAATAAGATTAAAAGCATAAAAAACTGTATAACATTTTGGAAAAGACGGAAATTAACGCCATTAGGGAAAATAACTGTCATAAAATCTCTTCTTTTGCCAATAATGAATCATCTTTTTATAAGTTTACCGACGCCGTCATCAGAACTTCTAAAAAAGATAACTGATTTATTTAAAGACTTTGTTTGGGACGGAAAACCTAAAATTAAAGCCGCAATATTAATAAAAAATTACGAAGATGGGGGGCTTAAATTTCCAGATATCGATTGCTTTATTAAAACTATGAAAATAAAATGGTTAAGAAATATGGTTTCACAACCCAATAGTTTGTGTTATCAATTAGCTAATACTTTATTCGATATAGACAAACTTTTTAATACTGGAAAGTTTTTTTGTGAGCACATTTTAAAAGTAATAAATAATGACTTTTGGGCAGATGTTATACAAGCATATGTCTCATATACTGAAAAATTTGTTATTGAAAATTGGAACCAAGTTCTTCATTACCCCTTATTCTATAATGACAAAATAACAATAGATTCAAAGTTCGTCTATAATGACAGACTTTATAACAGCGGCATAAGATTTGTTAAAGATTTTCTTTCAGAAAATGGCAGTTTAACGAATTATCAAAATATAAAACAACATGTAAGAGGAAAATTAAACTTTTTGGAATTTTACAGTATCCGAAATTCAGTAAAATCATTTTTGCAAACTCAAAATATCGAAAAAGATTTCTCCAAGCTTTATACAGCACATAACCCATCTGCATCATGCTTTATCTTTCCTCTGGTCACAGAGCGTTATATTAACAAAACCATTTACTCATCATTGATAAAGAACACTGAAATACCAACAAGCCAAGCAAAATGGCTATCCATTTATAACCATTTCAACAAAGATTGGAAAACAATTTATTCGAAAACTTTTAAATTAACTACTGACACATACACACAATGGTTCCAAACAAGAATAGCTCATCGGATACTCCCAACAAATTCTCTGTTAAAAAAGATGAATATCACTGATGACGATCTCTGCACATTCTGTCATACTAATGAAGAAACTCTATTACATATATTTTACGAGTGTGATAAAGTCAAGCCGATAATTCAAATGATAAACCTATGTATAAATGATTTTTATAGCAACTTTCAATTACGCAGTATAGACATCATTTTAGGATGTGATGATAAATCAAATATCGATATTTTATGTTTAGAATATAAGAAATACATATACATGCGTAAATTGAAAAATACTTTTCCATCAGTTAACGGATTTTTAAACTATTTAAAACTATCCATTGAAATATTTGAAAAAACAAAAAGGAAAGAATTAGTTAGGACCAACTGGGCAATTGTTAAGAGGATGGCACAAAGAATATAAAGAAGTTGAAAGAATTTGAAATCATTTATAAAATCATGATAAGGTCAATTACATTCTTTTTTTCTCCTTTTGGTATGCAATATATATGTTTTTTTTTTTTTTTTTCATTTATCCTTTGTTCATGTATACGATAGTTCCAATACAATACATACGTGTAGAGGAAATAACTACTTTATGACACTAGATTCAAACTCTGTACTAGGTAAACATATGCCTTATGCAAAATGTGACAATATATCTATGAATTTACAAAACGGTAGAAAGTCTAATTTGGAAAAGAGGACACTTTCACAAATGCCATTTTTCCCAATTATACTTTGGACTTAATAAGTATCACGCTGTCTACCCCATCTCCAATCAAGAACTAGTTTTGACATCCCTGAAAATAGACTTGGAGAGGCTTTGAGGAAGATGAAGTAAATGCTGATCATAAGGTCTTTCTTCTTTTGCTCCAATGTTTTCTTGATGATATTTTTATGTAAACCCTATCTGTGCAACATCATTTTTTGACTTCTGTCACAGCTTTCAAATTTGAATTGTAAAAATAAATATTATTTGAGAAATGGTTAAAACATATAATTTATCAAATATAAAGTACAACCCATTGTTATATTGAATTGGTAAATTGTGTATAACGTGTATGTATATTTGTGTGTGAAAATTGGATAAATGAATTAAAAAAAAAAAAAAAAAAAAAAAAAAATGTTTACAGCTTTATTTCTTACCCAAAGAACTCTCTGTTCACACAGTATTTTTCAAGATACTTTTTTATCGATGCAATTTCATTCTAATCCATTTACAGGGTCCGTGTTGTCTATGCTAAGCGTATTTACTAAACACGCGTAAAGTGCTGTAGTGTTTGGCACGCCGAGTTCTTGTGAGTGTGATGTTGAACACGCACACAGTTGTTCGAGTAATAGGTAAGCCACGGATATTGGACAAAGTGGTTGTTTATTCATGACCTAATCTGATGGAAATCCGTTGTAAACTTGCAGTAACATAAGGCAGACATCTCAATGGGTAATCTTTTATGAACTTGGAAAAAACTAAATCGGCTACAATTGCTCTAACAAATCAAATAGACTAAAACGTCTTGTTATAATCATATGATTTTCCATGACAAATACGCGCAAACACAATGATTCTGAACGGAAATGTGCTGTACCCGTTGCCTAGTTTACGGTTTCAATTGCTCCGGAATCTTGATAGTATTTATTAAATTGGTCAGAAGAAAATGTTGTAGAAGATGACCCTATATTTGTCCCGGATTTTACGTGGATTGTTCATAACCTATATATTGATAAAACGGTTACCTTTTGCAACATATACCTTTAAAATTTGCTCCTTTTTTATGACTCGAAGGAAGTATCGGCTTTTATTTAATACCCCCCCCCCCCCAAAAAAAAAGTTAGACGAAATACGCAGTCTGAAATCAAGAGGAAGCATGCAGTGCCTTCAAAATAGGAAACTCATATAAAAAGTGCTTATAAATCTCAAGTGTAACGAGCTTCACCTGGTAAATTATCGTTGTAAAAGGTCAAGGCAAGGACTCAGTTAATATACAATTCAGAACCTACAACTAAGAATGAATAATCTATGTCTGACTTTAGATTGATTTCTTGATAAAAATTCTGTAAATAATGACTCAACCGATCAGATCAGTGAAATACGTCCGTCTGTCGTCACGGAGAAAATACTGGAGAGGATAATGTTGATTTTTTTTTTCAAACAAATGAAAGACTGGGTTTTTCCATTGCATAACATTGCGATGCTTTTGTTTGGGGACACAGTAACGTGACTTGACTCGACATACAGATGAGATATCCAAAAGAAACGAAAACCGTCTGGAAACTGGGACATAGACTCTTTGGTGAAAGGTTTATAATTTTTTATGAGTGGTCCGAAGAGTCAGGGAGATGCTGTCATGAACGTTTGTGGGCGTGGTCAGTACTCTCCTAGATCTGCAATCTAGATTTGTAATCTCTTAACCCTTTCCCAAACGACAACCTTTTATGGGTGGTCCATTTTTAAAGGTGTTGCAGACGTCAAAATGGAGGTTAATAATGACATCATTTGTGTACAAAATAGCTCAGAAAATATTGAGGCAAAAGGAGAAAGTGCTGATTGTCAGCACTTTCTTCATTTGCCTCAATGTTTTCCCAAACCTCTTCTAAAAAGGCTGTCAAACCAGGTCTTGTTTGGGAAAGGGTTAAATGTTCAAAAGATTTCAATCCACTAATCCTCTACTTACCTTCAACCGCCGCGCCGTCAGCAGCAATAACTTCCCCATCTGAGTCTATTATACCAGCGATTACGAATTCTTCTTCTCCGCAGTAGATTAGCCAAAACTCGTATTCAGTGTCGAGCTTAAAAAAGAAATGATGATATGATTATATTGTCTTTCTTCGAAAACCACGTAACTGCCGCTTACAACAAGCTGTGGTCACGAGGTTTCCGAAGAAAAGTGACGATATAAATGATACTGATGAGATATTTTGTAGGCAGAAAAAAATTGTCATTGACAAATTTATGAGAAAATTAAGCTTGTGTTTTAACAATAGGCAACAAATAAAGCCTCTTGTTACTTCATGAGGGCGATGATTAACCCATTACAAAACGGCGAAATTTTAGAGTTTTACATTTTTAGATGTTTTTGTCTTAAAAACATGGTGGAAAATGAAGAAATTGCTTGTCACAAGCAATTTCTTCATTTTCCACCTTGTTTTCCCAAGCCCTTTGCTTTGGAGGAGTCAAAAAGAGTCACTGTATGGTAATGGATTAAAGGTGAAATTGTTTCTAAGAAAACAACACCAGATCTAGATGATTTTGGATATTTTGATACCTTCTCTGCTTCAAGCCAATTCTAATTCAAAATCAGTCACGTATTAAAAGCTTTATTGAAAAATATTTACACTAGGGAACGATTTTATACAGTTAATCGTGACGCAATTTCCAACAAACAATAGTATTTCCGTAAGTGTCGTTATAAAATTTTGTAACTATGGCTTGATTCAATCCGTAGTTACGAGACTTTATAATAAACACTGACGTTTTATCATTATATAACAGAACATCAAGTCTATTTTAGCACAAAAGTCATTACAATTGTTGTTGGCTGATTGTTACATGATATTAACAGTCCATTTCATTGATAGAAAAAGATTACTACGAATAGGTCATTTTCATATGCGTCATCGAATTAAGGTATTCCACCTATAATTAGATACCAAACACTTAGTGCAACTACGACATCACTTGTGACAAAGGAGATTGGCGAAGTGGTGGGCGAAATTGCACTAAGTGCCTAATTTCTAATAATGGGTGGAATACTTTCAAAATTGTTTTAAACAAGAGCTGGTTTAAACGTGTCTATCGGTAAAACCTTAGGAAATGTTCAGGGGGAAAAAGAAATGTTGAAACCGAACAGTCATCCTTTTCCTCAATCTTTTCCACGTTATATTGTATACAAATTCTATCATTCACCGGTATTCATTTTGTCGTCTGCAGAGATTCCAAATTGGTCTACTATAAAAATTTAGTTAAAAAGTTATGTATATCAGATTGTATTTTTCAAGCCAAATATATTAACTAACCGCGAAGGGGCCCTCCAATTCAAGGTCCACTTCTTCCTCGCTGTTTTGTATATTCATGAAGATTTTGTCCTGGTATTCTATGTGCACATTAATTTCGTCTCCTTCAGATCCCTCGTCCCTTTGCACCGTCACGGCTAACGTGTCTTCATCGGCCGGTGTTGATTGTTCTACGATTTTGCAGTTACCCATCATACACTGGTTCTCATCTTTGTTTGAAATGAGAAAAATGAAGACACCAAATTATATTTAACTTTTAAATTCAAACTTGAAACATCAGAATGAAATACATTACTGGTTGTAATACGCTTTCCACATTTATCAACAAATAGAGAACTCACAACCATGTTTTGAAGACAGTCACTCAAGGCACATTTATGTGAAAGTTTGGTTTACAGCAATGCGCCAAACGTGGGCCAAGTTGTTCAATGGCATAACACAGCAAATCTAACTTTAACAAAACTTTAACTGTTCAACTTACCATCTAAAGCTTTAACCCATTACCACACAGTGACTCTTTTTTACTCCCCCAATGCAAATGGCTTGTGAAAACATTGAGGCAAAAGAAGAAACTGCTGATAACCAGCAGTTTCTCCTTTTGCCTCAATATTTTCTATGCCACATTTACGCAAATGCTATCTTTAATAACTTCCATTTTGTCGTTTGCGACATTTTTTTTAAGTGGATCACCCTAAAATCTTGCTGTTTGGGAAAGGGTTAAAACGGGCTTTGATATTTTATAATATCATCCTTCTCGAATATCACTTGTCCACAATGATGAGATAAGTTGCCAAGAACTTTGTTGATGCAAAATTATAGACTTTTTTTCCGGGCATGGAGGAGTAGGCATATCTTGTCATCAGTGATTGTTATCGGGTGATTTCTATTTTTCCGGGGTTACTCGGTTCGACCATTGAATTCAGAGTTACTGCCCCTGACTGTTGAAGCCATATACATACAGAGTGATATTCGTTCTGTTGAAGCCATATACATACAGAGTGATATTCGTTCTGTTGAAGCCATATACATACAGAGTGATATTCGTTTCCGCGCTACTCCATTGACAATGACAATATGTTCGGCGGGGGATATCAATTCAACGAATTTGCTTGTTTCAAATAATTTTCACATGATTTCCGATTTCGGAAGTCCGATAAGCCCCGATCCGTAACACCCACATTTTTTGTCAAACGGAAAATTTGCGAACAAGTTTTGAAAGAACCCTGCCAAGTTTGATAAAAATTAGCTCAATGGTTAAGGAGAAGAAGATTTTTGAAGAATAATCGAATAATTTCTCTATGTCTGATATAATAAGTCCCGCACTGTCACGTCCACGTTTCATCAATAAATAAAAAAAATGACGACCATGTGTAAAAAGACAGTCGCCCAAGGAACATTCCTCAAGCTTGGTTCAAATTGGCCAAATGGTTGATTTTTATAGAATGTTCTCATGATTTCTTGAAGTCTGATAGGTCCTCCCTGCCACACCCATATTTCTTTGACGAATCAATCTTTTGCGAATAAATTATGAAATGTGTCATTCATGTTACATTTCTGTAAAGTTGTGTAAAAATTGGCCCTAAGTTAAGTAGAAGAAGACTTTTTAAGAACTATCTAACTATATTTCTAAGTCTTATAAGCCTCACCTTGTCACGGCCATATTTATCAACAAATAAAATATTCATTTACAAGTGCTGACTACAGTCGTTCAAGGAATATTCCTGCCAAGAATTTCTCTATGTCTATGTCTGATAAGTCCCGCCCTGTTACGTCTACATTTTATCAATAAATAAAAAAAATCACGACCATGTGTTAAACGACAGTCGCTCAAGGAACATTCCTGTCAAGTTTGGTTCAAATTGTCCTGATGGTTGAATTTTTAAAGATGTTCGCATGGTTTCTCTAAGTCTGACAAGTCCCGTTCTTCAACTCCCCAATCCAAATTCACGAAAACTATTTGAAAGGGGTCATTCCAGCCAAGTTTGGTCATAATTGATAATTATAGCCATATTATTAATACGCCCGACGCACGACGTGCCTTTCACGTATCTATTTAGTTACAATATTACTTTAATTTAACATTGTTTTCACTACAAGAACAAACTTATTCCACGATAAAGAATAAAATATGTAAAATGCAAATGTTACAGATTTATTTCCATTTGAATCTTAAGATGAAAATTACTGACGGAATACGAGATGGATTTTTCATGTGCGTTTTCCAATCAACGACGTGATAAATATATATATTATGTACGAGAGAAAATACATGTTTCATAACTTTAATGGCCATGATGATGATGATGTCATACCTGCAGAAGATTCATCCATTTCCCCTTCAGTCAACTCGAATTCGAAATGTACCACTAGAGTATTACCTGTAAAACATACAGTATGAGTTGGTCCTTTAGATTAAGATTATTTTTAAAATTGCAGTTTATACTCATGGACGTTTATGATTCATTTTGATAACAAAACTCATTTATAATCGGTTTCGTGCTAGTTTGTCGAACATTTAAAAGATACTTTCAAGAAATGTCATATGGATGTTAGGACTGAAACGAGTACAACATTTCTAACAATTACCCACGGGTACCTGCACAAAGAGACAATTCGTGAATTAAGATGCTTCATTCCCATTATAAAGAGTGTACCCAAAAAGGAACCCTAATTCAAAGTCAAATATTTTAAAGCTTGAGCAAAGAATCTAATTTTTGAATTTGGGTTACTGAAGATACATTATTTTTGCATTTGTGTTCCAAATTTCACTTAAAAATATGCATCGGTTCAAAAGTTATAAGCAAATTAATAATGGCACTAAAAGACCAATCTGACATGATACTGATTTTTGCGTCTTGTTTGTTCGTGAAAGCGCACTAACGTTCAGTTTTTGAATACTGTAACGTTATACATGTATGTACCGATTTTCTCAAAATTTAATATGTACACGTGCTGTTCGTTTAAATTGAGTCCATAGGGTGGTTGTTTGAATTAATTTCATATTATTATGTGATTCATTTTACATGGCACAGTTTTAACTTTTATTTTCATAAATTACAAGCTTGATATGTTTCCTAAAATTAGTCCAGTCTTAATTTTCTTGCATAGTTTACATTTCAGTGGACTATGATTTAATTCTTTTTCGATGAATTTTGTGTTATTTGTCATATATGAACATGTTTTGCATAAAGGTCAGTGTCAGGCCAAATGAAACCAGTAATACTTTTCAATTGAGCGGTGACCGGCATGTTGGTCAGAAATAAAATAAGTGCCTATGATTATTATTCATGAGTCTGTGATGCGCTTGGATATTTTGTTTGTATTCATTTAAGTTACATCGCAGCTCTTCTTTAACAGTTTATTTATTAGCAATAAATATAAAATGAAAATGTATTATTGTGAATACAAAGTTTCAAAATCACTTTTGTATTGTATTGAATATATTAACCAATTGTGAAGCATTACATTTTTGTAATTTATTAAACGAATGTAGGCGCGCGCTGCAAAACGAAAAGGTCGATATCGTGTTAAAATGGTTTTACGGGTATATTCATTTGAATGCCAATATTTTCAAAACTAATCCTTTTTTTTCAACCAAATTTTCACTGCTTATAGAAAACTGTCGTTTCTATTGCATATGTTTGGTGGAGAAATATTTATTAATACATGAGAAATATACTTCAAAAATGGGTCCCTTTTTTAGGGACACCCTGTATAGTATAGGAGCAATCACGGCATTCAAAAGTGCTTTGCATGAATGTTCTAAGCTTTGACAAGGATTTGAGGGAAGATCTTGGTATCAAAATAGACCGGATAGTAAGACGTATCGAATGGCACATATCTCATTATTGAGTGTTAAGTATTTGATTCAAAATTTGTGAAAAATGCGAACTTACCGATTGTTTTTGTTTACAAAAGTTAGGAAAACAGATCATAAAAAAGTCACGTGATTGCCACTTGTGAATCTACTATTTGTCGATAATATGTCAACTTTTCTTTGACATTGAACGACCTTTGATAGAATTTTTATCTCTTTTTAGACTGGGGTCAGAATTGACCCCTATATAAACTTATTGAATAGTATTGTCCAACAAGGTTAACCCGGGACAACTTAATTTTCGTGCGCAAAGTCCGTTAGTTGAGCGTCTTAACAAAACAAAGCCGAAGTGGGGTCATTACATATGCAGATGTCCCGGGTTAATCTTGCTGGACAATATAGGAAACTCGGATTTTGTTGTGCGCGACGCCATTACATTTGTGTTTTTAAAATCCAAATCAGGAATGATATATTGCCGAAAAGACTCTTTGTCTTTGTTCTTTATTACAGTTGTTTATTCTTTCTTCAAGAATGTTTTCCTAAATAAAAATGTTGAAAAAAAAAACTAATTTCCTGCCAAAAACAAAGACTTTTAAAATTCTCAGAGAGTGTCTGGGGCCAAAATGACCCCACTTGGTAGTTTGTGTATGTAAAAATTGCTGGTAGCTTGAGGGTTAATCCACTTACTTAGCCAAGCATTGGCTGTTGCGACAATGTTGATAGAGTCTTCCCCTGGTCCACCCGGAAACACGGCTTCGCCCCCTGACAGTGTAACATCTTCATGTATTGTGGTATACAACAGGGCGCCTCGCGAGTCCCTGGCGTTGAGATCGTTGCCGAATTCCATGTCAACGTATTCCTCACATTCGTCTGTAAATAAGAAAGCAACATTTACAACCCTATCCTGAACAACAATATTTAGTGGTGGTCGAATATGAAAGGAGTTAAACCAACAAAGAGAGCGATAAACCATACATATGGTTACATTTCCAAGTACGGTGGTATACACCAGAAGCCAGATTCATCAGAACACTTAAAGGGACATTTCATTCCAATTTCAATTTTTTTAAGTATGTCTTGATGCCAAGATTGGTTATTCTAATGAGTATAAATACTATTAGTTTTTTTAAGTTGTTGCCAATAAGCGAGAAACACGCATTTAAAGTTGAGACATAATCGATAAATTGCATATAAATCCGAACTGTTGTCCACAACAATTTGTTGAATTTTAACACATAGATATACATTTCTCGTAAACGGCGCAATATTTTGGCTTGAAATTTTCAGAATTTTCATAAGGAAATACGCTCTTTCAGATAAACATAAAAGTAAGATTTATGACAAAAAAATCTGAAATGTCACTTTAATATAGATGTATTTTTGTCGTACCGATGACTTTCGACATGTTTCGGACAAGAAACGCGTATCGCCAATCCAGCAATATCTGGGTTATGCGATTGTTGTTTCAGCCGGTTTCTAAAACATTTTTCAGTCAAAAATACGTTTTTTACAAATGTTTTGATGAAACAGGCCCAGGGCGCCGCATGAGTCTGGACGTTTAGGTCGGTGTCGAAGTCCATTTAAATATATTCTTCACAGTCTTCTGTTATAAAAATGAGACACCAATCGTCAAAACTGAACCGATTTCATGATGTTTAAGAGATTCACGCGACGTTAGAATTATTCGGGCGATGTCGAAAGCATTCGGCGGTGGAACATTCCACCGCCGAATGTTTACGACCGCGCCTGAATAAGTTCGGATACGTGAAACGACGACGCTCGAAAAAAATCTGATGCTTTATAAATCTCAAAATGTCCACATTACGGTTATTCTGCTTAAACCAACAACAAAAGATGTGTGCCGAAAGAAGAACCACATGGTAGTTATTTATCAGACTGCTATTGTCCACCAAAATTAACCCGGGACAACTTAATTTTCGTGTGCAAAGTCCGTTAGTTGAGCGTCTTAACAAAACATTGACGAAGGGGGGGGTCATTACATATGCAGATGTCCCGGGTTAATCTTGCTGGACAATAACATTAAGACTGCGCTAAACCAATAACACAAAATTATTTTAAATGAATCAAAATTTACAGTATTTGGTCTCTGTGTTATGATGAGAACATGTTCATCACCATTTCTTTTTCGATAGATTTATTAAATTTGACCCAGACAAAAAAAGAGAGAAAAAAATTAAACCTAGCTATGCAAGACCTTGGCGGTCCTAATAGAAGCTCTGGAAATAATTATTGTAAAAGTATCAGTAAATTCTGATAATTATCTTTTCCTCCTTTTAAATAATTGTTTCCATGCACAAGTACATGTATTCACATAATCAAGTTATCGTAGCATTTTTGTTGTCTGAATTTGTACAACCTTAAATATTGGCGTTTGTGAAAGGGTTGAAAGAGAGAAGTGTGAAAGAAGCATTATACTGTATCCTGTGTTGTTGGCCGTGACACACGTGCAGAGCTCTTGATCCCAGCATGTTCCTGGTGGACAGTCGTACGATCGCATCTCCTGGATGTGCATGAACTTCACATTCGAGTTCTCCATAGCCATGTACTGACATTCTAAATAATAAAGAAAATGATAATGATAATAATGGTGATGATGAAAGCATAATACTAGCTTTAGGTAAAAATGACAGTGATTGGCTAGATGTGGTAGAAACTTAAAAAAAAAGAAAAAAAGGTTGATCGTCAATTACTTTTTATAATCTGCCTTTTAAAAGACCCTTCGGTTTCAGCACTGCATTAAATTTTGGAATGCACGAATGCACCGGTAAAAAAAACATCTTAAACATTTTTTTTAAAAAACATCTCTCTCTAAAGAACGCAGATCGGTTCTTGTTCGAGAAAGGGTTAATTAGCGTACCTGAATCCGGTGCCTCGGTCCTTTCACACTCACAATCGTCCTGATCCTCTTCACGCAGTGCCTCACAAGCGTCACTGTCACAGGCTTCCGTACAAGCTTCCTGTCCATCGTCATAACAGTCACCATCCGGGCAACATTGCGGATCCGGAACGATCGTCCCGCTTACCTGAAAACATTGGGAAACATTTCGTTTTCTAACTTTTAAGCCACATTATTGCATAAAATGTGTGTTTTCGGGCCGTTAGCAGCATTGAATAACGAGAAGAAACCGGGCCGATATCATGAAAAACCAGACGTTAATCGGGAGTTTCTCGTGCGATATCGGACTGGTTTTGCACTTAAATATCCTCGATCGGGGATTGTTGTGAGTGATTCAGAGAAAAAAATAAGCAGAAATTTTGTCGTTTCCCTTTTCCGCGATGTAAAATCTTGGAAGACCTCCTTCACATCCTAATAAATAGTTAACAAGTTATCTCCCAGTGTAATCATATCTGATGACGATATATAGCCTATTGACGTAGTTTTCTTGGAATCAAAAAGGCAAACAGAAGGGCAGCTGGCGGATTCTAAACTAAAAGTGGATTTCGTTGAAGTGGATAGAGATTAGAGTTTAGTGGTTGTTTATCTTATTGTAAGAGAATGGTCTCGGTCCAATGGGGTGGTAAGCCTTCGTGTTTCTTGTTCTTGTTTAAGTTACGACATTTTTCCTTTTCAACTTTGTTTTCTTATTGAAATGGACGAATGTCCGAAACGAACCAGATATCTACCTCGGAAGTTCCATTTTTTTTATTTCTCGCACTGAAATGAACGTTAGAATATCCAGACGATGTTTCCAAAAGAAAACTTAGTCGAATTGCTTCAATTTCGCCAACCAAAATGAAAATTATGTCAGTAAAAATGCGATAAAACTTGACTTCACGATGTAAAGCTAACGGTCAGTTTAATGGATATCGTACACACGCAATATACGTCCAATGCTGGGAAAATCCGGTATCTGCCGGTGTAAATGTGGCTAAATTTTCACAAAGTTTATTAGTTATCCGTCTTATCTTTTTACATTTCTTTGCAAATTCTTCATTTCTTATGCAATTATAGCGTCAATTCAAGTTTTTCCGGTCGTTAACGACCTTATAAATGTGAGTTCCCCTATAAAACATATTTCAGATTTCATTTCATATGGCGCGGCTTAAGTTTTTATTATCATAAATTACACACTATAGATAGACAACGACCTGTGAATGATCAAAGATCAGCGAGTCTAAATTGACGGGGGGAGAGGGATTTCGAATTATAGAAATATGTGACTCGACCCCGTCTCCCTGTAACAAATCGACGAAGTAGTATCTGGACACAGCTACTGAACTCACACGACATACCGTACAGCACGCAATACCTGTCATTGTTGGCTTTTATTCAGTGGAAAATATGCACTCCTCCCTATTTACATGTATTGGAATATACCGTTACCTTTCGTCGAGGCTCACGACTCGATGTCCAATTATAGTCCTGTGCTTTCTTATATAAAAAAACAATTCCGAAATATTGTCTTGTATACCTGTTTTATCTGTGTACTAACTATGATTCGTGTCTTTTTGAAGAATGTTTTATGCGAAATATGAACAAATTTTGAATAAAAGTCAGTGTCAGGTCAAATGAAATCCGTAATACCTTACGCCCGTCTAATATCGAACAATTTTATCAAGAAAACTGTGGCGTAATTTCAGACAAACAATATTATGCCTTATGTGTTGTTATAACATCTCGTTACTACGGCTTGGGTCATGCCGCAGCTACGAGGTTTTCAAATAACACCAACGGTCTGTCTATCTCCATATATAACAGTAAACCCAGTCTATTTTCGCAAAAAACTCATTGCCATTGATTGTGTACCTTAAGTTCATTCTGTGTTTGAAAATTCTAATAACCTATGTCAAAATGATGAACATGCTGCTTAAAATGCAACAATACTCATGTGCTTATAATATTATCTCATTGGTTCAGATCATTTGATTTATTTGGAAAGATGGAAGAGCATAAAATTCAACAAAATCCGTGCACCGGTTACGGTAAGCAGTAACAAATGTCTTTGCACATATCACCTGATGATGGTTGATCACATGATTGTGTCAAGCCGGAGAGTACGACGTATCGAATAACACATATCTCAATATTGAGTGTTAAGTATTTGATTTAAAATTTTAGAAAATTGTGTATAGCGGACGAGAATCGACCTGGCAGAGCAGCCCATGCTAATAGAATGGAATGCTCTGCCAGATGAATTCTCCTCCGCAATACTTACCGAGTGTTTTTGTTTACAAAAGTTAGGAAAGCATATCAAAACAAAGTCACGTGATTGCCGCCTGTGATTTTAGTTCATATCAGTATCTACCAATCTTGAAACATTATACTCTGTACTAGAGTATTCTACCGCTCAAGAATATTGGTCGATTTACTATGAGCGACATCTACATGAGGGCCGTGCAATTAAAGAGCGATTTTTTTTTTCAGAGAAAACTTGGATTACTTGTGAGGGAGAACATGTTGTGGAGAATGAAACTTTATGCCTTTCGCAAACGGCCAAAATGTTGATTAGCCCTATTAGAAAGATGCTGAAGATGGCAAAGTTGGTATTGAAAAAAATATAAACTACCTAAAATATAGGATACAAAAGTTGAAAATGTCGATCATCAACGTTTTCATCTATTGTCCCAATGTTTTCAAAAGTTTTCTCTATTAACTTGAACACCAGGGCCCCGTATTACTAAACATCTTACGATCAAGTTTTTGTGTAAACTGTGTAACAAGACATCTGATTGCACGAGAAATCCGACTGAGCCAATCAGGGCTGTTGTTACAAGTAATTATGCAAAATTCAAACGTACGATCGTTAGTAATACGGGCCCCAGGTCTTGTTTTGGAAAGAATTATTAGCTTACATTTTTGCACTCTGTAAATCCGCTACACAATGTTGACAGGTCACCGAATACTGCAGCTGCACTCTCACGTGGTATTGTTTCACCATCCTCCAAACCCTCACATGGATCTGCAATATTATTTTGTTGCTTTTCAACAAAATTCTCGTATTTTCAGCTTGAAACATGCTCCAGCCATGAGTTTTTGTTAAAAAGAGACTACCTGTACGAAAAATTACGCCCGTAAAGGAGACGGAATTATGAGACGGAATCCGCCTCATTTTCCGCTAGTATGAGCTTGTTTAAAGAAATATAAGAATGAGACGGAAACCAAGCGGAAACCAAGCGTAATTTAGAGGCGTAAAATGTTAATTAACCGGAATTTTTAGAGACGGAATATGCAAATGAAGCGGATTTTTTTACAAGCGTAATTGCTAGGAGGCGTAACTTGATAGAATTATGAGGCAGATTCCGCTTGGAATTTTTACGAAATTACGGGCGTATTCCGCCTCATAAATCCGCCTCCTAGATATTTACTACATAATATGTGGGTGGGGAATGGTAAAAATGAACTTTTGAATTTGTTTAATTTAGTCAAAAGAACACTCACCAATGTTGCCTCACTTGGTCTTACCATTTAGTGAGCCCTTTAATGTCCTGGATTCATCAATATTAATGTTTGAATTCATATCTCAAACATTAACTTTGCAAAAAGTCAGAGAAGCAAAATTCCCTCCAATTTTCTAAACAGGAAGTAGGAAATGTCATAGACTGGGAGAAAATAGACTGGGATGCCTTATTTTCACAAAGTTGATTCTATATCTTATGAACTATATATCTCAGGCACTATTTGAGATACAGCCATAATATTTCACACATGGATACTGCCAATACCTTTCATTTGGGACCATGACCTTTGGCCTAGTGACCTTGACCTTGGAGTTTGACCTACTTTTAAAAAACTTTAAACTGGCCTATATTTCATGCACTATTATTGATGGAGCCTTGATATTTCACACATGGATAGCTCCTGCCAAGACCTTTCATTTGGAATCATGACCTTGGACCTTGTGACATTGACCTTGAAGTTTGACCTACTTTTAAAATTGTTTAACCTGGCCGATATATCATGCCCTTTTACACATACAGCCTTGATATTTCTCACATAGACAGCTCCCACCAACACCTTTCACATTTGACCATGACCTTGTGACCTTGACCTTGGCATTTGACCTAATTTTTTAAAAACTTTAACCCAGCCTCTATTTCATGTCCTTTTACACATACATTCTTGATATTGCACACATGAACACCTCCTACCAAGACTGTTCACATTTGACCATGACATTGGACTTTGTGACCTTGACCTTGGACTTTGACCTACTTTTTAAAAATCTTAACCTGGCCTCTATCTCATGTCTTTTTATATGTACAGCTTTAATATCTTACACATGGACACCTCCTACCAAGACCTTTTGCATTTGACCATGACCTTGGTGTTTGACCTACTATAAAGAACTTCAACCTGGCCTATATTTTATGTGCTTTTACACTTACAGACTTGATATTTCACACATGGACACCTCCTAGCAAGACCTTTTGCATTTGACCATGACCTTGGCGTTTGACCTACTTTAAAGAACTTTAACCTGGCCTATATTTCATGTGCTTTTACACTTACAGACTTGATATTTCACTCATGGACACCTCCTACCAAGACCTTTCATATTTGATCATGACCTTGAACCTTGTGACCTTGACCTCAACTTTGACCTACATTAAAGGTAGGCCCTTGAAGGGGCATATATGTTTTACAAACATTTCTTGTTTATATAGAGCCTTGATATTTCACACAAAGATACTACCTGACATTTACTTTCATTCAGGAATTAAGACCTTGTGACCTTGACCTTGAAGTTTGACCTACTGTTTAACCTGGCCTACATCTCATACACTGTAAGATATAGAGCTTTGATATTTCACATAAGGATAGAACTTGTTAAGACCTTTCATTTTGGATCATGACCTTTGGCATTAGGACCTTTACCTTAAGACATATACTACAATACAAGAGCTTTAACTTGGCCATTATTTCAATCACTATTACAGATGGAGTCTTGATATTTTACTCTTGCATACCTCCTACCAAGACCATCAATCTTGGAACTTGACCTTGTGACCTTGAATTTGGAATTTGACCTTCTTAACAAAAGCCTTTTCATTGCCTATATCTTATGCAGTGCAAAATGAAAATGGCTAGTATATTGGAATCGTGTCATTATAAAATTGCTAAGTCCAAAAATTCCGCCTCCCTGGAAAGTTTAAGTTATTTTCCGCTTTAAGAAACAGCCATTACGCCTTGTTAAAATGGCTAAGTCCAAAAATTACGCCTGTTCAAAAATTACAGTTTTAAATTACGCCTGTTCTGATAAAATTTCGCCTCCATTTCATTTTACGCCTTTAACATCCGCCACTACTTTACTCAGTGACTGAGGCGTAAAGTATAATTCCGCTAGTGTTACAAGCGTAAATTGCCATTTACGCCTCATTTACGTCTGATTTACGCCTGTTTTCCAAGCGGAATCCGCCTTATTTTTTCGTACAGGTATTTACAATTTCTCAAACGGTAAGGATTCAGGGTCGTCAGATTGAAAGCTATGCCATATGATAAAATGTGTAAAATGCAGGACATGTGGTCAAGTCATGTGGCATAAATTTTGGACATTGCAAACAGTAAAAGAAAAATATTACATTCCAAAGACAGAAAAGGGGGTTTCCATAAGGCCGTTTTCATGGGACCTAAATTTTCTAATAATACTTTAGTACAAACAGATACGTAAAGCGGCATGTTTTGTAGAAAAGTCTAAACCGAACGGATTTTTGGTTTGGTGTACATTGTATATTGAAAGTGGGTGGGGTAATACTATTCCGGTGCTCTCTAAGGATCTTATTCATTTTTTTTACTTTGTAAATGTAAATAATTGGCGATTTTTTAAAACATTGTGCTTTGTATATGAGCCCACGTTAACATGATAGGAGAGCCATTGGCTTGCTCATGATAAATATTAAAATATTTGGGATTGTATGTATTTTTCATTTTTTGGTATATTTTCACCCTCCAGTTTTGGGGAAAGCATCAACACGTTTCTATGAAGCGACATAGGAATGATATTTTTTAGGTAAGTACTGATTTATAATTTATCATTGCAAAATTATGAGGATTTTTTTGATGGCTCGGGAAAATGAGTTACGTGCCAGTGAATGTACGAAAACCAATGAAAAGTTGTGGAATAAATAACAAAATACATTTTTCTGGCTTTCCTTAATTCGTACATCAAGACAGAAATGTTTACTTAAATTAGCTTAAATTTCAGCTGGCTTCAGCAGATAGTCCTACAAATAAGCTAGTGTTGTCAGTTTCGTCTGTTGTCCGTCCGTCTGTCTGTCTGTCAATCCACAATTCCAGGTTTACACTTTAGAATCCATAAATATTATCCCATATTCACAAAACTTTGTCAAAATGTGTATGGTCATTAACACGTGTGTAGTATTCATTTTGGACACAATTGCTGTAGAAAGTTCTTAATTCACCATAGAATTTCAAATTAAAACGTTTTTGTCCTTTCCAAAGAAGATCCAAATCTGACGTCCCTAATTCAAAAGGGCCGAGATAACATTGAAACAAAGAAGATAATATTGATAATCAACATTTGTTCCTTTTGTCTCAATGTTTTCTAGGCTATACATAAAAAAGCATATCTTTACCAACACTCATTAGATGTCGTCTTCGGTAGCTTTCAAATTGGAACAGTTCAATATTTCACCGTTTGGGAAAGGTTTTTTAAAAAAATAGAGAGATACCGGTAAAAAAAACACTTTCATCCAGTGACGTTATTTCGGACAATCGCATATAGTATTGCGTGGTTGTTGTTAAAAAACCTCGTAACTACGGCTTGATTCAAGCCGTGGTAACGAGATATCGTAACAAGACCGACGGTAAAGCTGCATAACGGTAAACTCAGTCTATTTTTAGCACTAAATTTATCGCTATTTTCTAACATTTGACTTACTCTCAGCCTCACTATTGTCGTCAAAACAATCTGATCGTTTGTCGTAATATTTCACACATGTAAGAAGTTTCTTGGAAAAGGATTCTCCGCATCCACAACATTTCTTGTAGGAGACATACTCGGAGGCCATGGAGGATAGCTATATTTTGTAGAAAAAGAAACAACATCATTTTGGCTAAGAAGAAAAATGTTGGGAAAAAAACAAAAAATTCCCCGCAAATTCAAAAGAAGGAAAAAGTTGGATCTAGGAAAAAAATCACGTGTAACTAAAGCTAATTCACAAGTACTAAATCCTCCCTCTTTTGTCATCCATTCTTTAGCCAAAATAATAGGACACGAGTTAAATATGGCACCATCAGCTCCAGTAGAAACAACTACGACGACGACGGTAACAACAACAACAACAACAACAACAACAAATAAACACGGTGGTGATTTGAATATATATGATATGTAGTGTTTGTTAAATTAGCAACAAGTATGATGTGGTCAATATTTTATAGATGAAATCAGGGGGTCGTTATTTTACATGGGTGTCAGTATTTTATACGGTGGGGATTGTGCATGATAGGATGGATAACGAATACGGACAAAATAATCTCGATTCTGGTAAGATTTTTTGCAATAACTTCCTTATTTGTGCGTCAATTTTCAAAATGTTTGTTGAATGTACCCCGCCTAACCGAGCTCTTTCATCGAATGTATGACATAATAGATAACTCGTGGTAAGTTTCCAAAATATTGTCCCAACCAACCAGAAAGCGAAATGGTAACGACTACGGCCTAATTAACCACGCTTCAGGTAAGCATTTGTGCAATAACTTTCTTATTTTAGCGTCAATTTTCATGCAATTTGTTGCATGTACTCCGTCTTACTGAGCCCTTTTCTCAGATGTATTACTTATCGGGAAACTCCTTGTACTTTTCTCAAAAATCGATCCCAACCGACTAAAAAATTGACCTGGATTTTTTGTCGTTTTTCTGATCGGTTGGGATCAATTTTTGGACAAAGTACAAAGATTCTACAAACAAGTCATATATCTGAGGAAAGAGCTCAGTAATGCGGGGTCCATGCAACAAACCGCTTGAAAATTGACGCAGAAACAAGAAAAGTATTGCACAAGTTCTTACCTGAAGCGAGGCAAATTTGTCCGTATTCGTTATCCATCCCATCATGCACAATCCCCACCGTGTTATAGAGAGGGGTCATTATACAATGTAAACAAGAGCAACGCTGGGCGTGGCATTATATGCCCGAAGCTCAGAAATAAATGGGTGTGTGATATTCGTTGATGTCCTGTTATTTTCTAAAAGTCTCTTGCAAGTATCCGATAAAACAAAATTCACTGAGTACTAAAATATTCATGAAGTGTTGCAAGTACCAGAGTACTACTAGAATATTCACAAAAATCAGATTGAGATAATGTAATTAAACACCATAGCTATGAGTTCTACACACATGTAAAGTTTAAACATCGTAGGCCTTGTATTTTGAAAGTTATGGACCGGACACGAATTTGAAAACTGAATCAAACAAAGGACAATAACTCAAAAATTATAAATGGTAGAGTTAGGGTATATTGCGCTCTGCACATCCTAGCTATGAGATCTATACACCTGTGAAGTTTCAAGACCATAGGCCTTATAGTTTCAAAGTTATGGACAGGACACGAATTTGCTAACTGAATCAAACAAAATCAAACAAAGGGCAATAACTCAAAAATTACAAATGGTAGAGTTGTGGTTCTTGCGCTCTGCAGACCCTAGCAATGAGATCTATACACCTGTGAAGTTTCAAGACCATAGGCCTTATAGTTTCAAAGTTATGGACCGGACACAAATTAGCTAATTGAATCAAACAAAATCAAACAAAGGGCATTAACTCAAATATTACAAATGGTAGAGTTGTGGTTTTTGCGCTCTGCACAACCTGGCTATGAGATCTATACACCTGTGATGTTTCAAGACCATACGCCTTATAGTTTCAAAGTTATGAACCGGACACGAATTTGCTAACTGAATCAAACAAAGGGCAATAACTCAAAAAATACAAATGGTAGAGTTGTGGTTCTTGCGCTATGCACACCCTAGCTATGAGATCTATACACCTGTGAAGTTTCAAGACCATGGGCCTTATAGTTTCAAAGTTATGGACCGGACACGAATTTGCTAACGGACAGACAGACGGACAGACAGACAGACGGACAGACAGACGATGCAGATGATAACATAATACGACCCTTCGGGCGTATAAAAACGACCGGGGATCATTACTCTATAGGGGTGACTTGTCTTCACAACGTTACATCAGCTTAAATTTACGCCTTTTAAATCATTTTGCTAATTGCATCAAGAGTAGTCTAAAAAAATATTGGGAAAGAATAAACGGTGTCTAATTTTCATAAAACAGTCTATTCTCGTTTTGTCGAAGTCAGAGGGGTCGTCAATTTACTACTCTCCAAAGCCGAGTTCTATATTGATTAAACCATCAAATATGACCTCTGCAGTTTTCGGTACGCCAACAGCCTATTTGGTCGTCATAATCTAATTGTAGTCAATTAGTACAACCTTTCCGGGGGCGAATGCAGCACGGGTCGCTACCACCGAGGAATCGACTGGGAACTTGCCTCTCCCGCCTCAGCCAATCATCGTCCAGAACGGTTCCGCGCTTCTTGTGTAATGGCGAACGTGATAAGACGTAATTCTACTACGAGAAGACAAATATCCAAGTAATCTAGGCGAACGACACCCGATCTACGACTTTGATTGTGGCTAAGAGGTCCATAGAAGGTTAGTTTTCCCTAGTTTACTATAGTGGCGTTGTCGGCAACGACCTGAGACGCAAATTTTGGGAAATCCTAAGACCGATATCGGCGAGCTTGAATTCAAGAGGGATTTGCAAGTTAGTCGTTTGGAAGTCCGATTGAGTGCCCAAAATGGCTTTACAGGGAATAGTTGTCGTTCTCTTGATTTGATTTGCACCAGAATTAGCTAAATTCGGCAGAAGTGAGTGGCGAGGCTAGTGGCAGAAGCAAGCGTCCATTTCAGCTGTCTGTCGATTTTGGGATTTCTCGTGTTTGCTAATCAGGATTAAATGATTTTTAATCATTAAATTACTTCAAAATCGACGTGATAATTGATTTTTTTGGCTGAACTAGAGGTTTTCATTTTTCCCTTTTCCAAATTACCGCGGATTTTTTGGCTACTTCCGCCGGCGCCATTTTGATGCGCATGATTTCAGACCTTCAAAAATAAAACAAACATTGATATTTCTTCAAAATTACATCTTTTATTTATGATTTACAGAACTTTCTTGTAAACCAAAGAGTGTTTTTTCCTCTTGCTTCATGTTTTTTTTGACTGGCCAATAGAAACATCCGATGTACCTTTAGGGCACAACCCTATGTTGTAGGTTAGCTAAATTAGAGCATTGATCAGTTTTCAGTACTATTTAGAGCTCCAAAGAACGTTCGAAAAAAAAAAAAAAAAAAAAAAAAAAAAAAAAAAAAAAAAAAAAAATACAAATCAAAGCTCGGAAAGCCCTGTGAGTTGGCCAATTTCATAATAAACGGTTTCTCTTAATTTATTGCATATGGCTAGTCGATGTTTAGTTATTTGTGTCCTTAGATAAATTTGCAATTGATCTATTGAATTTCAAAGCGCTGCAAGCTCTGTAACTCGGCAGTCCTATTTGCACACACAATTGGTTTAATCGTTTATATACAGTGAAAGTTGAGAAATTTTCATCGGAATAAGAAGACATTACTCGATTTAATATTCAAATACAATGAATTAGTTATCTTCTACTTGTTCCCAAATTATCAAATTAAATTGGACTTAGGTAACATTTCATTTTTGTAAAAATAAACAATACAGGCTAGTCTAAAGGTAATAATCAGTTTTTCTAAGATGCCCTATTGGCTAAAGGTGGGATTTCGTAATACGCTAGCTAAATTTTACTAACCATTGTTGATTTATATATATATCATAGCTATTAACATACAGTGAATAGTAAAAATGGACAGGGGCCCGCCTCGACCTAAAATTAAAATTAATTACTGTATGCCTAATGATTTGTTGGGGTTTGATGGTATTGGGAAGAAGATGGCTATGAAGATTTTGGCTATGAGGGAGAAGATTGATCTGACGGAAGAGATCTTCTGCGACATGGGACTGCGAAATCCGGAATCACTGCTGCCGTTTTTCGATTTCACGCCATACCAGGAGACTCAAGAGATGTCATCGCCAAAACAGAGTGACGGACAGGGATCGTTGAACAAAGCGAACCCTGGGCAAGGGGGTAGTGAAGGAGAATCATACGGAAAGGGATCGTGGAATAAAACGAACCCAGAACAGCAGAAGCAGACAGAGACTCATACAGAGGACCAGAAGTACCCACAGGGATCGTTCAATAAAGCGAACCCAGATCGGCAGAGTGAGACCTATACAGAAAATCAGAGATACAGGCAGGGATTGTGGGACAAAGCAAACCCTGACCAAGGAGGTAGACAAGGGGGATCATCTAGTCTGCAATTTAGTCAAAGGTCAAATCCAGGGGCCAGCTGGGAAGAAAGGTGTTTCAAACGTGAAAATATCTTTGACAGGCAGGGTCAAAACAATTGGACGAGACCGGATGACCAAAGCTACGGTAACTGGTCAAGACCAAATGTTAACTTTTCTAGACAGAGCCACAGCGATTGGTTGAGGCCTGTGGATGACCATGAGGGATATTTTTCGACAAGGCCACATGTGTCCGCCTATTACAGAGATTTCGAGGAATTGGCGGCACCGCCGAGGGACAGGCCAAGGTTTACGCCTAGGCCAAACATGTTTGAAGCTAATCAGGAATATTTCGATTACCGCACCGCATCAAATAGACCTGACATGGATTACCAAGGCAATTGGCTAACACCGCCAGGGCCGAGAGGAAGCGGTAGACGAGACACGGATACCAGGAGTCAAAGCGCATCCATCCCCCGCAATATTTCATTCGATGGCAAGGGGGACTGGCAAGCATTCATCACAAAGTTTGATATGTTCGCAGAGGGTCAGCGATGGTCGCCACGGGAAAGACGTAACAATCTTTGTTGGTGTTTGGAAGGCACCGCCAGCGAGTTCTTCACAAATCTTGTCAAGAGGGTACCGGATATTCCGTTTATCGAGATATTGAATCGGATGGAGAGGCGTTTCGATGTTAAAGATCTGCCAGAAACAACTCAGATGCTGTTTGCGTGTGCCTCCCAAAATGCGAAAGAGGGTGTTGTTGAGTGGGCAGACAGAGTAGTCCAACTGGCGATGAGAGCTTTCCCAGATCTGAATGATGGACAGATATACAAACAAGCCATCCTTCGTTTCTGCCAGGGCTGTGCTGACAAAGATGCAGGCCACTATGCTCTAACCTGCAAACCAAACACCATGGAAGAAGCATTAGACAAGGTGCGGTGGTTTCAGCACACAGATAAAGTCATTTATGGTAAAGCAAGGAGGGATGTGAGAAATGTGCGGGATGACATGTCCTGGGATCACCCAGAACCAGATGTTAGAGCTGCTCGGACAGCTGTCAGACCACCAAAAGAAGAGGAGAAAAAAATGGTGTCTTTTCAAGTGCCAAATAATTATGAAACCAGACTCGACACAATGGAGAAAGGCCTTACAGATTTAACTAAATCTGTTGCAGAACTCACAGAAAGCATGAAGGGAATGCAGATGTCATTGTCACGACTAAGACAAAGACGATCGTTATCACCTAAACCAGGAAGTCGGGGAGGGTGTTTTAAATGTGGACAAGAAGGTCATTTCGCAAAAGAGTGCCCGAATCCCGCAAAATCGCTCAAAGCCGTCTATGACGAAGAGGAGGAAGATGATTTAAACTGGTCAGGGTCGGAACTGTAGGCCGAGATCCGACCTGTAAACAGAGAGGCCTCCGAACAGAGGATGCTATTGAAATGTGCCATGCGTTCCACAAGCTGTACGAGATTTTTAATGAGAGCGAAGAGTCTAATGATCTTCAAGACAAAGAACCTATCACAGGCAAGGTTGAGCCAAGCGTTCAAAAGGGAACCGCCAGGGGACACCCAGAGGGCACTGCTAAAGTAGAGCCCTGTGACATTGGGGACCTCGAGATACCTGAGGGATTCTTTGAAGAGAGCCTGGATGAGGCCAAGCCGTATAAGGAAGAGGAAGATGTTAAGCAAGCTACAGAAGTCGGGGAGGAAGGCATGACTAAAGTCAAGCCAGGGAGTGATGTGGAATCAGCGGAGCCTCAAGACAAGGATGCAGATGGGGAAATATCCTTGGAGCCCAAAACTGATGACTTGAATGAAGAGATAATTTTGGAAGATGGTTGCATTACTATTTGCCAATTGAGATCGGCTTCTATGATTCAAGTTCCAGTGATATTGGAAGGTGAGGAGTTACATGCAGTTGTTGACACAGGGGCACAGATAACAATCATTTCGGACAGGATTTTTAAAGGAATGGACTGGTCAGGACCAATTATCAAGACAGCAGTTCTACAGTTAGCAGGGAGACAGCTCAAGATAGAGAGTCACATCGTAGGCCCAATGAGGATCAAGTTGGGAGGGAACACATACGAGGAAGAAGTTTATGTGGCACCTATCGAGGATGATATGTTGTTAGGGTTGAATTTCCTAATGAAGAATCACATTGACATTATTCTGACAGAGGGTGCAGGTTACCTAAGAGTTGACGGGAAAGAAATAGAGTGTGTAAATAAAAAGAAAGATAAGAATCCTGTGGTGTCAAGGGTTGTGGTACAAAAAAGAACTGTGATTCCACCCAATAGTGCTATGTTTGTTAAGTGTAAAACCGAGGGGCAACCAGATAATTTTATGTTTCAGCCTAGTCAGGTAAAACGAGCTATATTCCCAAGGGCAGTGTACAAAAGGGAGGAAAATCCGAAAATATGCGTCCTGAATGTGTCCAATAGGAATGTGGTTCTGAAACGTAGCCAGTGTGTGGGAGAGGCCCATGAGGTCTCCGTTGTTCCAGAACGTGAACCAGTGAAAGTGGCAAGAGTAAAGCAGGATGATGGGGAGACGATCAGTAAGCCTGAGATACCAGAGCACTTGAAAGAACTTGTCAACAGATCGAAAGCGAATTTGAAACCCTCCGAAATTACGGAACTGGAGGACTTGATTCTGGAATTCCAGGATGTGTTTGCCAGGGATGAGTACGACCTAGGCAACTTCACGGAGATAGAGCATCAAATTGAAACCGGGTCAGCTAGACCAGTGAAGCAGCGCATGCGTAGAACGCCTCTAGGGTTTGCAGCAGAAGAGAAGGCTCATTTGGAAAAAATGTTAAAGGCCAAGGTTATTCAACCTTCGAAGTCAGAGTGGGCATCGGCTCCTGTGCTAATCCGGAAGCGGGATGGATCGGTACGCTGGTGTGTGGACTACCGGGATCTCAATAAAGTCACGGAGAAAGATTCGTTTCCTCTCCCCCTGGTTGAGGACTGTGTAGACACATTATCCGGAAATGTTTTCTTTTCTAAATTAGATGCCAACTCAGCCTATTGGCAAGTAAGGATCAAGGCCCAAGATAGGAAAAAGACAGCATTCATCACAAAGTACGGCCTTTTCGAGTTTGTGAGAATGCCATTTGGATTATGTAATGCGCCTGCAACCTTTTGTAGAATCATGAACTTGGTCCTACATGGTTTGAACTGGGATATCGTTCTTGCGTTCCTGGACGATATACTTGTGATAGGAAGAACATTTAAGGACCATCTTGAAAACTTGAGGGCGGTGTTGACACGATTCCGAGCATACGGCCTCCGCATGAAGCCGAAAAAATGTGTTCTGTTCCAACCAGAAGTCGAATTTATAGGAAGAGTCGTCAGCAGTCAGGGACTAGCTCTAACCGGGGAAAACATTGAAGCGGTAGTGAATTGGCCCAGACCAAATAGTACTAAAGACGTTGAACGCTTCCTCGGTTTAGTTAATTATCATCGTGTGTTCCTGAAAGACCTTGCGCAGATAGCTATACCACTGTACAACCTGACAGGAAGAAATAAGTTCCAGTGGGGAGAAGTGCAGGAGGAGGCATTTGCGGAGGTAAAGAAACGGATCACCTCAGCACCGTTGCTGGGGTTACCAAATAGTTATGACCCATTCATCCTGGATACAGACGCTTCCGATTTCGCCATCGGAGCGGAACTACTTCAAGTTCAAGACAGCAGGGAAAGGGTTATAGCCTACGGGAGTCTGGCTCTCTCTCACGAACAGAAAAGATATTGCACGACACGGAAGGAACTCTTGGCGGTCATACGTTTCACGCGACAATACCGTCATTACCTTCTAGGACGACAATTCACAGTCAGGACAGACCATCACAGTCTGATCTGGTTGCTGAATTTCAAGGAACCAACAGGTCAGTTAGCCAGATGGTTGGAGGAGCTTGGAAAGTATGATATGACTATCCAGCATCGGCCAGGCAAGAAACACCTTAATGCGGATGCGCTATCGAGGAGACCAGGGGGACAGATTTGCCCAAACTATCGGCAAGGGTTCGCGCTGGAGGACCTTCCATGCAGGGGTTGTAGTTACTGTCAGAAAGCCCACAAAGACTGGTCTGGGTTCTCAGAAGAGTTGGATTATGCCGTCCCTTTACCTGGTATGCGAGAGGTTAAGGTTCCGACCGAAAAGGACAATGCAAAGGAAATATCAACCGACAAGTCTACCCACTCAGGGGAGTTACCACAGAATAGTGCAAAGGACATAGGGATGAACCACACTAAGGATCACTCAGAGAGCCTAGAGGACTTGAAAGGACTTACCAAGGCAGATTCAGACTTCTCGTTGGTAATTAACTGGTTAAGCAAGGGTATCATTCCGGATGAAGGTTCTCTCTTCATATCAAGCCCAGGGGCAAAATATTATTGGATTCACAAAAATGAGTTCCAGTTTGTGGGTGGGGTATTATGGAGGAGAATTCCAGAGACGCCTGAGGCAGTGATTGTGGTCCCACGGAAACTGCGGAAAGAAATTTTGGAGGGATATCATGATTCGCCAACTGCTGGACACCAGGGGGTGGACCGGACGAAATTGAGGATCAAACAAAAATACTACTGGTTTGGGATGACAAAAGATATAAAAGAATATGTCAACTCATGCCCAGTCTGTAACAAAAACAAAAAGCCTCAACGTGCAGCATGTACACCTTTAACATCATACCAGGCAGGTGCTCCCATGGAAAGAGTGCATCTCGATTTCCTTGGGCCGTTACCGAAGACCTCCAAGGGCAACGAGTACGTTTTAATGATGGTGGATCAATTCACCAAGTGGGTGGAAAGTGTGCCTCTACCTTCCCAAACAGCAGAAGAGACCGCAAAGGCCGCTATCAATGAATTCTTTTCCAGGTTTGGGTTTCCCCTAATTATTCACACGGATCAAGGACGTAACTTCGAAAGTCAGCTTTTCAAATCGGTGTGTGAGGTTTTGGGAATTCATAAGACCAGGACAACAGCTTATCGTCCCTCCGCAAATGGCCAGGTAGAGCGGTACAACCGCACTCTTATGGATGCTGTCCGTTGTTTTACTAAAAAAGATTCGCAGTGGGATGACCATTTAGCCTTGATAGCTGGAGCCCTGCGGGCCTCTGTGAACCGGCAAACAGGCCTGACGCCAAACAAGATGATGCTGGGAAGAGAAGTGAACATACCAGTGGACCTTATGTTTCCATTAAGGAAGGATCCCGTAACACTACCGACCAGCGATGAGTACGCAGGAGAATTGTCAGGAAACTTAGAGAGGGCTCATGAAATTGCAAGGGCAAACCTTAAGACGGCCCAAAAGAGAATGAAAAAAGCATACGACCTACGCCAGAGGGTTTTCAATTACGAAGTAGGAGATGTGGTATACTTACTCGAGAAAAGTTTCAGCAAGGGCAGGTGTAAGAAACTGTGTCCGCCATGGAAGGGCCCAGGGGTTATTATTGAAAAACTGTCTGAATCGCTGTTTAGAGTAAAGTGTGGCAACTCCGTTAGTGTTGTGAACCATGATCGATTGAAAAAATGTCGTGATCGAGTACTGCCGGAATGGATCCATCGGTTAAAGGATAACCCGGATGCAATTAAGGAGGCTTTAGGAAGTGCAAAAGGAGATTCCGGTGCTCGTTATTGTCTGTGTAGACAGCCAGACGATGGCAAGATAATGATTCAATGTGATGAGTGTCTGGAGTGGTACCATGGTGCATGTGTCGGGATCAGTCGGAAGGCAGCAGGGAAGTTAGAGGAATATGTGTGTCCCAGATGCGAGGCGGGCCCCTCCCTATAATGTTTTGACAGTATACATTCTAATCCAGGTCATTTCCTTTTCAGGAATGGCGGCAGAGGACGTGTGGGTTAGGAAAGAGTCCCGTCAAGAAATGGACATTCTGGAAGCTACGAGACAGGGTCACCTTTTGAAGGCAAAGGAGATGGTTCAGGAACTCTCCATGGTGAGGAACCTGACTACAGACTCGGTGGTAGCGACACTGGAGGGCCAATACCTACTGGCTAAGGAGAGGAAGTTTGGAAGGTGGCTGTCGGAGTTCAGGAGTTGTCTAGGCTTTCTACTGAGCCCAACAGAGATTGACAGATACTTCCCTATGCCTGGGCAAAGGTTACAACAAAGGCCCAGAAGGACAGCGCCCATGGAGGACCGGGATAGTCAAGGGATTGTGAAAGATATAAGGCTACTGACCAGCAACATCCCGGTGGTACACCATGAGGCTGGAGAAGGGAGTAAGGCTGGGCAGTCAGAAGAGCCAGCAGAAAAGGAGCACCAACAACAGACAGGAGTCGCACGGCAACAGAAGTCGAGTGACTCCAGGACAGACAGTAACCGGCCAATACCAGATACAGTCCCACGACACTCAGAGTCGAGGGACAGAGACCAACAACAGGCAGGAGCCGCACGGCAACAGAAGTCGAGTGACTCCAGGACAAACAGTAACCGACCAATACCAGATACAGTCCCACGACACTCGGAGTCGAGGGACAGAGATCAACAACAGACAGACGGAGCCGCACGGCGACAAAGGTCGAGTGACTCCGGGACAAACAGGAACAAAGCAACCACAGGACCAGTCGCACGACACTTGGAGTCGAGGGACTGCGAACGACTAAGACAGGAACACGTCTCACGACGACCTAGGTCGAGGGACCGAGGCCAACAACAGACAGAAGGAGCCGCACGGCAACAGAAGTCGAGTGACTCCACAAACAGGAAACGACCATCAACAGAATCAGTCGCACGACACTTTGAGTCGAGGGACTTGGAACGAAGACGACCAGGTAAAGTCGCACGACGGTCTAGGTCGAGGGACAGATCACATCGGGATGAAGACAGGAGACAACGCCGATACGAACGGGACGAAGAAAGACGGTATTCGAATTCCAGGGGAAACGCTGGAAGTCGACCCCATCACAGATCTCGGCGTTCCAGTTCGAGGGACGGAGATGGGAACGGGCGAAAGGAACCCTGTTATAGGAAGCCGGAGGAAGAGTCGTCCCGATCTACGTCTGCCGAGTCTCGGCTGATGGACCTAGAGATCGTCGCAAAGGAAAAGGAAAGGCAGGTGACACTGGGTAGGAAGAGGAGTGGTGCGGAAAATCAGTCGCCTACAAAGGCAAAGAAAGTGAAACGGAACAAGTGCCCATTTATGGACTGCCAGGTTGAGGCCAGGAAATTGAAGAGGCATGTGTACGCCAGACACATTCCGGCCGTGTTCAGCGATCAGGAGACACCTGCGCAGCTGAAGAGTTCCACGTTCCAGGCTAGGCGGCTGAAGGCTCTGGAAACCCTATCCAGGATTTTGGTGAAACAGGCCGAAAACCCGGGCCCAAGAAGCCTCATGGCCATGGTGGAAAGAAATCTGGTGATGGACCCAATGTCATCCATCACCCCAGAGACCCAGACTGCCATGAGGTACCTTTGTCAGCACGCCGGATGGGAGATCCCACCAGAATTCACGTTGACTCCAATGAATTCGCCAGCGGTCCTCATCCATTGGAGGCCTATGGCATTCGTCATGGATCACCTGAACCAACGAGACACAACCATGATGTTTCAGGAGTATGGGAGGATGACCGAATCCCCAGAGCAGAAGACAGCCAGAGGCCCACCGGCAGCGACAGTTACAAGTGGGATGCTTACAGCCAGCACTACACCATCCAAAGTGGAGTTGGCCGTACAGTCACCGGGAGAGGCAGATCACGAGGAAAGAAGAGTGCACCAAGAGCCAAAAGTGATTGGGGAGGACGGCAAGCCGATAGCCATTGTTTCAATGAAGGCTTTCGAAGAGCGGAAACAATCCAGGACTCAAACACTAAGACTGGATGTGAACTCCCCAGATCGGCAGACCGAGCTGGACTATGAAGGAACTCCCAGTCCAGAGATGCGTCGAGAGCGTCAGGGTATGACAGAGGAAGAAGAGGAAGCTCTCTTACAATCTCCTGTGAGTGAAATAAGGGCAGCCAGTCAGGTCCAACCTGAGACCAGAAAGAACATCGGAGTAGTACATCCAAGACCAAGCCCGAAGCAGACATTGGAAACGCCTGTCACGACCATAGAAGCTGTTGCTGCTTTTGATAGCCACTTCCATGCTGACCGGTTGAGTGCACGTCTTGGAACGGGACAGTCTGGGGTGGAAGAATTGATCCGAGCGACTGAAGTGCCCCCTAAGAACCCGATCATGTTAGCGGGAGGGGTGATGGTGTTCTGTGACCCGGAGACCTACGACAAGGTTCATCAGCCAGTGGCCGGGAAATGGAAAGCGGCAGTTGGACTTCACCCCAAGAAAGCAGGGATGTTAAACCAAGGGATCCTGGAGGAAATGAAGTCATTGCTTGACCATCCAAGAGTCGTAGCTCTAGGGGAAGTTGGCCTTGACTACAGCAAAGACGCACCAACTAAGGAAGTGCAGAAACGGGTTCTGGCAGAGATGTTAAGGCTTAGTCACACCGACAAGACATTGGTGCTGCACATCCGAGGAGCGAGGGACGACCCATTGTCTAAAGAGGCGTCAAGGGATTGCTTGGAGTTGGTGCGGTCGGCCTGCCCACCAGAACAGAAACTTCACTTACATTGTTTTGCAGGGGGTCTACAACAGGTCCGTCAGTGGAGAAGTGCCTTTCCGGATTGTCACTTCGGATTTACCGGAAAGTCTGCAAGTTTTACGGAGGAGCAAAAGATGGCCATGAGAAAAATTCCACTGGATCGGATCTTGCTGGAAACGGACAGCCCATACCTACCCATGCTGGAAGGCCTGAGAACCACAACACCCGCTTACATTGGAGATGTTGCTGCATCTGTTGCGTCCATCCGCAAGGAACCTTTGAGCCTAGTGGTCGACAAAACAAGATCCAACGGGGAACATCTGTATCAGTAGAGGGTGTTGCCATCGTCAAAAACCTCATCTAGTCAACTTCTACCTGGGATGGATACCGATGAGGAGATAAGTCAACCCGGTAGAGGATGGCTCATTTAATAGAACCGGGGGGGGATGTAGTCAATTAGTACAACCTTTCCGGGGGCGAATGCAGCACGGGTCGCTACCACCGAGGAATCGACTGGGAACCAGCCTCTCCCGCCTCAGCCAATCATCGTCCAGAACGGTTCCGCGCTTCTTGTGTAATGGCGAACGTGATAAGACGTAATTCTACTACGAGAAGACAAATATCCAAGTAATCTAGGCGAACGACACCCGATCTACGACTTTGATTGTGGCTAAGAGGTCCATAGAAGGTTAGTTTTCCCTAGTTTACTATATAATTATAGCACATCGTTTGAATTGTCGAATCAAAATCAATCAGTTTTATCTTGCATGATCATTACGTATACATTACGTCGCTTCTATTTTTTGGCTGAAGCCGGTAACATTTGAATTATCGAATCAAAAACATTCAGTTTGATCTTGTTTGATTACGTATACATTACGTCGTTTCTATTTTTGGCGGAAGCTGGTAATTTGAAGCGACAGCCAATCATTTCTTGTATCAGAAATTTCGATTGTCTATGAGTATATTGGCGACGATTGGATACCGAAATCCCGCCAAGGCCCCGAGATTAGACGTGAAACGACCCCGCGAGAACAGAGCTCATTCTATCGAAATGGAATGTAGGGAGAATGCGCTCTGTTCGTAAGAGAGTATCAATTTACGTACACATATCTTTTCTTTTTTGTTTCTCAATAAGTATGATTTTGATTGAAGTACAGGAAACGAGCAATTTCTCTCCTTTTCATCCCATACTGGTATATTTCAATGATTGTCGATGCTTCAAAATATTGTTGTTAAACTTTTTTGATGTCCATTGATGAGGACTTCGTCTTAAGCAGAAGTTCGGCTTATCCGATGTCAAGATAACGAAAGTCGACGATATGTGCTGAAATCAAGCTATAGTTACATTTGTTGTTGTTGTTGTTGTTGTTGTTGTTGTTGTTGTTGTTGTTGTTGTTGATGATGATGATGATGATGATGATGATGATGATGATGATGATGATGATGATGATGATGATGATGATGATGATGATGATGATGATGATGATGATGATGATGATGATGATGATGATGATGATGATTATGATTATGATGATTATGATGATTATGATGATGATGTTTCTTTGTTACGTATGTTTTTGTGTGTATTTTGTTGTTGTTTTGTTGAAATTATTGTTATGTTGTTTTTTGGGTTTTTTTAGAAAAGCGACAAACTAACCTTATGTGACTGGACGAATCTGCAGGTATAGAAACATGTACAATCATCAAAGAACGACTGAAAGCCGATCCCCTTTGAGACCACGCAGCCATCACACGCATTGATAAAATTTCGCGATCCTGAAATTGTTAACAATATGTGACCTGTCACGCTAAAAGGGACATTATCCGAACTCTAAAAATCCAAATTTTGACAAACTTGTCAGACTGCCCACAGGTCAACCAGATACTGTATGCGATAAGTAAACATACATTAAGATAGGGAATACATTCAAGATTTAGAATATTACATACAAGTGAAAAGTATCGGCCCTAGTCTGGCTGCGCGGACTGCGCAGACTGACTAGGGTCTATATTTTTCACACTTCCTATACGGTCTTTTTTAGCGTGACGGGTCACATATATTCAAATAAGTTGATTCACTGTGCCGGATTTCAAGATTATGCTTCAAGAAGAAAATAATTTACAAATATTCTTTACTCTATATCCATATGCAATGGAGGTAATTTTGAACATTTTTGTCAAATATTTCGATAAATACGCATTAATTCAAATTAATTTCTAAACCGTTCAAAATGCCTATGTTTGTATTTAGAATGAAAATGTATCACAATTTAGAAATTTCGCACCTGAGTCTTTCGTGCTAATGAGGGTTTGAATACCTTAATTACCCATTCATAAAAACATGACCAGGTTTTGAAATCTGTAATAAAAGGGGCTAAGAAGAACATTGCGACAAGAGAAGAGAATTCTGATAACCAGCAATTTCTTCATTTTGCCTAATAGGTTTTCACTATATTTTACACAAATTCCTTACTCATTAGTCTTATCAGTAATGTTTACTTATAAGTAGTATCGTCTGCAGCAGTATTAAGCTTGGATCACCCTGAAATTTTGCTGTTTTGAATGGATAAAGCCCCAGTTAGGCACAACTCATTGTCCAGATCACTTCTAAAATATACTGCACTTTTAGCCTTTTTCACGGTGGAGAATCACGTGACAAAATATCTTTGATCATTTTCAATAATTCTACTAAAATATGACCGATTTGAAAAGGATTTGTAGCAAAGAAGGTTTGAATACGTGATGATTGGGTGGGTGTCGTAAAACTTTGGTTGAACAAAATTTGGTTGTTCGTCCAGCATATCTTTTTTTTAAAAAAAGTGTACTACATGTATGTCTAATGTCTTTCTATCTACTCTGCTCAAACAGCTTTTAAATCGGTTAGCGATCTATAAATTTGCGTTTGGTCAATTATTGCGAAAGTGTAGATTAAAAAAAATACATAATCTTACCTTGACCATCTGTATGAAACAAAGAAAAGTAGAAAAAGGAAAACTATTAATAAAACAATTAATAAAACATTTAACAAAACGATTAATAAAATGATTAATAAAATGATGATATATAATTGACAAACACGGTTGAAATATACGTTTAATGTTTTAAACCTATCCCAAACAAGACCTGGTTTTGACGTCCCTTAAAGAAAAGGCTTTCTGAAACATTTAGGCAAAAGAAGGAAATGCTGATAATCAGCATTTTCTCCTTTTGTCTCAGTGTTTTCTGTGTTATAATATTCACAAATTTTACCGTTAATAACATCTATTTTGTCATCTGCGACAACTTTCAAATTGAAACATCCCAAATTGTGTCGTTTGGGAAAGGGTGAAAGATGAAGATCTAATAAATAAGTGAGGTTCTAGAAAGAGACCTTGTGTAATTTCAGACCAACCTGGATCAAGATCAGTCTTCAGAATATGCACAGCCCGATCGAGATCCATGTTGTTCTCCTATGACTTTTAAATGATTTGATATTATCATATAATTTAACGGACAACGAATCTTAATCAGACTGCACTTACTTCTATTTTCATGTCTGATCTTATTTCAAAATAGCCTAAAATTTCATAATCCAAGATCAAATGCTATTTGCTATTATTAAAACTAGAAATTATTATTATTATTATTATTATTATTATTATTATTATTATTATTATTATTATTATTATTATTATTATTATTATTATTATTATTATTATTATTATTTTCATTGTTGCTGATGAGCTTCAAAAGTTGAAACGGCATTGGAAAATTATATAACCTATATCTGAACTACAGTTAACGACAATTAATTTCATGTTACTGGGAAAAAATACATATTCCTCGTAACGAAAATACTTTGGTTTGCAAATTGTAGAATTTTCATAAGAAATTATCTCTTCTATTCAACAAATACCTCGAAACTACAGCTTAACCTATTGCCACACAATGACTCTTTTTGACTTTCCACAAAATAGTGGCCATGCAAAACATCTTGCGTGGGAAATGAAGAAATTGCTTGTGACAAGCAATTTCCTCATTTCCCTCAATGTTTTCCACACAATAAGACCCAGAGAGTTAAAGTTACATTCACTTGAAATTGTCGTCTGCAACACATTTCAATTTGGACCAGCCTAAAATTTTGCCGTCTGGTAATTGATGAAAATAAACTGCAGTTGAGAAGCTTTTGTTGAACAGCGACTAGATCTATATGTCTTTTCCGAAAAGATAAAGAATAAATTATGAGAAAATTTCTATGTGATGTCTCTTTAGGGACGTTTGCGAGCATTGTTAAAGATAAATGAAAAATATACACCAAGAATAAGACAAACTATTAATATGTTTTACTCACTGCCTCCTGCGTTAGCATAACTAGCCAGAAATCCGACCAGCACAAGAAATACCGGTATCGGGGAAGCCCTAGACCACATCTTGGTGGGTCTAATGGAAACTCCCAAATGCTAAAATCCGGGGGCTTGGCCATTTATACAATTAAGCAAAGGCGGAAATACGTGACCAGGAAGATATAGATTAAAAACAAAATTCCTGATAGTCAAACCAAAATAGATAAATCGATGGTAAAAATTATGATGAATGATTTGACTATGACTATTTTGATCGATATCTGATTGATTTTAGATATTTTCGAAGAGTCACGTGGCCAAACCTGACAAAATAGTAGAAATTACTAGATTTTAATTTATAGATTCATCCATTACCTGACGACGAAATTAAAGACTGGTCAAAATTCAATGATAGTGCAGACAACAACTTCAAGTAAAGGGAATTTGATATTTTTGTTGGTTTAAGGTTTACAGACCCTAAAAAAATCATCACTTTCTAGCCATACGAAATGCACCAGATTACACAAACTTGTAAATACACTTCAAATAAGTTGATTCACCATGCCAGATCTCAAGATTATGCTTCAAGAAGAGAATAATTTACAAATATTATTTTACTCTTTATTCATATGCAAGGGAGGTCATATGGAACAATTTTGTCAAATATTTCCATAGGTATGCATTAATTAAAAAATCTAAACCGTTCAAAATACTTATTCTTGTATTTGGAATCGAAATGTACCACAGTTTAGGATTCACTGGCACTCTTCAAATTTCGCATCTGGGTCTTTGGTGCTTTTGAGGGGTCGGATACCTTAAAGTAGAAACTATTTGTCTTTCTGGACAGAAAAGAATTGTGGAAAAATCAAGGAATTGCTTGGCAACGCCTCGGTCAACGTTACCGCTCTTACTTTTACCCTGAGAGACATGCGATATTTATATATCATCTTTCATTAAACCCTGTGTTGTTTGACACTCATAGGATACATCTCATCAACTGAGTACTCACAACATAAATTGTTTGATTTGATCTTTATTGGGGGTTTCGAACTTGCGACCCCTGGATTGACAGACTCCGACGTAACCGACTGACTCATCGGGGCTCGGCATGTGTTGTTTGAAGTAAAAGAAACAGAGTGTCTTCACCTCAAATTTTCTCTTGATCTTGAACGGTTTCGGGGAACTTCTATCGTCGAGGCGAGAATCACGTGACTAACAACGTCAGACAACCATCAATAATTTACTTTCTTTTGTTAGTTTGAATTCGGTGTGAAGCGGGGGCGAATAAAGTTGAAGAATTTTCTGGATGGTGTAGTTTTAAATGTATGCTAACACAAAGAGTAGTTGACGACCAAGAAATCATCTATTTAATCGTCGATGACAATGTATAGACAGAAATCTAAAAAGATATCTCATATCCAACAAATGCGTGGCGTATTTCTGCCTTCTCTAAATCAGAAGATTTTAAAGTCGAACAAGTATTAATATATTTATTGAAGATTTTCTTTGATTGAACATTTTTAGCTTTCTTAGCGCTTGTGAAAGTTGTGTTGGCCGCCATATTGGATGTTTACATTTTGCAAAGGATGATGGGATTTGTTTAGCCTAGAACCTAATGGCGAAACTTTTCTAGAAGTGTCATTTGTCTTTGCAACACTATTCTTAGCTTTATTACTAGTTACTTTCTTATGTTTATAAGCTAGAATAATAGATAAACCATTTTTGTATTTGATTTAGTGTGTATTTTACGTAATTTTCATTGAAAAAGTCCCTGAAAATACACCTTTACTTCACCAGGTACCACCCTTTCCCTAACGATCCTTAAAACTTGCTGGAAATGTGAGGCCATTTCCAAAAATTTTCCCTATCGCTGCTGGAAATGTTGGGGAGAACCCGGCCTTTTGGTTGGCTGAGAAATAATTTCACGAGACAGTGGGAAGCAATACGGCTGTTCCTGCAGTTTTCGAATAACCCCACTTCTTAAGGACAGATCATCCATTTATTTCCTACGGTAAGATTTTTTTTATTTTTTCTGTACTGATACTTAAATATATAAGAAGTAAAAAAAATGACTTAAAAACTATAGGTCACCAAGCGAATTTAAAAGTTATTGGATTTCAAGGGAGACTACTCTTGTCTAAAATTAAAAAAAAATGAGGTGTCACTTAAATACCCACAAAAAAGGTGTTCGAAATTACTAGGATTACATAGATAAGTCTTTATTGTGCTTAAAACGTTATATTCTGTCTAAATAATTATTAATTTGGGTGAATTTAGTGATAATTTTGAAATTTGAAGTAAATCATTCTTTCAAAAGTAGCTGAAATTGCTCTTTTTTCGCAACGTTTCTGATGATAAAAAAATATTCCAGCGGTAAGATTTTTTTTCTGTTTTTTTTTTTTTTTTGTATAGACATAGTGCTTGGTCATACCTCCAAAAACAAAAAAAGAAAAATATATCAAACCAAGCGTTTTTCATAGTTTTATGTAAAATTTGGTTTACTCTTTGCAGCTCTGTCCGAAATTGTTTCACTACTTTTATCCATTTTCTTCCTTATTGCCAGCTTTAGATAATAAAAAGTGTCGTCTTTTGTATCCATCTGAAGCGGACTAGCTAATAAAGACGCCACTCGGATGGTACATTTCGCTTTCTGTTTCGCGTTCAATATGTGTCGTTAGCGATAGGAAATGGAACAACAAAAGCGAAGAGGTTTCTTTTAAAAAGGAATTATTGTTAGTGAACATATTTACCGCTATTTTATTGTTGGGATGGGCTAGGAGATATAGAACTGAGCCTGGATCTGGAAACGGGTCCTTTACAGCATATCAGGTAGCCATATTTCAAGACCAATCTGTGTCTAAGTGGATTATAATGCTCTATTACGGCTGCTACTAGAAATGATGAAGCTATTTTAGAACAACATGGTTCCTGATCAGACTGCGTGCACATGCAGGCTGATTTGGAACCATGTTGAGCTCTAAAGCCTTAAGGGACCGTTTCCTGATCACGAGTCAAATATAGCAGCCTTTCTTTGAAAGCTACAGTACGTGGTTTTCGAAGAAAAATCAGCGATATCTAAAATCAATGAAATATTGCTTCAAGCCCAGCTTGAATCATCAATCTAAATTTGTACGATCGATTGCAAAACATTCCATCAATATGTCTTTCAGGCATTAAGCCAAACGAGAAATGGTTTTCTGTCCGCAAATGCTTAAGAAAGAATTCAGACAAAAGAAGAAAATGCTAATGATGTAGATTCCCATCCTTTTCTCCAAATAGTTTCAGTTATATACGTTTGTACGTAACTCCTATCAAGAACCCCACAGTGTCGTCTGTACCATTTATAACATTGAAATGATTAATTGTTTGTCGTTTGAAACATTGTTAGATTTTAATGTTAGTAGATTTCATGATTTCCCCATCTCGATTTTCTATGCAAATACATTTCATAAATTTCCATAAATACAAGGCCTCTGGCATTATCTTAATAGAGAATTCGCGAAGTATCAGCATTTAGGTATTATCACAGCAGGAAATCACGTAATGAATAAGAATAAGAATATTTAATAATGCTCAATTATACCAATTCATTGGTTAAAGGCATACATTTAAACGTAACGTAATGCAATGTTAGTATTTTGTCTTTTTAGAGATAAACTAATGAATGACAACAGGTAATCAATGCATATTCGTAAATTATGAGTGTGAAACTATTGTTTTGTGAATTTACAACTGTCTACGATTGTTCAAAAAGATTTTAGCTTTGATGTAAGCTCAGTGCAAGTGAACTTGTCTGGCAGATCGATCGCTAGATCACTACAATATACATCGCCTAACGAATCGCCCGAGGATAAACTATCAAAATTTATAATACATGCATTTCCTAGTTATACAAGTTTTCTAGTTTTAACTCTCTTCCAAACAAGACCTCCTTTGGGCGTCCCTTGAGGAAAAACTTGGGAAAATTATGAAGAGAGAGAAGAAAATGTTGGAATCCAGCATTTCGCTTTCCATGCTTTCTTTGTCTCAATATCTACTCGAAATAGTTACACCAGCAACCATTTTTCGTCTTAACCCTTTCCCAAACGACAAAATTTTTAGGGTGATTAACTTCAAAAACTGCCACAAATGACAAAATGGATTTCATTAAAGATAGGATTTGTGTGAAATATGGCACAGAAAATATTGAGACAAAAGGAGAAACTGCTGGTTATCAACAGTTTCTCCTTTTGGTTCAATGTTTTCCTAAGCCTTTTCCACCAGGGACGTCAAAACCAGGTCTTGTTTGGGAGAGGGTTAAGCAGATTTCATATTGGACCAGATTAGATATTTACTGTTTTTGGACATACTTAAAAGGACTCGGACTAGAATGTAGAAATAGACTAGCCCTAGTCGTTTCTGTTTGCTTTATTTGTACAATGGTTCATTACTCGATATAAGGCTTGCCTCTTTAATCCAAGTCAAAGGTATTAATTTTATTGCTGAACAGAAAAATTTTATTCTAGACAATGGTGTCATTAAAAATGGTCTTCCTTTTTATACTATAATCTAAATACTAGGGTCTGGGCCAGATTAATGTAGAAACTGTAGGCAGATAAGCATCATTTTTTCGTTTGAAGTAAGGACATCATTCAAATAGGGAAATATTTTATCAAGTCAACCGTGGCAATTTTGTGAACACATTAACACTCGATTAACACTCGATCTAAACAGGTAACGTCGGTGTATTTTAGCACAAAATGAATTCCTATCGCACCAGTCCCTATTTTTCTTGTTTAGGAAATGATTAGTTATATAAACACATAGGCCTACATAGTAAATATCTAACGCAGTTTGATGATGATGATGATGATGATGATGATGATGATGATGATGATGATGATGATGATGATGATGATGATGATGATGATGATGATGATGATGATGATGATGATGATGATGATGATGATGATGATGATGATGATGATGATGATGATGATGATGATGGGAAAACATTGAAACAAAAGAAGAAACTGCTGATAACCAGCAGTTTCTCCTTTTGTCTCAATCATATTCTATGCCATATTTTACACAAATTCTCCTTCCATGTTGTCATTTGTGGCTCACCCTTAAATTTTGCCGCGAGGGAAAGGGTTAAAACGTGCATACCTGTATTACTATTTCAAACTCAATGTTGTGGGCAGACATTTGATAGACATAGGATATCGATGGTTCAGCGCGAAACGGTTGCAACTGCCTATAAACATTATATACAGTTACAACCGTTTCGCGCTGAGCCGTCGATATGACGAGCAACTAGTAAAATACAAATATATCACGTTTTGAAAACCCCATATTACCCCCTCCCCCCCCCCTCTTACTTATCTGTACATCTGCTTGTACGCATAAACATAAGCTCGACGGTTACACATTCTTTCGTTGCTTTATAACTTGGATAATATATGAGGTTTGTGAAATTTATATTTGCTTAGTTAAACGTTTCCTAAACGGCAATTATTTGGACTGTTCCAATTTGAAAAAAAGTCGCAGACGAAAACAAAAGATTCTGATAACGAAATCACACGCCTGTATGATACATGTATATCACACAATTATTACGTTGGTTATTGACATTGCCTTCTCTTGTCTTCTTACTTTCAAAGTTTTTTTTGTTTGTTTGTTTTTGTTTTGTTCGGTGTTTTTTTTTTTTTGTTTTGTTTTGTTTTGTTTTTTTTTTTTTCTATTAGAGGTGCCAAAGTCGGCTGTTGTTTGTTTTTTGTTGTTGGTTTTTTTTTTTGTTTTTGTTTTTGTTTTGTGTGTGTGTGTGTGTGTGTGGGGGGGGGGGGGGGGGTATTAAACCAGAATTCTTGAACTTACAAAAATTTAGACTATGGTCACTCAGTTTGCGTAGGTTTACTATGGTTTGAACCTTTCCCCAATCAAAATCTAGTTTTGACGTCTTAAATAGACAAGGTTTGGGAAAACATTGAGGCAAAAATAAGGAAATGTTAATATTTGGCATTTTTCTCCTTTTGTCTCATTACTTTCCATGCTACATGCATATCATTCCCAAATGTTATCTTCAACAATCATATTCTCATCTGGAGCAATGTGGACTTCCGTAAGATTAACTTTTTTTCCGAAACAGAATTTTTTATTTGACCAGAATATTTTTGAAGGAGTTGGAGACAGCAAAATAGTTAATATCAAAAGTAACGAAAGTGCTCGTAGTAACGAGATTTTATAATGTTGATCACCTACGGAAATAAAATTGTTTGTCCGAAATTACTTCCAGGTTAACTGGATAAAATCGTTGCCTATTTTGATGGATCGTCAGCAGTTTACTGGGGCCGCGAAAACTGGAATTTTGGAAGAAAGGGTTAAACATATTTGAAAATGTATAGTTCTATATTTTGACAATTACTTATTAAATGCATATGCATTAACATATCCATTTGATTCTTTTACATAAGTGTTTAAGGTATATGACCCATCATTAAAAACTCCACTTTCTAGCCATGGGACATGCATCGAATTACACACTCTTGTAAATCCACTTCAAATAACTTGATTCATCATGCCTGATTTCAAGATTATGATTAAAGAAGAAAATAATGTACACAAATCTTTTTACTCTGTAATCATATACAAGGGAGGTAGGCCTAATTTATAACATTTTTTTTCTTCAAATATTTCCATAATTATACATAAATTCCAAATTCTAAACCGTTCAAAATGCTTATGTTTGTATTTGGGATGGAAATATAACATAGTTCAGGATTTACTGGCACTTTTGAAATTTCGCTTCTGGCTCTTTGGTGCTAATGATGAGTTGTAGGCCTATACGTTAAGTAAGTTTTCTAACTGTACGAGTTTTCAGCGCGTCTTATCATGAACTCGTTTGTTTGTTTTTTGTTGTTGTGTTTGTACTTACGAAGTGTTGTATCGAACTATCGTTATTTTCAGGGTAGAAAAGGCAGCAACTATAAATGAATTTTCTTCGTTAGATTAGACTGTGGAAAGCTACTGTGGACACGAAATATACATGTATGTTGATAAAGATGTAACTTTTGTACGATATTACACAGAAAACATTTCTTGCTTGCATGTTTTCCTCGACGTATTCTATTACAGACATCAAAACCAGGTCTTGTTTGGGAAAGGGTTAAATCTGTGCTCGTGGAACTCTTATGCCATATGTGCAATACTGTGCCTTAATGACAATGAGTGTGTTTGCCTCAATATTTTCTTAGCTATTTTCTACATAAATACTACCTATATCAACAACCATTTTATCGTCTGCACTGTTATTGGAATTGGACTACACTAAAACTGTAACGTTTGGGAAAGGATTAAGGCATGGTCACATTTCGTCGGTGTAAATACAAAACCTCGTATGTCCATTTTTACGATTTTCAAAGTGAAATATTGTATATGAACAGTTTAGACAATTCTTGCAGGTTTGAGGATATCTTGATTTAAAAGTATTAAAAACATGTTATATGTGAACAATATGTCCAAAATTGAAGTAAAACCTTTCAGTTACGGAAAAGTTATTGAAGTGTTTTCGTCTTCCTTAAAACTTTCCAAAAATGAGATGCGAGGTTTTGCATTAGCACCGACGAAATATCATTCTGTGTCCACATCATGAGCGGGGCACGCCAATAAATTGCCAGTCATGTGTAGCATACTTTTGGACGCAATGCAGCGTGATGTGGACACGATATAGTATATGAAAACGCATTTTGGCTTTTTTATTGAATGAAATAATCCACCAAAACACTCAGGCTCAATATTTATATGGTGTGTGGGGTCTATTTTCCCCAAGGACCAGCATAAAAAGGTAGCCTAAAGACGGAGGTAACGTTGTTTTTGTTTAATATTTTGGGGTTATAAACTAGATAAGAGCTCACTCTTTGATTTGTACTATTCCGCTAACATTCACGCGCGGCTTATTCAAATCTTAAAGTTTACTTTATTATGAGTAGATTCTAAGTGGTTTTCTTTCTTTTTTCAATTATTAATATATTGTGATCTGGAATTACGGTATCTGGAAGATTGTTTTGATGGCATATTTAGGCAAATGTGGATTCAGATCAGACTGTGTAGGCAAAAAAGAACAAAAAAGCCTTAATCACGTTTGGGACGTCAAAAAGCACCATTATATATCAATCAGTACAATCGATCTTATGAGTACCTACAGTATAGAATTCGGACAAGATTTAACCCTTTCCCAAACGACAAAATGTTTGGGTGGTTCAACTCAAAAGCTGTTTCAGACGACAAAATATCTGTAGGCCTAAATCTAGATTGGATTTGTGTACAATATAGCTCAGAAAATATTGAGGCGAAAGGAGAAAGTGCTGATTATTTATCAGCACTTTCTTCTTTTGCCTCAATGTTTTCCCAAACCTGATCTATTAAGGACGTCAAAACCAGGTCGTGTTTGGGAAAGGGTTAATGGCATTGTTTTCCATGCAGAAGAAGATGGAATTTCTGAATCGGTCAATATGTAGAGTTTAATAAATATTTCAGTTAGTTTCCATGCTCTTCGTATCACAGGCCCGTAGGAAGCAATTTCATATTGGGGGGGGGGGCTAAAGCCCTTGTCCTGAATATTGGGGGGGCTAATTTGGATTTTCCAAAAATTTTAAGTGTAAAATTAAGAAAAATCAGCATTTTTGGCCAACTTTGGGGGGCTTAGCCCTCCCTAGCCCCCCCCCCCCCCCCTGTTCCTACGGGCCTGAGTATCGTGTTGATTTTTTGTTCATTCGTTTTTTCTACATGAAAGCTGTAAAAAAGGACAAAATATAGATTCAATGTTAAACTGTCATAAATTACGATAATATGTGCATTACCGACGTCATATATATACAATGACCAATGTTTTCTTTTATTGCATACCGATCAGTAAAACCATTGTAGATCTATTTGAAAATTTGTCGACGTAAGTTTTAATACATAAATATCTCGTGCATACCTAGCAAAAAAATGGTGCTTTAGTATTTCTCAATGTGGAACCAAATACGAAATTTGATCGATTTGTACGCACCCAAAACATGTAAATCGAAAGTAATAAATAGATCAGCTTCGTGGCCAAACGGGATATTAAAAAGTACAAATGTAGTTTGCAAATATAGTGGAGAGATAAAGATAAAAGGTAGATCCTAAGGACTGATTTTGCAATGGTACCACCTACTATTGTCTTGGAATGATTTAATATCGCATTTCTTCAGTAAGTTAATCTCTATTTATTGAGAACAATATTTTTTTCTTCCTGTCCAATTTTGGTTATATCATAAGCTTATTAGCACCCAGCAAATTATGCATTTTAGACTTTTTGTGGATCATATAATTTACATTCATTGTAATTTTACAATGAATGAAAATTCTGTGGTCTGCAAAATGCCTTAAGCATTTTATTGGATACCAAGCAGTTTATGATGTAGCCAAATTTGGCTGGACACAAAAAAAACATGTTCATTTATATCTGTATAGGTCACTACAATGCAACAAAAATTCTGTGGTCTACAAAATGTTTTAAAATACATTTTATTGGATACCAAGCAGTTTATGATGTAACCAAATTTGGCTGGACACAAAAACCTGTTCATTTATATCTGTATAGGTGACTACAATGCAGTCGCTACCAGTGTTACATGTACAAGCAACCAATCACTATGATGTGGGGAAGGCCATTGGGACAACCTTCAAAGGTACGTAATTTTCATTATTTTAACCCATGGTCAAAATTTAAAAATGTTGTAGACGACAATTTAAAGTAACTGAATTTTTACTCTTTTTTGTCTTTCTTGGTAGACAACAGTGTAAGAAATGAAGAATTTGCTTGTAACAAGCAGTTTCTTCATTTTCCAAAATGTTTTCTTCTTCTTCTTCTTCTTCTTCTTCTTCTTCTTCTTCTTCTTCTTCTTCTTCTTCTTCTTCTTCTTCTTCTTCTTCTTCTTCTTCTTCTTCTTCTTCTTCTTCTTCTTCTTCTTCTTCTTCTTCTTCTTCTTCTTCTTCTTCTTCTTCTTCTTCTCTTCTTCTTCTTCTTCTTCTTCTTCTTCTTCTTCTTCTTCTTCTTCTTCTTCTTCTTCTTCTTCTTCTTCTTCTTGTAGGTCCTCAAAAGCGTCTCTGTGTGGTAATGGGGGAGGGGGGCGGTTAAAAATATGAAACCCGTTTCGCTAAAAAGACCATCTGGGAAACGGGGAAAATATCGACCCTAGTTAGTCTGCGCATTTTGCGCATTGAAACTTTTCACACTTAAGATAACTTTCTGTATATAGAATGTTTTCCTATTTCACTGTATATTTCCTTTTCAAATGTTTGGGGACTCACTGTAGGGTAGTATTACTTCAAACCACTTTCAATATGTCATCGCCTATGAAATGCGCATTAATTTCTTTCTAATCTGGATATAGCGCATCAAAGTATACATGTAATACTCCATAGGATACATGCGCGGATCCAGAAGGGGGGGGGGGGGGCGTCAGGGGGTCATGACCCCCCCCCCCTGGAATTTGGCGAAAAAGGGGTTATCAAAAAGATTACTGGTTATGTCCCATATAAGCTTCGTCATTCGTCCCTGTGTGCCACGACAAACCGTTTTTATATTTAGTCCTGCATGGATCCAGAGCCTGCATGGATCCAGAGGGGAGAGGGGAGTCAGGGGGCCTGACTCCCCCCCCCCCCCCCCTTGGAATTTGGCGAAAAAAAGGGTTAAAGATCGAAAGAACCCCCCCCCTGGGAAAAATACCTGGATCCGCGCTTGGGATATCGACGTGCGATAGATAACTTGGGCTAAAGCCATCCAAAGTTTTTGATGATTTATTTTTAACAAAAATTGATGATACATGTACTTAAGTTTAGCCTACGATTAATCGAATTTACACACGCGCAGTTAAAATATTGAATGAGATTGACTTTTTTATTTTCAATATATAACAGGGTGGATAAAGGACTTCTTGGACACAGCACCTGATGTGAAAACTTTGCGAAAATTCTATGAGATGACAGGGGGAAGAAAAATCTACGAAAAGTATCTAGAAACGTCGGAAATGTGCTATCCGGATATAGTGTCAGAAATTCGTGGAATGGCGGACGGGTCAGAACAAGCATTTGAGGATATTTTCCTTCTACAAATAACTTCTGAAATAGAATTCTGTCATAAGTTTGAAGTTTTAAAAGAAGCGACACCAACCAGTGGTGTTAAAGGTTGTACTGATATTTTGATTAACTCCGAATCTGCCCGCCTTGTCGGTCACAATGATGATTGGACGGATGATGTCTCTGGGCGGAGCTATGTCATACACGTGACTATTTGTGAACCAATTGGAGATGATCTTGAAGATGGCATAATCGTGAAAGAAGAGTTTTTCTCGTATGCGTATCCGGCAAGTTTAGCTGGATTCTGTTTTGGTATGAACAAAGATTTAGTTATAACGCTAAATAGTTTGATGCCTAAAATCGCCATTGGAACGGGAGTACCCGTGCAAATATTACTCCGACGACTTCTATGCTGCTCTACATTGAATGAGTGTGTAAAAATAATGAAAAACGAACCTTTTGGCTGTGCATACGGGATGGGTATCAACGTAGCAGAGATCAGTGGAAACAAAATGGGTATCATTGAAGTTTATCCATCAAAGGTATTTGTAAATAACTTCTTCCCATAGCAATGAAGTTCCAGACTAGTCCTAATTAAAACCGCTTGTGTTGTTGTAGATTGAGACAGGAATTGTTTACAATACTGTTGAAACTATTTATGCATTATACAAGGGGAAATGTCTTGTTTTCCTTTTTAAATCATTGTCTACTTTGAGGAAGGATACAATCTTGTAGAATACAGTTGACTTTATTTTACTAGTTGTGTCGATATTTTGTTGACTGGATTGTTTTGTCTCTAAGTCAAAGCCTTTCCTCCTTCTTATTAATAGATCCTTTCTCGCTGCGTTTTAAAATGTCATTTTCTAACCGGAAGCCTTTTAGCGCACGCGCGATCTTAGACTGGTTATTATCCCATTACCAAACGACAAACTTTTGGACTGTCCCAAATTTAAAGATGTTGCAGACGACAATTTCGTGTAAATGAAATTAATCATTTTTTGGTCTTTTTGGGTAGAAAATATTGTGGGAAATGGAGAAATTGCTTGTCACAAGCAATTTCTTCATTTTCCACAATGTTTTCCAAAGCCATTATATTGTGAGGAGTCAAAAGGAGTCACTGTGTGGTAATGGGTTAACCCTGATACCTTTTCGTGTTTAATAATTACGAAGAAGTATCAGGATTGATAAACAGTCTATGATGGTGCACGTGATACAAGGCTTACAGAGAAAAAACGGTACATTAAAACAGTTTGAGTGGTTTGTTGGAATAGCAAACTAATTAATGTTATCAATTACCATGCCTTGGATTCTCGAATAAACTTGCGTGAATTTCGTGTGATTTGAGTACGGTGCTTAGATTCGAGTCTATGAACGTAGGCTGCTTAAGTTTTTTAGAGAAACCGGGGCCTGGTCTTTGTTTTGTTTGTTTAGTACAGGGTTAATAGATATATGCACATGATCCGTATTTCTCCTTTTCTAGGCATGTACAACCTTGATGCTACTTGTGATATCTTACTTGTTGCTTGCAATACCTATGAGTTGATCATTTCTAAAACCCTGTTGATTTTTTAAATGGTTACATAGTGCGATATTTTGACATTTAACTTATTTAGTGTGTGTAAACCAAATTGTATTTTTTTCACAAACAGTTCCGAGCTTTGATGCAGTGAAGTTTCATAGCTTTTGGAAATATTGAAGAAAAGGAAGAAATGCTTATTGCCAGCACCATCTCCCTGTTACTCAATATTTTCCCAATACAAGAGAGAATTATTATAATGCCATTCATATTTCACATTTGAAAAACGCATAGACTGTTGTTATTTGGGAAACAACAGCAATAAACCCTATAATACATATACATTATATTCCAGGCTGGTACAGAGGTCACTTTACAACAACTTCCGGTCGGGATTTCGAATTCCGGAAGTGACGTACATTTGCATCATCAAAACCACTACAAATACACACAAGGCGTAGAAGAGGTCGAGGAAGCCATCATTGGTTCTAAGCGGAGAGAAAAGCGGCTAGAAGAATTTGATAGTCCAAAAACAGAAGCAGATGTTCGCAGAATCCTTGGAGATACAATGGATCTGCTTGAGCCTGTTTATGTAACTCCAAACGAGCGCCATCTTGAGACAAATCTTAAAACGTCCGCGACAGCAATTTTTAACCTAAAGGACAGACGATTGGATGTGTACCGTATAAATGCGTTGAAAGCGCAAAATACCTTGTTGTCAATGCCATTCATATAAGACACGCTTTAACCCATTACCACACATTGACACCTTTTGACTGCCCAAATGAAAAGGGCTTTGGAAAACATTGTGGTAAATGCTTTCAAACCCAAAATGGAAAGATTTTTAAAATTTCATCAACTTGAAATTGTCGTCTGCAACATCTTTGAATTTGGACCAACCCAAAATTTTGTCGTTTGGTAATGGATTAACACATTTCCAAACGGTTGAAATTTTAACTTTTGGGCTAGTTTTTAAATAAATGTGACCAGAGTGTGACACTATAATATATTAAAGATAATTGCTTTTTTGTACAAAATGCCATCCATATTTCTTTAAGAAGAAGACTAAAAGTTTTTTTTTTTTTTTTTTTTTTTTTTTTTTTTTTTTCAAATGATTAAGCAGTATCTGGAATATGTTTTAAATTTATGTTCACTAATTTGAGCTAAAATTGTGTGCATCATCTTGTATAGAGACAAACGAAAAAAGTGTTTCACTCCTGACAACATATATATTGCACAATGTGAGAAATTGCAATTAATTGATTCACTAGATAGTAGAGTGCAGAATGTCTACAGATGCCTTCATAAAAATAACGAACAATATATTTCTAGAAGAACATACAAAAATGGTGTCAAACCAAAAAAAGAGTGTTTCACTCCTGGCATCAGGGGATGATTGGATAAGACCATCTACATATCCAAAACCAGTAAAGATATGAGGAAAGAGTAATCTTTGGATAATATGCCTAATGCATATGTTGTTATAAATTACAAGTGCTTATTGTAGTATCTTGTCACTGTATTTTATTTACCGTAGCTTAGTATTCTGGTATAATTGAAAAAGTGTCACACAAAAAGCGTTTCACTCCAGACATGTTTAACCTGTTATAACAATGTATCTTTTTAGTAGTGAGTCAATTTTCTTTAAACTTGGTACCCAGTGTATGGAGACAACGATTTAATAAATTATGTTCCTCTTTAACGACAGAGGCATGTAAAAAGCGAATGGTCACATCTTGAGACTAACTTGCCCTAATACAGAGCGTCCCAATAAAAACGGAATCCATTTTTGAAAGCGAATTACTGACGTATCAAGTCATATGTTTCAACTAAATTTAGATATGCAATAGAAACGACAGCTTTCTATTAGCAGTTACAATTTTGTTGAAAAATGTCTATTACTTTAGAAAATATTGGCCCAGAAAACCATTTTAACACGATATATCGATTTTTCCGTTTTGCAGCGCGCATCTACACTCATTGAATACATTGACACGTCACACTTGTTTAATTTATTTAGTACAATACAAAAAATGATTTTGAAACATTTTTCTTACAACAGTGCATATTCATTTCATCTTTTCTGCTATAGATAAACTTTTAGAGCTGCGATGTTACCAAAACACAAATGAATACAAACAAAATATCGATTCGTAATATATACATGTAATCATATACACTTATTTTATTACTGACCAATATGCCGGTCAGCGCTCAAATGACAAGTACTTTAAAATTATTTCAAACAGCCACCATATGGACTCAATTTGCACGTGCGGCACTTGTATATTGGTCCCAGATATTTATAAACAAACTTTGAACCTATAATACATGTTATTATAGAGACGCACGCGCAAATCATCTCGTCCATTTTACATAAAATTACTGATTGTCATCGATATAATTTCGTTTTGACCAGTATAACCTGTAATGGTATGGTCTTTTATTGTCTGGCCAAAATCAGAATATCGTGGGACCACTATGTATATCAAATTTTGAGAAAATTTGTACGTACATGTACAACGGTAAAGAATTCAAAAGATGACCGTCAGTGCGCTTTTACGAACAAACAAGGCGCAAAAATCGATTTCGTATTAAAAAGGTTTTTTAGTGTCTTTAATAAATTGCATATTTAACTTTGTAACCAATATAATACATATTTTGAAGTGAAATTTAGAACATATATGCAAAAATAATGTATCTTCAGTACTGCAAATTCAACAATTAGATTTTTTGCTTACGCTTTTATATATTTGACTTTAAAATAGGGTTCCGTTTTTTTTTTTTTTTTTTTTTTTTTTTTTGTTTTTTTTTTTTTTTGGGGAGGGGGGGGGACACCCTGTATTGCAATTTGCAAGCAAACGCTGATATCGAAATTAAACCTGACTGTGCAAATGAAAACATTTAAAAAGTAGCATCTTGCTTCTCTTCAATATATTCCAACGGTGTAGAATTTAGGTGCTAAAACACGCCAATGCTAGATAAAGGGTTAACATTATTATACATGACACTGGATTCCAGTGTCTTCCCCTCCAGAAATATTACACTTTTTGAAAATAATGCACTATCTACCCTTGTAATATAAATTTTAGTGGATTGTCTGCACTTGAATAGCAAAAGACTCAATTTTCACAAAACATGGAAGGTAAACGTGTATTTTATTTATCTTATGGAAGGAATTAATAATTGACAGATTTCTACCTTTAAACATTTTGAAAATTAACACAATTTTTAAAATAATGACAAAATAGATACTTTTCTTATTGACTTTAATGCCAATTTCCCCCAACATTGGATTCACAAAATTTAAAAAAGTGAGATGGTAGAATATTTTTATTTATCTATGTCTGTAACATATCCAACTTTCATAGAGATCTGTATGCTAGAAGAGTTTGTTCCGATTACAGATCCGAAACCTTTTAACCCTTTCCCAAACAACAAAATGTTAGGGTGGTCCAAATTCAACTTTGGACGCTGCAGGCGATTATTTCAAGTAAGTGAAATTTTACATTTTTTAGTCTTGTTGGGTAGAAAACATTGTGGGAAAATAAATTGCTTGTCACGAGCAATTTCTTCATTTTGCACAATGTTTCTCCAAAGCCTTTCCTTTAAGGGAGTCAAAAAGAGTCAACGTGTGGGAATGGGCTAAAAGCCTTTTCTGTGAGGAAAGGGTTAATCCTTGTTATTAATACCGACACAAACTTATCCTTAATAAGGTCACGTTGTCATACAATCAGTCCGACATGTTTCTGTGCTAGATGTACTTTTATTTATTCATTTTCTGATTTTAGAATATTCCGGTCTTCCTGGTTGGTAGCATAAATCAAGATCGGACTGCAAATACGTGTAGCCTTGTCTTACTCCACATTATACCCTGCAGAGCTACAAATAAGATAGGCATTATTAGGCTTTTTGAAAGGAAACAGTTCATTTATGTTTTACCAACCCATGGTATGTGTACTCATTAGAATTATCTGATTTTTCGTGGAATCAATTTTGTCTTCTGGAACACCTTTGAATATAAACAGGCCATACATCGATTTGCTGTTTGGGGAAGGAATTTTCAAACGATTCTTCTGTTGGTATTGGTCGATTGGGTCGATAGCGCTGAACATAAACAAGTTAAATATCATGTACATAATACGATTTGACCATATTTTTTCACCCCGTTCTTGTTGTTGTTTTTGTTACAATGTTGGTTGTTGTTTTTGTTACAAGTGTGGTTGTTGTTACAATGGTGTTGGATGTTTTTGTTACAACTGTTGTTGTTGTTTTGTTATAATACGTTCAAAGTTAAACGAGAATGTTTTACGGTTGTTTTGGTTTATCTTTAGGTAGGACTATTACTTTTACCTATGTAGAATTAAAGCAAAACAACCGTACCTATTCTCGTTTAATTGTGAATCGATTATACAATTGTTGTTGCTTTTTTACAATTGTTGTTGTTTTTGTTACAACTGTTGTGTTTTTTAACAATTGTTGTTGTTTTTACAATTGTTGTTGTTTTGTCACAACTGTTGTTGTTTTTGTTACAATTATTGTTGTTTTTGTTACAACTGTTGTTGTTTTGTTACAGTTGTTGTTGTTGTTGTTACAATGGTTGTTTGTTACAATGGTTGTTTTGTTACAATGGTTGTTGTTATTATTGTTTTTGTTACAATTGTTGTTGTTGTTGTTGTTGTTGTTGTTATAATGGTTGTTTTGTTACAATGGTTGTTTTGTTACAACTGTTGTTGTTGTTGTTTTTGTTACAATTGTTGTTGTTTTTGTTACAATGGTTGTTTTGTTACAATGGTTGTTTTGTTACAATGGTTGTTTTTTTGTTACAATGGCGGTTGTTGATTTTGTTTCCATTGTTGTTGTTGTTGTTGTTGTTGTTGTTGTTGTTGTTGTTGTTGTTGTTGCTGCTGCTGCTGCTGCTGCTACTACTGCTACTGCTTCTGCTGTCACTGCTTTATGTCTGGGTAGAAAACATTTTTGAGATTTTTTTTCGTTCTGCACAATGCCTTCAAAGCCTTTATCTTGTTGGACGTTAAAAACGAAAATGGACAAATGGAGATAGCCCAAACATGACCTGGTTTTGACTTCCCTAGATCTAGTATACAAAGTCTGAGAAACATGAAAGTAAAAGAAGGAAATGCTGTTGAAAAGCATTTTCTCCTTTTGAACCAATTTTTTGTACCGTAAAGTCTATATTACGTAGTGTCGTCTAAAATGTCTTTCATTTTGGAATACAATGCATGTAGTTAAAGTTGTTGCCAATTGACTAGATCGAATGTTGTGCTTCACCCTTTCCCAAAGAAGACCTGTTTTGAAGTCAGTAATAGAAAATACTTATAAAACAAGAGTGCCTGAAAGGCACTGATATCGCTCACCTGAGTTCTTCGTGTATTTGATTGTGTACAATATAAATTTTGTTGTAAACAAATATATATGTCAGTATTATGTCAAATTAGATTATTGTAAACTAGAATATCACTGAAAGTGATCATACCCCCCATTGATTTTTCACATGATTTCTCCTAGTCCGATAAGCCCCGCCCTGCCACGCCAACAATTTTTGACAAATAAAAAATTCACGAACAAGTTTTGAAAAGGGTCACCCAAGGGACATTCCTTTCAAGTTTGGTAATAATTAGCCCAGTGGTTAAGGAGGAGAAGATTTTTTAATAATTATCTTACGATTTCTCAAAGTCTGATAAGCCCCGCCCTGCCACGCCCACAATTTTTGACGAATCAAAAATTCATGAGCATGTGTTGAAAACAGTCACTCAAGGGACATTTTTGCCAAGCTTGATTCTAATTGGCCTGATAATTGATTTTTAAAGATTTTTCACATGATTTCTCTAAGTCCGATAAGCCCCGCCCTGCCACGCCCACAATTTTTGACGAATCAAAAATTCACGAACAACTTTTGAAAAGGGTCACACAATAAACACATCTGCCAAGTTTGGAAAGAATTGGCCGAGTGGTTGAGGAGGAGAAGACTTTTGAAGAATTACCTAAAGATTTCTTTTAGTCTGATAAGCCCCGCCCTGCCACGCCCACAATTTTTGACAAATCAAAAATTCACGAACAAGTTTTGAAAAGGGTCACCCAATAAACATTCCTTTCAAGTTTGGTAAGAATCAGCCCAATGGTTAAGGAGAAGAAGATTTTTGAATAACTATCTTACGATTTCTCGAAGTCTGATAAGCCCCACCCTGGCACGCCCACAATTTTCACCAAATCAAAAATTCATGAGCATGTGTTGAAAACAGTCACTCAAGGGACATTTCTGCCAAGCTTGATTCAAATTGGCCTGATAATCGATTTTTAAACATTTTTCACATGATAAATCTCTAAGTTCGATAAGCCCCGCCCTGCCACGCCCACAATTTTTGACGAATCAAAAATTCACTAACAAGCTTTGAAAAGGGTCACTAAAGGAACATTTCTGCCAAGTTTGGAAATAATTGGCCTAGTGGTTGAGGAGGAGAAGATTTTTGAAGAATTCCCTAATGATTTCTTTAAGTCTGATAAGCCCCGCCCTGCCACGCCCACAATTTTTGACGAATCAAAAATTCATGAACAAGTTTTGAAAAGGGTCACCCAAGGAACATTTCTGCCAAGTTTGGAAAGAATTGGCCCAATGGTTGAGGAAGAGAAGATTTTTGAAGAATTTCCTAATGATTTCTTTAAGTCTGATAAGCCCCGCCCTGCCACGCCCACATTTTTTGACGAATCAAAAATTCACGAACAAGTTTTGAAAAGGGTTACCCAAGGAACATTTCTGCCAAGTTTGGAAAGAATTGGCCCAGTGGTTGAGGAGGAGAAGATGTTTAAAGCAATTGTTGACGACTTCCGACGACCGACGCACGACGCACGACGCACGACGCACGCCGGACACAGGGTGATCACAAAAGCTCACCTTGAGCATGTTGCTCAGGTGAGCTAAAAACATTGAGGCAAAAGAAGAAAATGTAGGTAACTAAAACTTTCTCTTTTTGTCTCAATATTTTCTGATATAGCTAAACTATGTTTTTCTTTAATTTCCATACTTTATCAACAACCATTTTGTCGTCTCCAGTACCTTTCAAATGCAAACAGTAGCAGATGCGTTGTTGTTGTTTGGAAAGTGGTTAATTAGCCAGTCGTACACGAAGGACCAGTTTTAAGGTAGTGCATCCTAATGAGATTCACGCGACGTCGGAATTTTTCGTGCAACGTCGTTAACATTCGTTACGAATCCGAACCTGTTCGGGCGACGTCGTAAACATTTGGCGGTTGAAGGTTCCACTTCCGAATGTTTACGAAGTCGCCCGAATAATTCCGACGTCCCGTGAATCTCATTAGGGTTACCTTAAGGACGTTTCGTGCAGACGAAATAATTATGCCAGTATAAGGGTAGAAATATCTACGCTACCTATAAATAATTGTATGTGGGTCGATCTCCCATTTTCCGATGACAAGCGTTAGTTGACAGAGTTTCTATGGAAACGATTCTCATTAGTGACTTGTTAACAAACAATGTTTTAAGGATTGGGTGATAATAAGTAGCTACTTTTAGTAGTCTGTTGGTAGGAGATCGAGGGTGTGCTTCATTTAATTTTTACTCTTTTCCAAAACGACAAAAAATTTGGACTTTTCCATATAGAAATATGATGCTAAATCATTGTATCTGAATATGCGATAATTGTATATCACAGAATGGAAAGCATGAACGGAGACAGTAAAAGTTCTTATTATCTGCATTTTCTTCATTTCTCTTTGAGTTGTGCAAAGTTTTTCATCAATAAAGATATAAAACATGTGTTGTTGGAGAAAGGGCTAGGAAGCATCTGTTTTGACCTTTCAGTTTTGCTCAAATGATATCGAATGCAAGCTAGGAGATATGTTTGAAGGTTTCAGTTACTGGCGACCATGACATGGGTGTGTTTTTCTTTTTTGTATTTGTGTTAGTTTTTAGTATTTTTTAGAAAGAAATGAGCGAAAACAAACTCTATTGGACCTGATTTTTGTCAAGTGAAATGACTGCTGTTTTCATCTATTTTGAACAATGTATAATAAAACGAAGCTTGGACATCCAAACGAGGAATACATGGACACATCTTCTACAAGTTTACACAGTTATTTATCTGCCCTCGTTGCAATTAGCTCACTAGCGGTTGTCACAAACACTGTGTTGCTCTTTACAACATGTGCTGTTAGAAACATCCGTCGAGCAACCTCATCCATATTTCTCGTGCATTTATGTCTTGTGGATATTCTCGCAAGTTTAACAGTGTTGGTTGTTACATTGGCGATTTTAAGTGGCCATGCTCCAGAAATGAGCCGTGACTGGCGGGCCTTACTCGGTTGCGTCCAGGAGTTCTGCAAGTCGGTGATAGTCTTGACCATTCTACAGATAACCTTCGAGAAGTACATGTATATTGTCCACCCAATGCGCCACGAATCATGTCTCACTACAGGACGATCGTTCGCGTGTCTGTGCATCACCTGGGCGCTCGGATTGCTGTTTGGTTCTCTACCGGAGTTCACTAATGGTATATATGTGATCCCCCAGTCAATATTTCCTCTGAGAGTCGTATGGGTCAAAGCCTCCGTTGATCAGATTATTGCAGTGCTATCTTTTCTGGTACTGTTTATATTGCCAATTGTAACAATCACTGTGATAAGCTTTAAACTCTACCGAGTGGTCAAACACGCGATGATTGCTGTTGAACCTGCCCCTAATCCTTTGTTACCAAGCTGTCCAAGCGCGGCGACTGTGAGGAAGAAATATTCGACGGTGTTTGTTGTTGATATATCAGAACCCTCCGAAAAACAACGAATGAACAAAGAAAACGTGAAAACAACATCAAACAGCATCACTCTGGCTAAAGATTACACTGGTGACCAAAACAAAAATAGCGTGTCATTAGAAGTGAGTAAACAATATACATGTACAAATGAATCTCTTGATATCACTCACTCAGACAGAAATCGGGTATCACATAGAATGGATTCTCAGGAACAAAACGGACGTAATACAATCACTCGAAAAGCATGTGCATTGTTGACATTACCAGTTTGTTACTTCATTTTGGTGTGGTTACCGATTAGTATTCAGGACATAATTGTGTCACAACGAGGAACAAAACACGGATTGGAGGTTCTTGATACAATAAGCTTCATTATACTTCAAACTTCGTACGCGATCAACCCGATTTTCTACAGTTTTCTGTCAAAGTCCTTCAGAAACGACGCCATTAAAGCTATAAAAACGTGTTGCGCCAGGGGGGACAATTTCGTCCGGCCTTTTTCGGTTGAGGGATCAAACGAGGACTTTTTACAGTTCTTGAATCGAACCTCGGGCTCTGCGCAAGGGGAGCGTGACAAGGGCAGAAGAGTGGATAACCACGAAGCAAATGGAGAGGTCATTCTTTTGAATTCATTTCCTGAAAACAGCTCTGTATATTAACCCTTTCCCAAACGACAAAATTTTAGGGTAATCCACTTCAAAGACTGCCAGAAATGACAAAATGTTTGTTATTAAAGACAAGATTTGTGTAAAATATGGCACAGAAAATATTGAGACAAAAGAAGAAACTGCTGGTTATCAGCAGTTTCTTCTTTTGTTTCAATGTTTTCCCAAGCCTTTTCTAATAGGGACGTCAAAACTAGGTCTTGTTTGGGAAAGGGTTAATTAATTATTACCTAACCCTTTCCCAAAAAGACCTGGTTTAAACGTGCTTTATAGAAAATCGCTTAAGAAAACATTGAGACAAATGAAGAAAATGCTGATAATCAGCATTTTCTCCTTCTGTCTCAATATTTTCTGTGCTATTTTGTACACGAATCATATCTTTATCATATCTACTGCCTAATCTTTCAATTAGAAACAGTCAAAATTTTGGCTGTTTGGGAAAAGTTAAACAAGACTGTGCCGGTTTAGAGAAACTTTTAACCCATTACCCAACGGCAAATTTTTAGACTGGTCCAAAATCAAAGATGTTGCAGACGACTTTTTCAAGTGAATGAAATTTTGATTTTTTTTTTTTTTTTTTTTTTTTTTTTCCTTCTTTCTTTTACATAGAAAACATTGTGGTAAATGTAGAAATTGCTTGTCACAAGCAATTTCTTCATTTTTCACGATGTTTTCCAAAGCCATTATCTTGTGCGGAGTCAACAGCAGTCACTTTGTAGTAATGGTTAACGAAGTGGTGCAATGGTTCATCGATACAAAATAAGAAAATGCTTGGAGCCTAAATAATTCTTGTTTCCGTAAATATTACTTAACTATCATGTAGGCTACACTCATTTCATCTTTTGTACAATTTTTTCTCATCTATAGATCTACAATAGCTATCAGATTGGACTGGTCTTAAGTTTTGTCCTCTGTGTATAGCATTAAACTATGGGTGTATCATCTATGTGAGGGAGCAACTGGAGGCTGGGTGTGGATATTGTGGAAGTGCTGGTGAGGAATATTACCGGGAATCCATAGTTAGGTGCTTCAGCCGCCCCCATATCAGCTAAAAATGGCGTTAAACTCCCCAAAAATTATATGAAACAGAATCAAACCTCATTACTTCAAAGGTTACATAACTAAATACTAATTCAAATTAAAACATAGCAGTTTAAAAGTTAATAACTTAATCAACATAAAAATGACTGTGTAGACTATACTCAGAAAACACTATGTAAATATCAGAAAAGTATTGTTTATTGTTAGGCCATTTGCATGTTGCAAGAATCTTCGATTTTCGTTATCATCACCTTGGGTTGAGCCATAATCTCTAATTAGCGCATCAACACACTCCTTTTGACTGCTCGTAAGGTAAAGGCTTTGAAAAGATAGTGGAAAACGAAAAAAATGTTTTCTCACAAGCAATTTCTTCTTGTCCAACGATGTTTCCTGCACAAAAATACCAAAAATGTCGGATTTCATACGCTCGAAACTTTCGTCTGCAATATCTTTGAAATTAGGCTGAAATTTTGCCGTTTGGTAAATATTAAAACAGCTTTCAAAAGTGATGTTCAAAGTGATTGACACTTGTAACACTGGTGGTGAACTAAAACAATTTTCGCTGCAAGGTATAGATATTTTGTGTTTAAATGTGAGTTTATAGATTTCTTTTCTAATGACAATGAACTTGTTCTAAAAACAGACCGAGTTTATCGTTTTGTATTGACAAACTGTCGGTGTTGTTATAAAATCTCGTAACTACGGATTCGATAAAGCCGTAGTTACGGTATTTTATAACAACACCGACGGAATACATTGATCGCGAAAAATCGTCCCTCGCTTTGGCCGAGTTCACCACCAGTGTGTAAGGAGATGTGGACATGCCCAAATATGGGCTCATTATTGTCGCTATCATCGTTTAGTTTTGTTATTGTTTTGTGGGGGATTGGGGGGTGGTTCGGGGAGGGTTGTTTGTTTTTTGTTTTGTTTTTATTTTGTAATAAATGTGACCCTTCACGCTAAAAGGGACCTTATCTGAACTCCAAAAATCCAAATTTTGAACAACTTGTGAGACTCAGCACAAGTCAACCAGATTAAAATATTTTGCACCGAAAAATTTGGCACGAAATAAGTTATTTCCAAAACACGATATATTTGTCGTTTGCAGCAACATTCACACAAGACCATCCAATTTTTGTCGTTTTGAAAGGGTTTAACCCTTTCCCAAACGACAAAAATAGGATGGTCCAATTTGAAAGTTGCTGCAGACTACAAAATGGACATTGAAAGAGAAAGGATTTTTGTACAATTTAGCTAAGAAAATATTGAGACAAAAGGAGAAACTGTTGGTTATCAGCAGTTTCTTCTTTTGTCTCAATGTTTTCCCAAGCCTTTTCTATGAGGGACGTCCAAATCAGGTCTTGTTTGGGAAAGGGTTTAAATAATTAGCATTATCAAAATTAATATTCTTTCATGTTATATAGATAATATAGTTTTGCAAAAATTTTGTAATAAAATAATGTTGTCTGTTAATAAATAGTTTTTTGTATTTGCTTTTGTTACAAAAAATTATCATAAAAGAATGAAAATCTTGACGACTCGAAACAAAAATGTTTCGTCCAAGGAATCTGCTTTCCAACGCTTCCCATGGGCGGATCTAGAGGGGTGTGGGGGATTAAATTTTGACTATATAGATTTAGTGTAACGTTACACATTTATTGCGTTTTAAGCCATAAAATGAGCTTGGACACCCCCCCCCCCCCCTCTGGAAAAAATCTTGGGCTTGGACCCCAGCCCCTGGAAAAAAATTCTGGATCCGCCCTTGCTTCCCGTTACCCACCCGTAAAAACTGGACTGTTCCAAATTGAAAACAGCAACAGAAGACATGCATGTTCACCAATTAAAGCAGAATTTATCAATAAAGGGCAAAATAGTGAAACAAAAAGAGAAAATGTCGGTTACAAACATTTTCTGCTATTGTTTCAATGATTCTTGATCCAAGAATGCCTGAAATGCTACAAGGAGCCCTTCTGCCAGATTCCGTCTCAATTATTCTTGAAAATGTATTCCTTTAACCCTTTCCCAAACGACAAAATTTTAGGGTGATCCGTTTCAAAAACTGGGACAAATGACAAAATGTATGTTATTAAAGATAGAATTTGTGTAAATTATATGGCTCAGAAAATATTGAGACAAAAGGAGAAACTGCTGGTTATCAGCAGTTTCTTCTTTTGTTTCAATGTTTTCCCAAGCCTTTTCTATTGGGGGCGTCAAAACCAGGTCTTGTTTGGGAAAGGGTTAAGTCTATACTCCGACCTTTTACCAGTTTCATCAAAGAATTTAGGACGTGATTTTTGTCTCACCAATCATGAATGTTCTAGCAAGTCATTAACCCTTTACCAAACAACAAAACTTTAGACTGGTCCACATTCAAGGATGTTGCGGACGACAATTTCGAGTGAATGAAATTGTATATTTCATGGTCATTTGAGGTAGAAAACACTGTGGAAAAATGACAAAATTGCTTGTAACAAGCAATTTTTACATTTTCCACAATGTTTTCAAGAGCATTTGCCTTGAAGGGAGTCAACAGGCGACACTGTTAGGGAATGGATTAAAACAGCAATCGCATAATTATGCTGAATGGGCTATAGATCATGGTAGAATACTAAAGTGTTATCCTAAACTTGCCTTAAAACATCTACGAGTAGCCTAAATGTAGGCTAAACAAAAAGACGTCTTAGGATTACAACCCATCATTAGATACAGGCCCGTAGGAAGCACTTTCATAGTGAAGGGCTGAAGCCTCAGTATCTGAATATTGGGGGAGCTACTTTGGATTTTCCCTATATTTTCAGTGTGAAAAAAAGGAAAAATGGGCATTTTTGGCCAACTTTGGGGGGCTTAGCCCCCCAGCCCCCTGTTCCTACGGGCCTGAGATACCAAACACTTCGTGCATCTTCGAAAATTAATGATATACACAAGTGGTCTTTTTCTGGCGTCATGCGTGGCAACGAAAAATGACGAGGGGTGGCCTCGTCGATTTCCTTTGATTCTGCTGAGGCGCGAAGATGCACAAGGTATTTTGTAGTTAATAATGGGATGTAAACTTTAAGCGGCTGGGGGAAAACATCGAGTCTAAAGCAGTTAATCCTGATAACCAGCATTTTCTCATTTTGCCTCAATATTTTGCTGTACTGTATTTTTAAGAAATTCTTTCTGTATCGACATTTATTTACTCATCTGCGACAGCTTTCACAGTAGCATTGTCTTTTTAAAATGTAGGCTTTCGTTTACATTACGGTCACCGATGACATTTAGGGATTCCGTCATTGCACCGGAAGTTGTCCTAAATAAAGCGAGCTCTGGCGAAATTCAGCTTGCGCGGTTTGACCGAATCTATACTAGGAAGATGCTGATCATGCTCGGATCCAGACAATGGGTGGTCCTGGTCCGCTCTCTAATTTCGCCAAAAAAAATGCGTTGTCGAAATAATTCGGTTTGTATTGTGCCGATTTAGAGCGAGTTCTATCGGACTCCCCGCCTACCCCCAACCCCGGGGAGGGGGGTCCCCAGGATGCGCCTGGATCCGCACTTGATAAGTCAACTGCTAAAACTGACAAACAACAATATTATGGCAACATGACAAACAATGGGCTAAATATAAATTATAATCAAACACCTCTGTATTCGTGTTGTTTACATGCAGAGTTGATGATTAATTAATCCCTTCCTAAATAACAGGTTGTTTTTTTCCAGATAATTAATGAAATATCATTTGAAGGAGTCATCTCTCCCTCTTACATGTATCTTAACCCATTACCAAACGACGAAATTTTGGACGGTTTCAATTTCAAAGATGATGCAGACGACAATTTCAAGTGAATGAAACTTCAATTTTACTGGTCTTTCGTGATAGAAAACATTGTGGTAAAAGAAGAAATTGCTTGTCACAAGCAATTTCTTCATTTTCCACAATGTTTTCCCAAGCCATTTGCTTTAGGGGAGTCAAAAAGAGTCACTGTGTGGTAATGGGTTAAGCTCTTAAACATAATTATGATATAATTTTGTACGCATCTGATAGAAAAATGTATAGAAAGCATTAAGAGAAAACACGAAATATTGATGAAAAATGATTGTCTCCTTTTGCCTTGATTTTTCCCGTTTATTTTTATGCATTTTTCTATCAACATAATATTTTGATGACGACTGCAGCTTTAAAAGTTGACTAGTCCAATCTTTGTCGTATACGAACAAACCTTATCATTGTCATTTTACCCTTTCCTGGTCGACAAAACATTAGACTTTGCCAAATGCCAACGGAGATTTAGGGAACATATTTTTTCTATCAAATGCCGAAAACCTGCTTTTCACAGTAACTTTTCACATATTTTATTGATGATGCAGGTTATTTTATCATATCGTCAGTGTTAATCCAAAACCCCGTAACTCCAGCTTTTATTAGGCCTATTAACACCAACGATATAGTGGCTCGTGTAGCGTAATGAAAAAAATAAAGACAAAATATCAAAAAATGTCATGGAAATGAAGAGAGGAAAATGCTGTCATCAGCTTTCTCTTCCTTACCCCCCTTTGTTTTCTAAGGCATTCGATATGTAGAAAAAGCAAATCGTCACTGTTTTTGCAAAGCCTCGTAACTCCAGCTTTAATCAAGTTGGAGTTAAGAGGTCTTGCAATCAAACCGACGAAATGTAGGACAACGGTTAGGGTAGCCCACTTATGGTGTTTACAAAGCTATTGAACAAACGGCTGGATGTTTTATTGTCTTATCGACCTGTCATAAAAAGTGAAAAGCCGCACATTTTAACTCTTTCCCAAACGACAAAATCTTAGACTTGTCCAAATTGAAAACTGTTGCAGAACACAAGATCAATGGACTGAGATCTACCAATGGGTATTTTATTACATTTAAGGCCAAAATGGGTCCAGATCAGCATTTGCATGTATACGAGCGTACACACAAAACAACCTGTTCAGTATGCATGTCGTGATGCTAGTATACATAATTATAAGAGCAGTTAGAGCGGAATGTGTCTTGAGCAAGCTGCATTTAGTTACTTAATCTTGGAAACAATGTGGTCACAAATGTTATAAGGATCCCTTTTTATCGATCCCATCCCAAAGAAAATTGTAAATAGGATATTTATATGCCGTACCAAATGGGTCAAAAGTCTAGATTTGAGGTGCACCTACAAATAATACAGGTGCACCTGTATATTTTATAGGTGCACCTGTATTTTTTACACGACCAGGCTAGAATTTACAGGTGCACCTGTAAATTTACAGGTGCACCTTTGAATTTTATAGGCGCACCTGTTTTTTCGACGAACAAAAAGTACGGGTGCACCTGTATTTTCTGAGGTGATCTTATAAATAATTCAAGTGCACTTCTAAAAAATACAGGTGTAGGCCTACGTATAAAATTTATAAAACCACCTCAGAATATACAGGTGCACCTGTATTTTTTATAGGTGCACCACAAACCTAGACTTTTGACCCATTTGGTACGTCATATATTTATACTATAAGATAGGCATCATTACGGACAAAAGAGAAAATGCTGATTATCAATGGGCTCTTATCTAATACCATATAGAATTGTCAAAATTGGGGCTTCTTCGGAAAATGTTACTCGTTCCATATTAAGATGTAGTTTTGACATCCATGACAGGCAAAGCGGTAAGCAATATTGTCAGAAAAGGAGGCAATATTGACTGTTACATCTAGGCGCACCATGATCAAGAATCGTGCTCTTCCATGATCTAGTTTCAACATTACTAGCAACTGCAAAGGGTCCGCATGAATCCTAAACAGACACTATTGCACTGACAGATCTGGGCCCAGTCGGTTTGTAAATGCGACTGTAAGAGTCCCGTTTTAATTCCCAATCCATTTGTATTTGGTAAAAAAAAAGTTAGAGCGCAAAGTGCCATTCTTAAAATCGCTGTACAAATTTCATTCCACCTCAAAGTGAATGTCGGAAAAAATGCTATTATTCGTTTGTCGCGATATTTCTCTTTGCAGAAAAAGGGAAAATGAAATGTAACTCTGTTAAATGTTAGACCACAGTGGTAGGCCTACTTCTGTAAATTGCAGTTACCACTCGTTGTATCGAAGTCAAATGAGTCGTCTTTATTTAACCCTTTACCAAATAAGACCTGGTTTTGACGTCCCTAATAGAAAAGGCTTGGGAAAACATTGAGACAAAAGAAGAAACTGCTGATAAACAGCAGTTTGTCCTTTTGCCTCCATATTTTCTGAGCAATATTTCATGCTAATCTTATCGTGATCAACATTTATTTTGTCGTTTGTGGCAGTTTTCAAGTAGACTACCCTAAATCTTTGCCGTTTGGGAAAGGGTTAAAAAGATCAAGGAGAGTCACCAGTATGGATCCCGACAGGGGGGCACCCCAGTTGGTCTAATCCCATTTCGTCTAAAATTCAATTTTCCCATTTCGTCTAAAACTCTAAATTAAAAATATCAATAAAATTATGGAATTTGAAATTGAACTTTGTGTATATCATTTGTATATTACACATTTTCTGACACTTACACCTTTTTGACACAAATGCAAGTTTTAGAAGAAATTGGATATTGATAAAACAAGGTCTGAAAAGTAATTAGACGAGATGGGAATTTTTCGTCTAATCCAAAATTTTTATATATCGTCGGTGTAAATTCAAAACCTCGTATGTCGATTTTTGCGAATTTCAAAAGTAAAAACTTGTGTGTCAAGTTCATACAATTTTTGCAGGTTTTGAGATATTTTTACTGATCAGTATTAATGACGAATTATTTGTGAACAATATGGTCAAAGTTTTAAAAGAACATCCTTTTAGTTTGGGAAAAGTAATTACACTTTGTTCCATCCCCTTTAAATTTTCCGACAAACGATATACGAGGTTTTGCATTAACAACGACGATATATTATTAGACGAAATGGGATTAGACCAACTGGGATGTAACCCTAGCCTGGGTCCAGTCGTCAATATACAATTTGGTCAGTAAGATAGCGCATAAAAAATCAATACCCGTTACATATTGCGGCATCCGTTTTTGATCGTGTCGATATTGACTGATCTTTAGACCGGAGAAAGTAAAGGAGGGAAAAATGATCAGTCTGGAACCCAGTCTAATGTAACCCCGACAGCAGGGGGATACCCGCTCGCACAACCCACTCCGTCAGCGGTTGTAAAACGATGGTGACGAAGGTGTCATTTTTTGCGTAGACCTACATTTTAATAACATTTTCGGCTAGCTGTGTACGCCTCAGATCTACGCTAGTCAAGATTGGACCAACCTACATTTGTCGTAGATTTCATCATTGGCTTGCGAAGATGGAGCCTACCCTCTTGCCCTTTTTACCTTTATCCCTTTCCCAAACATTTAGATGTCTCGAATTCAAAAGTGGCTTTACGTGACAAAATAAGTGTAGGCTGAATTTTTTATCAAATTTGTCTATATCATAAAGGCCTAACCAAGAAAATATCTTTACAAAATGATTATCAGCATTTCCTTCTTTTGTCTCAATGTTTGCTCAGGAACGTCAAAACCAGGTCTTGTATGGGAAAGGATCATTAGTAAAAAACGACAGAGATAGTCTGATAGCCTGGGTTCCTGATATTATGGTCATAAATCCCCTTTGGTGTGAAATGCACTGTGTTATTGATCAAATTGTAGGTCCATAAACCTACTGACCATAAGGGTCGGATCATCCATAAGGGCTGTAATACAGGGGTGACACCAGTAGAGCTTAATTATGTAAGTAGACTTTTTACTTTTTAAGACTAAAGTATGCCTACTTTTTATATCTCTTATCATCTTAAATAGTAGGGCCTAGTCTATATTTACTCTCTTATGAACAGAGCACATTATCTCTACATTCCATTTCGATAGAATGAGCTCTGTTCTCGCGGGGTCATTTCACGTCTAATCTCGGGGCCTTGGCGAGATTTCAGTATCCAATCGTTGGCGATACACAACAAAACAATTTAAAAAGCTGATACAAACTTTCATTGGCTGACGCTTCAAATTACCGGCTTCAGCGACGTAATGTATACGAGGTGAATCAGGTGAGCTAAAATGCATTTCAAGAGATCCATGCGTAGAGTTTAAGAAACATCAGAAACAGACTTTCATGTGAAACAAAGTCACCACACAAGACAAAACGACGCCTCTGATATGACGACAATTCTAATATTTCAAACGCCATCATTTTGTCTGAGTTTGGCTGGTCTGATATCACAGATATTAATTTCATTGTACATGTATAAAACAGGAGAAAACTGGGAACGATCTCATTCAAATCGGAACAAGCTCCACCTTATTGGAACGACCTCTACTGGAATTTTCTCAATAATTTTCTTAAATAATGCGCCCCGTTGCCATTTTTAACAGGATATGTAATACAGAGTGCTCGTTTCCCCAGGGTGAGCGTACCGGGGCTGTATTCTTCGCGGAAAACCACAAATTATGCAAAAAGGTGACAGTTGTTGACAAACTGTTGTGAAAAAGCAACATCGTGTTCGAACTTTTAAAAACGATCCAGCGGAAATTACTTCAATTTCGACCGCAATTTTGGGCCGTATGCGTCGAGAAGTCATTTTTACACGACATAGGCTAGCATTGCCATAATTATCCATTTTTCGCTAGAAACCTAGAAAACAATCGAAAGAATCACCGACACCTACCTTTGTTTACACGTTTTTAGCCATTGGACCGACCTCGCGAGTTCCCGGATGTGCTATGGGAACAGAAGTTCACTACCTCCTTTTGGAGGTCGTTCCAAAGTTTACCACCCGTGAAACTGCAGAGGTCATATTTGATGGTTTAATCAATAGACCTCGGCAATGGAGAGTAGTCTATATTATGCAATCGGATCCCTTACTTCTATTAGGCCTATATTCCCTACTTTTAATGGCATGTTAAACTTGTTCTTGTTTTAAACAAACAGCCTTGTTGCCAAAGTAAAACTTAAAAAAAAATAAAAACTAGATCTAAGTAGGCCTAGACTGTTTATCTTAAAAAATAATTAAAAATTAGGCCTATGTACACGCGTAGCCTACTGCATAATTTTTGACATCACAACTTAAAATCATACAATCTTTTCACTAGTAGACAGCGCCAGACACTGAAATTCACGGAAATTGACGGAATCGGCCGAAGTTGCGACGAATGGACGACCAATTGACAAGTTACCACTCTAAAAGCATTCCAGGCTATCTAGTCTAAATTGTCTGTCAGAATTTGTCATCGGTTTTCGCGAAACACGCTGTCGACTCGAGGTAAACTGATAAATTGAATATATCTCATGATCTGTCTATTTATTTCATCTTTAAGTAGGGATTGAAAATGTTCCAGAATCCCTTTCTCTATAAAAGTCTGGGTCTGATATCTCTTATTGAAAAATCTAGAGAATTTTGCTGATTATGAAGCCAAGCCTTAGGTTAGAAGGAACATTTATAAATGCTGATAATCAGCATTGACCCGGTCGGTATGACGTCACTTCCTAGTTACAGTAACTACGGAGAATCCGCGAGGTATAAACAATATGGCAGCCAGTTAAAAGTGTGTGTAATTTTCCAGATAATTACTGCATTATTTACTGGTCAAATGTCTCTTTTTGGTTGAAATAGCGCTTCTAGTCAGAGAGGATGACTAGACTAGTATTGGTTAATAGGAAATGGAGGAGAAAATTATTGGAATTTTATGTGATAACCGAATATATCCAATATACGAGGTGTCACCTGTCAAGGACCGCCTTAGCCCCTTTCCTCAACACAAATTGAGCATGAAGTTTAAATGGCACTTTGACATTATTTCAAAAGTATGCATATGGAAACAAGCCCAGCAAAAAAAAAAAAAAAAAAAAAATCCCATTTTTTTCATCTGCATAAATAAAAATTTTATTGGAAAAAAATCAATGTTTTTTTTTTCTAATTTCTGCTCAAAACATATAGATTCTAGATTGTCGGTAGACTCTACATCAAGTTAAAACCATCTCAATAATGTGATTCGTACTACATGTAGTACCCACAATCTATGATTTAGAGCTGAACTCAGACAATAAATCCATTAACACGTTATCAGACGACAAATTTTTGGACTGTTCCAAATGTAAAAATGTTACAGACGACAATTTTAAGTAACTGTAATTTTACCATTTTTGGTCTTTCTGGGTAGGAAATTTTGTCGGAAATGAAAAATTTGCTTGTCATAAGCAATTTCTTCATTTTCCACAATGTTTTCTAAAGCCATTATCTCTAGGGTAGTCAAAAAGAGTCATTGTGCGGAAATGGGTTTAGTCATCAGCAAAACTTTTCTGTGTCATGAATAACCCCTCAAACCACACTTTTATATAGCAAAACTGGGGTGTGCAGGGGTAAAGGGGTATACCTATATATCTTATTTTTGAAAATCATTCAACTGATAAAATTTATGTTAGAGTGCCAAAGATTCTTGACAATTTAACCCTTTACCAAACGGCAAAGATTTGGACTACTCCAATTTTCAAGCTGTTGCAGACAACAAAATAAATATTAGCCTATTACCATAAGGCAAAATTTTAGGCTTGTCCAAATTTAAAGATGTAGCAGACGACACTATTAAGTGAATGTAATTTTTGCATTTTTTGTCTTTCTGTGTAGAAAATATTGTGGGTATTGCTTTTCACAAGCAATTTCTTCATTTACCACAATGTTTTCCAAAGCCATTATTATCTCTAGGGTAGTAAAAAAGAGTCATTGTGTGGGAATTGTAAAATTGATATGGAATATGTGTATATCACTGTTCACAGCATATGAAATATTGAGGCAAAAGGAGAAAATGCTGATCATTAGCATTTTCTTCTTTTGCCTCAATGTTTTCCCAAGCCTTTTCTAGTCGAAGCCATAGTTCAATCGGTAGAGCGTTTACCTCAAATCATGGGGTCCCGGGTTCGGGGTACGGACAAACCCCCACCAGGACATAACCCCTTCGGACGAAACCCCACCACTAAAATTGGCAAGCCGGGCAAACCCCCGGTCTTGTTTGGGAAAGGGTTAAACCTATGCTTCACATAAAACACCAAAAATCAATACTTGTAATCAATACCCTTATCAGTATGCAATAGACAATCCATTTCTTATCTATACTAATCTCCATATATGGTATTGATAAGATATATTGGTTTTTCGTGTGTTGTTTTTTATGGCTTGATTTACTCTTTCCCAAACAAGACCGGGTTTTGACTTCCCTATTAGAAAAAGCTTGGTAAGAAAAATACATAAAAGGGGGGTTTAAGAAGAAGAAAGTAATAATTTCCATTAAAAAATAAACTTTTATTTAAAAAAAAAGTCATAGATATAAACAAAAATCTTTTTTTAAATAATACATTATTAAATGACAATATTGAAAGGTTTTAGGACAGTATCTTTTTTATTAAAAAAGGTAGCCTTTTCAAACAGCAAAATTGAAAACCAATCTACTATGAAAGGTGCTGCAACAGATTTGGTGTAAATATAGAATTTGTGAACAATATAGCAAAGAAAATATTGAAAGAAAAGAAGAACATGACAATTTATCAGTGTCTTCTTTTCTTATAATCTCCTCTTTCGGGAACATCAAAATCTGGTCTTATTTTACGAGTGTAGGAAGGTAGCTTTTTCATTTTACAAATACCAATATTACACATTAATTTTTTTAAAACTTTAAACGTTGACAATTTGTGAAATAAGGAAGCAAATATCAGTCATGGTCATCCTGCAGGACAAGTGGAAAGTTAACCCTTTCACAAACGGCAAACAGATGGGTGATCCAATTTGAAAGCTGCTGCAGACAGGCTTAGACAGCAAAATTTATGCTGATATAGATGGAATTTCTATAGCATGGAAAATATTGAGGTAGTGTGCAGAAAATGATGGTTATCAGCATTTTCTTCTTTTGCCTCAATGTTTTCCCAAACTTCTTTCTATCAGGGACGTCAAAACCAGGTCTTATTTGGGAAAGCGTTATAAATGTAGATTATTTGCTGATCTTCTAAAATCAGTCCAATAATGTAGAGTTGAACCTACAATGTTGGTATGACGAGTAAAGGCAGGACCAGGAGGAGTGATTGGACCCTGCCTAACATTAATTATAAATGTAATCAGATACAAAATTTGCAGAAAAATAATAATTCATATTATCGAATCTGTTATTTATCAGAAATAAAGTGTTCACTGCACAGGTAAATGTATTTTGCAGTGTGTTTCCATCGACTTCCATCAGGATTTTGTCTCCTGCAGGCCCAAATCCAACGCTGCCTTTTCTCCGGCTCTTCCTCGCGATCAGGAAAAAACGTGGAATGAGAGCTTCTTCTCATGTTGATAATAGTGGTTAGAACAACCTCCAGCACCACAAAGTTTCAGAATATTGAGCTTATTAAGTCAAATAATCGAGAAAAAAACACTCCAATCTACATTTTTCCTTTATCCAATATGGCGTAATGGCGTTTTGTTTTCACCTCGCTAATTGGTTGCTATTGACAACGAGGCAAGTACCCGGATATGCCGACCGGGTCAATCGATTTTCCTTTCTTTGCCTATTTTTTTGTGCTATATGTTGGAGACGTCAGATATAAAAAAATGATTGAAATTACTAGTCTAGATTCACAGAAATCCTCAGACCTGAACAGCTGAAAGTATTGAGGGTAAACGTAAAGAGAAAATTTGTGTCTCGATAATTTCTGATAAAGTCCATGGCATGCTTGGGAAAGGGCTAAAGTCACAATCTTTATATCTTCTTTCAGGATGCCTGTAAAACAGAACTGTTCCATCAGTAAGGAACACACATACAAGTACAAATGTCCTGGCTGTCTGGCTTTATAGTAAGTATGGTCTGGAACAGAACTACAGATCTGTGTATCTAGCTGCGATATCGTAGCCACAAACTTGATGATCGGTATTGGTTTGTGGCTATGAGTCCACCCTCTTCCTTCTTTGGAGCAAGACAAAAAAATGGAAAACACATTTTCTTGCATAAATTTTTGAATACTAACATATATCTGATCAGATGTGAATCCCATAAAAAGATATTCCATGGCACAAATTCGGTTAAGAAGTATCAACAAGAATTATCATTATGCCTGTTTCTCATCGATTCGTGCTTTCTCATTGGATTCGTGCTCTCTTTTAAATTCCAAATATCTATTGCGCACGCCATACAATTCTGCTTGAAACATCATAGAGTGTTTCTTTGATGCATTGTTTGTTAAATATTCAGAAAATAGCATTTAAATTCATTTGGTACGGACTACCATCGGCGATGAAAAGATAGAAAAAATCCAGCGAGTTAAATATTTTAGCAGATGAATTTTCGGATCGATCCTCGATCTACTTGTCAAGGGCAAAATTTTCTTATCCCGACCATTTCATCATAAAGTCATCTTTAATCATTATTCGCGGGTTTTCCGCAACACGGTTCTAACTCACTTTTTCATTATTTTACAGGAGAGGCAAAAAACTATTTTATTTTTTTACAAGGAAAAATTTTGTACAATAAGAAACATTTCTGAAATTGTTTTTCTATAGCAGATAATATGTTATAAATGAAATCTATGTGAAGTTTGTTCAAAATATTGTATTTGAAAAACTTTGAGTTAGAACCGTGTTGCAGTAAAAAATGATAAAAATGGACAAAAATGTTACCCGCAAAACAGTTCTAACTCATAAAAATTTCATATAGCACTATCAATTTGGCAGGTATTTATGTAGGAAATCATGCCTATATCTTATCCAAACAGTTTTAAATGTTAATTCTGTGTTTTTGTTTGATGACACAAGAAAAATCGTAGCCAAAATCTATGAAAAGAGCTTCAATAAGTATCAAAGCGCTGTTTTTTGAATAACACTAAAATGAAATTGTCTTTCATAATAAAATATTTAAAAATATAAGCTTTTTTCAAGTCTAATATACTTACAAACATATGTAAATGAGATTATTTAGTCTAGAATGTTGTAGAACAATATTTTAGAAGTATAAAGAAGTTCAAAAGCTAGATTAAATCCCCTCGGTAGAATTTGCAGGGCGGAAAAATCCCCTCAATCAAATTTCTAGGGCGGACAAAATCCCCTCAATGAAATACTATGGAGTACAGAATTCCCTCAGTAATATTGCAATGGTGGACAAAATTCCCTCGGTATGTGGAGTTGAATTTTGTTGGTAGAATTGATGCATTTTCATAGAGCTATGCAAATGTAGGACGGTCACACATATTTTCTTCTTTTGCCTCAATGTTTTCTTGATCAAATACTACTATGGATGTAAAGACCATTATTGCTTGTGTTAATGGAAAACTGTAATAGGCCATGTGTATAATATATCACAGAAATATTAAGGCAACAGGAGAAAATATCTCTATAACCTTTTTTATCTTTTGCCTCCATGTTTTCTTGATAAATTATTACTATGGACGTCATGACCAGAATACAAATAGTTCAGAAATATGTTGAACACCTTTAAAAAGTGATCAAGGGATTTCGTCCACCCTTGCATTTATATGTTGAGGGGATAATGTCCGCCCCTGAAATTATACAAAGGGGATTTTGTCCACCCCAGAAATTATACCAAGGGGATTTTGTCCACCCCAGAAATTATATCAAGGGATTTTGTCCACCCCAGAAATTATATCAAGGGGATTTTGTCCACCCCAGAAATTATACCAAGGGGATTTTGTCCACCCCAGAAATTATATCAAGGGGATTTTGTCCACCCCAGAAATTATACCAAGGGGATTTTGTCCACCCCAGGAATTAAACCAAGGGGATTTTGTCCACCCCAGGAATTATACCAAGGGGATTTTGTCCACCCGAGAAATTATACCAATGGGATTTTGTCCTAGCCTGAAATTATATCAAGGGGATTTTGTCCACCCCAGAAAGTATACCAAGGGGATTTTGTCCACCCCCAAAATTATACCAAGGGGATTTTGTCCACCCCAGAAATCATACCAAGGGGATTTTGTCCACCCCTGAAATTATATCAAGGGGATTTTGTCCACCCCAGAAATTATACAAAGGGGATTTTGTCCACCCCAAAAATTATACCAAGGGGATTTTGTCCACCCAAGAAATTATACCAAGGGGATTTTGTCCACCCCAGAAATTATTCCAAAGGGATTTTGCCCACCCCAGAAAATATACCAAGGGGATTTTGTCCACCCCAGAACTTATACCAAAGGGATTTTGTCCACCCCAGGAATTATACCAAGGGGATTTTGTCCACCCCAGGAATTATACCAAGGGGATTTTGTCCACCCCAGAAATTATACCAAGGGGATTTTGTCCACACCAGAAATTATACCAGGGGATTTTGTCCACCCCAGAAATTATACCAAGTTGTCCACCCCAGAAATTATACCAAGGGGATTTTGTCCACACCAGAAATTATACCAGGGGATTTTGTCCACCCCAGAAATTATACCAAGTTGTCCACCCCAGAAATTATACCAAGGGGATTTTGTCCACACCAGAAATTATACCAGGGGATTTTGTCCACCCCAGAAATTATACCAAGGGGATTTTGTCCACCCCAGAAATTATACCAAGGGGATTTTGTCCACCCCAGAAATTATACCAAGTTGTCCACCCCAGAAATTATACCAAGGGGATTTTGTCCACCCCAGAAATTATACCAAGGGGATTATGTCCGCCTAGATACCAATCTATCTATCTATGTAGACTAAGAATTAAGCAGAAATATGGTCTATCAGTTATAAGTGTAGACTTGTATACATACACTAAAATACAAATACACAGTTTTAACAATTATCAAACTATTTATTGTGAGCTATATGGGCGAATTAATGTCCTAACTCGTTTATTCTTGAAAAAGAAAGGGTTTTGTGCCGGGTTATTTTCAACAACAAGTAGTATTTTGTTTGTATACAAGTCTACAGTTATATTGTCGGACAACATTAAACTGATACTGATTAATTTTCGTGCGCAAAGTCCGTTAGTTGAGTGTCTTAACAAAACATTGCCGAAGTGGGGTCATTACATATGCAGATGTACCGGGTTAATCTTGCTGGACAATAACCGTTGAGTTATAATCATATCTAAGACAATGTAAACATTGAAATGTTTTTCAATGCTATAATAATGATGTGGTTCGCCTTATCATAATTCCAAATATGAAGCGGAAGCAATTCAAACAATCATTTTTTGTTTTAAATGCAAATGGCATCATGCCGATCTTGAAATGTAGATTAAACAGTGAGACTTCAATCAAATATGTAGGAAAATTATTAATTTTATAGATGGAATGAATCCAAAGAAAGCTTCTTATAAATCCACCAAATCAAACTACTCTTGCAAAAAACAGTACCTCTAATTTACACTGAATTCATTAGAATTTAGAGTCCAAGTCATATCTTTCTCTTCCAAAATTTTCAGAATATTGGCTAATAGACAAAGATCATACTGTAAAGGCTGATTTTTAGTCTAAACAAAATATGTGTCACTTGCAAGCCAAGTTTATTCAAAGAATTTATTGCCAAAAGAGTTATATACATACAAAGAACTATTAAAGTTATTGTTATTTACCGAAAATTTATGTTGACTTTATAAGGATTATATTTAGCAGGAAAAGGGTTAGAAAACAAGACAAGAGGGCCAAGATGGCCCTAGATCGCTCACCTGAATTCATAGTTGAGATACTGGCAAGACCATGAAATCAATCTTTTAATGTTAGAAGAATACAAGAGTGACAATGGCAATTTTGCCAAATTCAAAGGCATAAAACTAAGGACTTTCTGTTCTGAAACAATTTGGAAAGGGCTTAAACCTTGGCTGGGAAAGGGCTTAATCTTTTACCAAAACGGAAAAGAAATAGACTGTTCAATTTTGAAATAGCGCGGCAAGAGGAGAAAATGCTGATTATTAGCCTTTTCTTCATTTGACTCAATAATTCCCCAAGCCTTTTTTAATAGGGACATCATAGGAAGGGGTTAAGGCATTAAGATTATCTGTAGCTCTATCCTTTATCAGATAAGAGCTCCATTATCAGATAAGGCAGCCTTTTATTTATTTTGGACGGTCCATTATTGACTTTAGACGGTCTAACTATTAACTTAAGTAATTATTGCTGATAAGCTGATACCTGGTCAAAATAAATTTGTCTGAATTCCTCACTTGAAAATTCCCCAACCCACAACATAGGGCTTCTTTGCTTGCAAAAAGATGGTTTGAACAAATTTCACAATGATTGAGCAAATATTGTAATAAATTCTTACAGCAAAAACAAGATTTGACCAACTGACCCAGTTTTTGACCTTGCATTACCAAAGTTTTCAATGACCTACAGACATCATCAAAATAAACGTCCTGAGCAATTTTCAAAATAATTGAGCCAAAATTGGAACTTCCACAGCAAAAAAAAGGGATACATTACCTTTGACCTTGTGACCTAGTTTTTGACCTCACACAACAAACTTTTTAAATGGACCTAAATATCCAAAAGAAAAACATTCTGAGCCATTTAACAAGATTTTAGCCAAAATTTGCACTTCTTGACTAATAAATGGAATTCTTGATATTTGACCTTGTGCCCTAGTTTTTGACCTTGCATGGCAAACTTTTAACATGACCTTTATATCATTAAAAAAAACATTCTTAGAAATTTTCATGATAATTTGGCCAAAAATGGACACTTCTGAGCAAAAAGAAGGATTTTATCAAACAGACATAGTGATCTCATTTTTGACCTCACATGACCCAATTTTTAACAGAACCTAGATATCCACCAAAAATACATTCTGAGTAATTTTCACAATATTTGAGCCAAAGGTAGCACTTTTAGAGCAAAAAGAATGATTTTAAATCATTTGACCTAGTGACCTACATTTTGACCTGGCATGACCTACTTTTTGAAATGACCTAGATATCATCAAGACAAAGATTCTGGTCAATTTTCACAATGATTGAGCCAATACTGTGACTCCTAGAGCAAAAATAAGATTTGACCTAGTGACCTACTTTTTGAGCCCATTCTGACCCCGATCCCAATTCTTTGAAGTATTTTGAAAAAGGATGACCCAAGGATCATATCTGTGAAATTTCATCCAATTCTGCCCAGCACTTTAGGAGGAGAAGATTTTTGTATGATTGTGGACGGACGGACGGACAGACAGACGGACACCGGACAACAGACCGATCACAATACCTCACCTTGAGCACTTCGTGCTCAGGTGAGCTAAAAATCAACTGAAAACCATTCTTACATGTTTCTTTAACCTGCCATGTTATTTACTGGTGTCATTGATGAAATGATACATAAAACAAGATGTGTTTGTGAAACACAAATGCCCCCGAAATGGCCATTTTTCTGAAATGTTAAGTTTTCGTAGAGTAAAGGGTTATTAAGGGTTAAGGGATGACCTTGAGGAAGGTCAAATTGCATGGAACAGATAGATATCATTGAAAGGAAATTGCATACCAAATTTGAACTTTGTATGTCAAATAGTTTTGGAGAAAAGGCAAAGGTTTTAAAAGTTTTCGGAATAAAAGGTTAAGTTTTCGTAGAGAAAAGGGTTGATAAGGGTTAACGAATGACCTTGAAGAAGGCCAAATTGCATGGAACAGATAGATATCATTGAAAGCAAGTTGCATACCAAATTTGAGCTTTGTATGTCAAATACTTTTGGAGAAAAGGCAAAGGTTAAGTTTTCAGGTTAAGTTTTCGGACAGACAGACGGACAGACAGACAGACAGACAGACGGACGGACAGACAGACAGACAGACAGACGGACACGAGTAAAACAATATGCCCCCGATCTCTCGATACGGGGGCATAAAAAGTTCTAACTCAGATTTTTTTCTGCAACACGGTTCTAACTGGGCCAGTTAGAACCGTGTTGCAGGAACACAAAATACCACTTTGAGTTAGAACCTTTTAAACAAATTCAATTTTCACAATTAATATGAGGAATTTTTGAAAAATATTTTAAGGGATAATGTATTGACATTAGTTAGTTCCAAAAATGTAAAAAAGTGATTTTTGATAAAAAGTGGAGTTAGAATCGTATTGCGGAAACCCCGCGTATTTCTTTCATTGTAATGATAATTTTTTTCGAAATCTGACGAATAACCAGCGAATTCTTGATCAGAAGATTTGTTTTGGAAGATCGCCGACAGGAAGTCCGCCATTTTGAATGCTTACAGTATGATGGTTAATTAGGTCACTTTTTCGACAGATAATATTTTGATTACTTCAGTAAGTAATGCGCATGTACCGAAATTATGAATAACATGCACGAATCGCGGAGAAAACAGGATAATCATTTCTTGTCACGAAATATTCAAGTCTCAGTAGAATAAAATGGATGGGTACTCCGCTTCAAAATTGATTTGAACTTTATTTGAGAGATTACAACATAAAACTATGCTGGATTGACAGAAAAATGGTTAACCTGTTGTCAGGTAACATTCTTACTACATTCCATAGCTTTATTTTGAAGTTTGACTATGCTAAGCTTGCTGGAATGAATCATTCCAGCACCTGCTCCATTGCAAAGAATAGGAAGGAATTGTAAACAAAACCCAGATCAAAATTCAAAAAGCAACTAAGGTGTATCCAGAGGCACTTTTTTTAGAGCGAGATATTTTAAGATTTCTTAAGATGTTTTTGATACAGCGTCTTTGAGACTGAGATTATAAGCGAGGTGTTCCGAATGTTCCATACTTCATACAAATGACATCATCATGACATCATTTGTATGAAGTATGGAGCATTCGGAACTCCGCGGTTTTTTAATCATGGAGCATTCGGAACAACTCGGTCAATTCTCTCCCATATAGATTCTACTGAATTTACCGTGGGGTTCCAAAATAAGTATAGAGTAATGGCGGCCCGCAGTGGTCGTCTTAAAAATCTTGCCCAAAAGAGCGCTTTATCCTAAAACATCTTAACCCTTTTCCAAACAAGACCTGGTTTTGACGTCCCCAACAGAAAATGGTTTGGGAAAGCATTGAAGCAAAAGAAGAAACTGCTGATAACCAGCAGTTTCTCTTTTTGCCACAATATTTTCTGAGCCATAATATACACAATTTCCATGTAAATTTATACAATTTTTTTCCTCTGAAGCAGCTGTTGAATTTGAAAAGTCTTATTTTTCACCGTTTGGGAAAGGGTTAAGAAATCTCACCATATCTCAAGAAATCTCGCTCTAAAGAACGCGGCTCAGGTATTCTTTAAAAAGAAAGAACAAATCCTAGAAATTTGACTCGGTATTGTTCCATTATTTGCCATCTGTAAGGAAAGCACATAAATATACAAGTGTCCTGGCTATTTGGCTTCATAGAGCTTCAGATAAGAGGGGACGAGTGAAGACTTTCTAAATTTTTTATTCAAAATCCAAACCTTATGGTGTCGGTGCTCATTTGAATTGTCCAGATTAGACGATTCTAGTGAGTACCCACAACAACAACATAGGGTTTGGGTGTGAAATAACAAAGAACTTAGTCTGTTGTTAATGTAGCCTACAGGAACATATTTTTAAAACAAGATTCTTTAGCCCATTACCAAATGGCAATTTTTTTTACTGTTCCAATTTATGAAGCATGGGCGGATCTAGAGGGGGAGGGGAGGCCCCCCCATGGCATTGGCCAAAAACTATATTTTGACAAATTTAGTGTAACGTTACATACATTTATTACATTTTAAGCCATAATTTGAGCTTGGACCCCCCCCCCCCATCCCCCCCCCCCCCCCCCGACAAAAATCTTCGGCTTGGACACACACACACCTGGAGAAATATCCTGGATCCACCCTTGTAAAGTGTTGCAGATGACAATTTCAAGTTGACAAAATTTTAAAAATCTTATGATATTTGGAAAAAAATGTTGTGGAAAATGAAGAAATTGCTTGCTACAAGTAATTTCTTCATTTTCCACAATGTTTTCCCAAGTCTAATTCTTTAGGGCGTCAAAAAGTGTCACTATGAGGGAATGGGTTAAGCCCCTCAATGAGAATCTTCAGATACTGAGGGTTCCCTCCCTCCTTCCCTTAAAATTTAAATTCTCCCTATTTGTTGCTATGGAACTGAGCCTGAAGGGATTCACTGCGAGCAAGTTAAGCAAAGTTAATCTTCAAAATAAATTTTTGAATCAGAATGTAATAAGAATTTTACCTGACAACAGCTTAACAATTTTTCTGTTTATCCAGCATGGTTTTATCATGTTGAAATCACGTTCAATTAAAGTGCACCAGGTCCAATTTATGACTCAATCAATTAACCCTTTCCCAAACAAGACAGTCATGGTTGTGACGTCTCTAATTGAAATGGCTTTGGAAAACATTGAGACAAAAGAAGAAACTGCTGATGACCAGCAGTTTCTCCTTTTGTCTCAATATTTTTTATGCCATATTTTACACAAATGCTATCTTTAATAACATCCATTTTGTGATTTGTGGCAGTTTTTGAATTGGATCACCCTTAAAATTTGCCGTTTTGGAAAGGGTTAAACTAATGATCAAACAATCAATCAATTGATCTGTTAATCTTTTTCAGTTGTTCAGTAAGCTGCTACAAAGAACACAAAGGTGAGATTTATTATAGTTTTTTACCTATCTCTAAACAACATAAACAACAGGGCTTCAGATAATAGGGGTAAAGGCTTTTCAATCTTTTCCTAAACAAGACCTTGTGTTGACATACTCAACAGAAAAACACTTGAGAAAACTTAGAAGCAATAGAAAAAATACTGATAACCAATATTATCTCCTTGTGTCTCAATATTTTCTGTGCTATATTAAAATCCATTCATTATTATCCATTTTGCCATTTGCAGAAACATTCAATTTGACCACCCTATGATTAACAGCTTATTTTGCTTTGGGAACACTATCATATTTCTTTCAACAAAAGCTTTTGATTTCTATTCAATGATAGCAGAAAACATCATGTATTCAGTTTGGTACAATTTCAAAAGTGTTCTGGATGACTAAATAAATAATATTTAGCCAAGGCAAAACAATTAAATCTATACTGTGGAAAATATTACATATTGAAGGCAAAGAATAAATTGCTAGCAGCATTATGCTGCATATGTGATATTCATTATCCAATATCCATCTAAAATGGATAATCCAAAATATTTCAACAGCAACAGGTAAGAGGGAGTGAAGGCATTCCTCTAAAACTGTTTTTTGAAATTCTTACCCTATGTTTGGGTACTTGTTTGATTCGTCTGGATGAGACGATTCCAATTCCGATGAAAACCCATAATATTGGGTTTGATGAACAGTTATTTATCTAATTTTTAAACTATTAATCTCTCATAAATATGTAGCCTTGTTTAGATCTATACGAGCTGGGATCTGGAAAAACGTTGCTTATAGCATTTTATATTTTTCATGTTTCAAGATCAGACTATGAAAAAGTGTAGGCTGATCAGGACCCATGTTGCTCTCATCTAGGTACTACAGACCATTGTGAAGCTATTTGAGAACAACATGGTTCCTGATCGGACTTCATGGATATGAGGACTGATTTGGAACCATGTTTGGCTCAAAAGCCTTAAGGGACCCTTTTCCAGATCCTGGCTCTTATGTAAAATATGTAAAATTTTCATTATACAAACATGAAATATTCTCTGTTTATTTCCATCCCTGTTTATTTCAGTGACATGCACAAATGTGAAGGTGAATAAAGACAAAGTTCCACAGATACCAATCATTCACAACAACCTAACACCTGATATAGGTACGATATTGCTTCTATTTAAACCTTTTTTAACCTTTTATAAAACAGGTAAAATGGCAATGAATTTTGTGCAAAAATAGACTTGGTTTACCGTTATGGATTGATAAACTGTCAGTGTTGTAATAAAATGTCGAAACTACAGCTTGAATTAAGCCGTATTTACGAGATTTTATAACAAAACTTACGGAAATACTATTGTTTGTCCGGAATTACATCATGCTTAACTGGCCAAAATAGTTTCTTATTTGAAAGATGACAAAGTTAAGAGAACAAAACTTACATTATTAAAAAATTTTATATTACAGCACAGAAAATATTTAAGCAAAAGAAGAAAATGCTGCTTACCAGCATAAATTTTTCTTTTCTTTCCTAAGCTCTCTGTGTCAGGGATATTAAAACCAGGTGGTGTTTGGGAACCCAGCCCCCCTCAACAAAATTTTGATCATGTCCAAGTCTGTGGCCATATCGGAATTTGTGGCAAATCAGACTCTTAGTCAATGAGTTGTCTGTTCGATCCTAGGCCATTGCAATTATAATTTCCAATTTTGGAATCCACCTATTGGTTGAAAATTTTAAACCTAACTTTGAATAGAAGTATTAGCAATTGAATGCTAAGAGAGAATATTGTGGTAGAAATGGTGAGTTTAGTACCAATAATGCTTGGTTAAGTTAAGCCACCCCTAATGAAATTCATGCAACATCAGAATTATTCAGGTGACGTCGTTAACATTTGGCAGTGGAAAGTTCCACCGCAGAATTTTTACAATGTCGCCAGAATAGGTTTGCATACATAACAAATGGTCACACAAAAAATTATAGTCTTGCGGGATTCTCATTAGAAATGGACAACCTTAGATACTCCAGATGCCAAGATATGACTTTAATGACAGTTAATCCGTTATCAAACAGCAAAATAATTGACTGGTTCAAAGTCCAAGACATTGCAAACTAAATTCATTAAGCAAAAACCTTTTACTATTGACTGAAAAGTAAATATGAAGTGATGCAAGGGGCACCGTTTGAACGTCCTGGATCCGCCAGGGTAATTTGTCTTTTTGTATCAATTCTAAGAACAAGTTTGTTTTAGGAATAAATTGTTTAAATCTTGCAGCTGAAAGGTTGAAGGAACCAGACTATGAGCTTGACACTGAAGAAACGGAAGACAGGGTACCTAGAGAACAGCTAGACTTGTTAGGTAAGTTAGAGCTACAAATAGGGGTAATCACTTTTCATCAATTGTTCACCAAACACTGTTATGGGTACTCATTGACACTGAAGAAACGGAAGACAGGGTACCTAGAGAACAACTAGACTTGTTAGGTAAGTTACACTACAGATACACTGGTGGTGAACTCAGCCAAAGCCAGGGACGTTTTTTCCCCAACAATGTATTCTTAGGGTGTTGCTATAAAATCTCGTAACTACGGCTTTGATAAAGCCGTAGTTATGAGATTTTATAACTACACTGACAGTTTGTCAATACATAACTGTAAACTCAGTCTATTTTTAGAACAAATTCATTGCCATTAGAAAAACTGGTAATCACTTTTCATCAATTGTTCACCAAACACTATGTTATGCATACTAATTGATACTGAAGAAACGGAAGACAGGGTACCTAGAGAACAGCTAGACTTGTTAGGTAAGTTAGAGCTACAAATAAGGGGTAATCACTTTTCATCAATTGTTCACCAAACACTATGTTGTGTGTACTCATTGACACTAAAGAAACGGAAGACAGGGTACCTAGAGAACAGCTAGACGTGTTAGGTAAGTTAGAGCTACAAATAAGGGGTAATCACTTTTCATCAATTGTTCACCAAACACTATGTTGTGTGTACTCATTGACACTAAAGAAACGGAAGACAGGGTACCTAGAGAACAACTAGACTTGTTAGGTAAGTTAGAGCTACAAATAGGGGTAATCTCTTTTCATCAATTGTTCACCAAACACTGTTATGGGTACTCATTGACACTGAAGAAACGGAAGACAGGGTACCTACAAAACAGCTAGACTTGTTAGGTAAGTTAGAGCTACAGACACACTGGTGGTGAGCTCAGCCAAAGTCAGGGACGTTTTTTCCCGAACAATGTATTCTGTCGGTGTTGTTATAAAATCTCGTAACTACGGCTTCGATAAAGAATGTTGGTAACGTTAGCTAACAGTTTGTCTACTGAACGCAGCCCTGATGTCGTATTTGAAAACATATAACATAATCAGGGAAACAGTCTGCATTCAATAAATTCTATTAGAGTGAAAAGTTGCGATCCTAGTCAGGCTGCGCAGACTGCACAGACTGGCAAGGGTTGGTACCTTTCACACTTCCCATAAGGTCCCTTTTAGGGCAACAGGTCACATATATCCGGGGTTCCCTTTCCCAAACAAGATGTTGCACCCATTCAATTTAAAAGGTGTAGCAGGTGAAAAAATAATTGTTAATTGATATTTCTAAATTTTAGGAAAAGCACTTTATTTGAACATCACAGCATGGAAAGCATTGAGGGAAAATAAGAAAATCATGATTATCATATTTTTATGTACTTTTCAAATGTTATGATAAGGCTTATTAAGCCGTATAATTATTTGAACATCATAACATGGAAAGCTTTGATGGAAAAGGAGAAAATGTTGGTTATCAGAATTTTCTCATTTTCCTGAAAATGCTTATGAAAGCCTTTTTCTGCAAATAACAAAACCAGGCATTGGTCCAGCCAATTTTGCTTATTACAAAAATATTGTAAAATGTGTTTATGGACTTGCAATAGTTTTGTGTTAAAATAGAACGGGTTTGTAATTTCAGGCCAGTCAGTAGAACTCAAGGCTGTCTTTAATAACCCACATTTACGAGAGATATTGATGTCACTGATTCAGACAGACTCTCTTGTTTAAATGTCCCTAATATATAATGCTAAGGAAAACATTGAGACAAAAAAAGAAAATGTTGATAAACAGCATATTCAGCTTCTCCTTTTATATCAATATTTGTCAGCTGTATTGTACACAAATAATTGCTTTATCCACCTCCCTTTTGTTGTCTGAACATATTTCAAAATGGAAGCACCAAAATTTGTCATTTAGGGAATGATTAAAACCCATTTGTAATTTCAGGTCAGTCTGTAGAACTGAAGGCGATGTTGAATAACCCACATTTACGAGAGATGTTGACGTCGCTGATTAAGACAGACTCGCCCGCCACTAAACTCGATGCCGCAATGCAGGAACCAATTTTCACAGAATTTGCTGACAAATGCTTGGCAATCATAAATAACAATGATGAAAATAAGGACAGTTTTGAAATAGAAGATTTGTGATATTTTGTGGATTGTGTTCTTTCTTATAATTTCATAAAGGTCGTCACAAATAATGCCTTAAGTTAAGGCTTAAGGTTTGGACTACTTCATCTTGAAAGTTGATAATACATGTCTAATGACAAAATAGAGGTTATTAACCCTTTCCCAAACAACAAAATTTTAGGGTAGTCCAATTGAAAAGCTGCTGCAAACGATAAAAGGAACATTGATAAAGATAGGATTAATGCACAAGAAGACATAAATACTGAGGCAAAAGGAATGATTGCTGATAATCATCCATTTCTTTTTATGCCCCCGTATCGAGAGATCGGGGGCATATTGTTTTACTCGTGTCTGTCTGTCCGTCCGTCCGTCTGTCCGAAAACTTAACCTTGGCCTTTTCTTCAAAAGTATTTGACATACAAAGCTCAAATTTGGTATGCAACTTCCTTTCATTGATATCTATCTGTTCCATGCAATTTGATCGTCCTCAAGGTCATCCCTTAACCCTTAATAACCCTTTACTCCACGAAAACTTAACATTTTTGAAGAATGGCCATTTCGGGGGCATTTTTGTTTCACAAACTGAAACACATCTTGTTTTGCCAAGCTTTTTCTTCTAGGGATTTCAAAAACCGGGTTTTCTTTAGGAAATGGTTTTAAAAATGACTTTTATGCAAAATAAATACAGAAAACGGATGTAACTCGTCCAATCAAATTGGTTGGTGTTCAAAACCCATTCCCACAATGTTAATGCCCTTTTATGCCCAACAAGATAAAAGGCTTAAGAAAACATTGTGGAAAATGAAGAAATTGCTTGAGACAAGCAATTTATTCGATTCCAACAATGTTTTTTTAACAAGAAAGACCAAAATATTTAGAGTTTAACTCGCTTAAAATTGTCATATACAATATCTTTGAAATTGGGCAAGCCTTAAGTTTGGCCATCTGGTAATGGGTTAATTTCAGAATCAGACTGGTAGGTGAATACCAGTGGAGCATTCTTTAGAGCTAGATTTCTTGAGATATCTTGAGATTTAAAGCGTTCTTTAGAACAAGATTTTTAAGACACTATATGAGAGGCACCATTGCCCTATACAACGTGTGGAGCCCCTCGGTTAACTCTGTAGAAACAGTATAAGAGAGAATTGACTGTTTGTTCCAAATGCTCCATGGTACCATATATTAATGTTCCATACTTCATACAAATGACGTCATCATGACGTCATTTGTTTAAAGTATGAAGCATTTGGAACACCTTGGCCAGAATCTAGGTCATGAAAAACGCTTTATCTAAAATATCTTTAAGAAATCTTAAAAAATCTCGCTCTAAAGAATGCGCCTCTGTTTTCAGAATCCTATGTTAGAGTTTATCATTCTATGGTTTGTATACTCGGGGGCAAAAAAGTAGCCAATACACATGTAAATCCAAGTTCTTCAACATTTTAACATGAATAAATGATTATAATAAGGGCTACGTCTTTTGAATGTCTCCATAAGGTTTTAGCTCCACTGGCCGTCAGGCCAGCTGGCTATTGTCATGGCAGAGTGGCTGTTGTGCCTGTGTCAGTCCATCTGTAGGTGCGCGCATCCGTCCGTAAACTTTTCCTTTTAAAGATCTCAAAAACTACTGGATGAATTTCAATGATCTTTGGTTGACCCTTTCTCAGACGTCTTCAAAGAATTCTGGTTAAAAATGAGAGTCTGGAGTTATCTGCCCTTGAATCTCAAAAAATGGCCATTTTAACTGTTTTCTTTCCAGCAACTGTGAAGTTTTGTTTTTAGCTCACTTGAGCACAAGGTGCTCAAGTGAGCTATTGTGGTCACCTTGCGTTCGCTTTAAGAATAGCTAAAAGAATTTAAAGTCTTAAAAAACTCTGGGTGCCATGGCAACAGAAAAGGAGAAATTTGACTAAATCTCAATCTCATCTTTGAGCGACATCTAAACTACCATACCAATTTCAACCAAACTTGACAGAAATATTCCTTAGGAGGTCCTTGTTAACAAGAGATGTTTGTAAAACATATATGCCCCCTCAAGGGCCTACATTTTATGTAGGTCAAAGTCCAAGGTCAAGTTAACAAGGTCCAAGGTCATGGTCAAATATGAAAGGTCTTGGTAGGAGGTGTCTATGTGTGAAATATCAAGGCTGTATATGTAAAAGTAAAATGAAATATAGGCCAGGTTAAAGTTTTTAAAAGTAGGCCAAATGCCAAGGTCAAGGTCAAATGTGAAAGGTCTTGGTTGGAGATGTCCATGTGTGAAATATCAAGGCTGTAGGTGTAAAAGAACATGATATATATGCCTGGTTTAAGTCTTTTTAAAAGTAGGTCAAACTCAAAGGTCAAGGTTGCAATATTCAAGGTCATGGTCAAATGTGAAAGGTCTTGGTAGGAGGTGTCCATGTGTAAAATATCGAGACTGTATAGGTAACAGGACATGAGATATAGGCCTAGTTTAAGTTTTTTAAAAGTAGGTCAAACTTCAAGGTCAAGGTCCAAGATCATGGTCAAAAGTGAAATGTCTTGGTTGGAAGTGACCATGTGTGAAATATCAATGCTGTATGTGTAAAATGACATTAAATACAGGCCAGGTTAATGTATTATAAAAGTAGGTCAAACACCAAGGTCAAGGTCACAAGGTCCAAGGTCATGGTCAAATGTGAAAGGTCTTGGTCGTAGATGTCCATGTGTCAAATATCAAGGCTGTATGTGTAAAAGGACATGATATATCAGCTAGGATAAAGTTTTTATAAAAGTAGGTTAAAGTCAAAGGTCAAGGTCACAAGGTCCAGGGTCATTGTCAAATGTGAAAGGTCTTGGTAGAATGTGTCCACTTGTGAAATATCAAGGCTGCATGTGTAATAGCACATGAGATATAGGCGCAGTTTATTTTTTTTAAAAGTAGGTCAAACTCCAAGGTCAGGGTCACAAGATCCAAGGTCATAGTCATATGTGATAGGTCTTGATCAGAGGTTTCCATGTGTCAAATATCAAGGCTGTATGTGTAAAAGGACATGATATATCAGCCAGGTTAAAGTTTTTAAAAAGTAGGTCAAACTCTAATGTCAAGGTCACAAGGTCCAAGGTCATGGTCAATTGTGAAAGGTCTTGGTAGGAGGTGTCCATGTGTGAAATATCAAGGCTGTATGTGTAATAGGTCATGAGATATATGCCCGGTTTATTTTTTTTTTAAAGTAGGTCAAACTCCAAGGTCAAGGTCACAAGGTCCAAGATCATGGTCAATTGTGAATGATGTTGATAGGAGGTATCTATTTGTGAGATATCAAGGCTGTATGTGTTAAAATACATGAGATAAGCATTGTTAAGAATTAAGTGTAAAAATCAACAAAGGGCAATAACTCCAAAAAGTTGATCGGCAAGGTTATGATTCTTGTGCACTGCACCTCTCCATAATGAGATCTATCCACCTGTAAAGTTTCATGATTCTACCTTACATACTTTTTGAGTTGTGCTCCGGACAAGAATCAAGTTATAAAATCAACAAAGGGCAATAACTCAAAAATTTTGATCGGCAGAGTTACGGTTCTTGTGCACTGCACCTCTCCATAATCAGATCTATCCACCTGTAAAGTTTCATGATTCTACCTTACATACTTTTTGAGTTATGCTCCGGACAAGAATCTAGTTTGAAAATCAACAAAGGGAAATAACCCCAAAAATATGATCAGCAGAGTTACAATTTTTGTGCACTGCACCTCTTCATAATGAGAGCTATCCACCTGTGAAGTTTCATGATTCTACCTTTAATACTTTTCGAGTTATGCTCCGGACAAGAATTAAGTTTGAAAATCAACAAAGGGCAATAACTCCAAAAATTTGATCGGCAGAGTTACAGTTCTTGAGCACTGCACCTCTCCATAATGAGATCTATCTACCTGTAAAGTTTCATGATTCTGCCTTACATACTTTTTGAGTTATGCTCCGGACAAGAATCAATTTATAAAATCAACAAAGGGCAATAACTCAAAAAATTTGATCGGCAGAGTTAAAGTTCTTCTGCACTGCACCTCTCCATAATGAGATCTATTTACCTGTGAAGTTTCATGATTCTACCTTACATACTTTTTGAGTTATGCTCCGGACAATAATCAAGTTATAAAATCAACAAAGGGCAATAACTCAAAAAATTTGATCGGCAGAGTTAAAGTTCTTGTGCACTGCACCTCTCCTTAATGAGATCTATCCACCTGTGAAGTTTCATGATTCTACCTTACATACTTTTTGAGTTATGCTCCGGACAAGAATCAAGTTATAAAATCAACAAAGGGCAATAACTCAAAAAATTTGATCGGCAGAGTTACGGTTCTTGTGCACTGCACCTCTCCATAATGAGATCTATCCACCTGTGAAGTTTCATGATTCTACCTTACATACTTTTCGAGTTATGCTCCGGACAAGATTTGGTCTACGGACAGACCGACCGACCGACCGACCTTCCGACCGACACTTGCAAAACAATATACCCCCATTTTCTTCGAAAGGGGGCATAAAAATTTCTTTGAACACCATCTCCTCTTAAACTACTTGGCGTATTGTAACCAAACTTGGCAGATATATTCCATAGAAGGTTCCTTTTAAAAATTGCCAAAATAATTGAAATCTATTGAAAGCTCTTGTTGCCATGGCAATAGAAAAGGAGAAATTTGACTAAATTTCAATAATCACTTTGAACAACATCTCCTAAACAGCTTGGCCAATTCCAACCAAACTTGGCAGATATATTCCTTAGGAAGTTCCATATTCCTTAGAAGGTTCCTTTTAAAAATTGCTAAAAGAATTGAAATCCATTTAAAGCTCTGGTTACCATGGCAACAGAAAAGGAGAAATTCAACCAAATCTTAATGACGTCATTGAATGACATCTCCTAAACTACCAGGCTAATTTTAACCAAACTTGGCAGAAATATTCCTTAGGAGGTCCCCTTTAAAAATTGCTAAACGAATTGCAATCTTTAAAAACTCTGGTTGCCATGGCAACAGAAAAAGATCAATAACATGAAATCTATCAGAAGCAATTTCCCCATAACCGCAGATCCAAATTTGACAAAACTTCATGTTTGCATTATTTATGATATTGTTAAGAGGCACTTTTCTTTGTTTTTCAATATGAAGCCTGGTCACAGAAAAAGGGGACTTCATGTTTGTTTACAACAGAACTTATGTTTTTTTACAATCCCAACATGTATACAACAAGAACTCAGGTGAGCGTTTACAGTGCCATTCTGTCACTCTTGTTAACCCATTACTAGAATGCCAAGTTTTAGACTGATCCAAACTCAAAGCTGTTGCAGACAGCAACTCAAATGTATAGAATTTTATATGCAATGTATTCTTGTCTCTATGTGTGGAAAATATTGTGGGTAAATGAAGAAATTGCTTGTTACAAGTCTCTTCCGTTTTCAGAAGAGGTAATACGAACAGAATTCAAGGGCTACCACTTCCAGAAGAGCAATTCACAGCTAATGATAATTTACCTATAAAATTCATGCTGCTTGGTTTTGATTGTACATGAATTGTATTTCAAATTGATTGATTTTATTAGTCAACAATACACAGTCAACACTTGTGTTGCCGTCAGAGGGGCCGTCAAAATAACTCGACATACCCAGAGTTCAATTCTTCAGACTTTGTTCTGTCTCAGTTTCAATGACATTTGACCATTTTATTGCCCAGCAAGTGCTTTCATAATTGAAATATAGTAGGAAAAGGAAAGAAATTGATCGAAACGAGCAATTTTTTCAAGCAATTTCAAGCAATTTGTATCCTTTTCCTAATGTACTTCGAAATATTTTGTTTAGACTTTTTGATACCCATTAATGAGGACAGGACCAGACATTCATTTCGACTTAAGTGGACATTCGAATTATCCTTTGTCGACATAACGAGAGTCTGCTGTACATGATTTACAAACATGACCTATGTTGGCAGAGTATGTATTAAAACCACTGGAGGAAAAGATATGAAAATCCATTTTATGATATTTTTTCTCTTTTTCTTCCATAGTATTTACCCTAAACAAAACAACTTGATGTAATTTGTACCATTTAATTTGTCAATGTCTTCAAATTACTTCAAAATCACTACACATATCTTACAAATAATTATTCATATAATACAAAATCTACATAAATCCATGAAAGAAATATATAAAAATAAACGTAGTAGGAAAATCTTGCCCAGCACTTTAACATACAGTCGACACTCGTTGTGTCGAAATTGGAGCGGCCGTCAAAATACCTCGACATATCCGGAGTTCGACACATCCGATTTTTGTTCGGTTTCAATGATATTGATATTTGACCGTTTTTGAAACTAATTAAACACGATTATCATTGAAATATAGTAGGAAAAGGAAAGAAATTGCTCATTTCGAGCAATTTCTATCCTTTTTCTACTAAATTTCAATGGCTATATTCAGCTCGAAATTATTTTGTTTGAAAAATTCATGTCCATTGATGAAGACAGGAACACATTGGAACTTCGACTTAAGCGAAAATTTTACTTTTCTGATGTCGACATAACAAGATTCGACTGTATTTACTTTTCCTTACCAATTCCTAATTTTAACATTTCAAAATTCTTTGATATTTTCCAAAACAAGACATGGTTTTGACACCTTTGATAGAAGTGGCTTGGGAAAAATTTGAGACAAAAGAAGAAAATGCTGATAACCAGCATTTTCTCATTTTGCCTCAATATTTTTAAGCTAAATCACACACTAATAACTTTTGCAATAACTTCCCATTTTGTCTGCATTAGCAGTTTAAAAAGTGGGTCCCTATACATTTTCATCTTCTGGAAAGGTTCATCAGCATTTTCTTCTTTCACCTCAAGGGTTTCAAAACCAATAGACAGTTGGGGCATCAAAAGATTTTATTGCCTTGGAAAGAGTTAAAAGTGCCTGATCTTAGTCCAGGCCAATATAAAAATAGCTCCGCTATAGGTGGAAAAGTCGACTTACAAAAGTGATGCACTGCATTTATTTACTAACAAGAGGCCCAGGAGGGCCTGAATCGCTCCACTGGTTAAAGTGGAAGAATTATCCCATGATTTCTTGAAAGCCTTACACAGCGGCAGCCAAATCTTCATATTTGTGAATAAATTTTGAAGAGAGACTCAAAGAACATTCTTGCAAAGTCTGGTTCAAATTGGCCCATTGGTTGATTTTTAAAGAATTTTCTTATGATTTCTCCAAGTCTGATAAGCCCCTTTCTCTCTGCCACGGCCACATTTCTTTTGACAAATATAAAAATTTGTGAACAAATTTAAAAAGAAAGACTAAAGGCACATTCCTGCAAAGTTTGGTTCAATTGGGCACACTGGTTGATTTTTTAAGAATTTTCTTATGATTTCTCCAAGTCCGATAAGCCCCTTCCTCCCTGCCACGGCCAAATTTTTTGACAAATGTAAAAAAATGTGAATAAATTTTGAAAAGAGCGTCTCAAAGAACATTCCTGCAAAGTCTGGTTCAAATTGGCCCTATGGTTGATTTTTAAAGAATTTTCTTATGATTTCTAAGTCTGATAAGCCCCTTTCTCCCTGCCACGGCCACATTTTTTGACAATGTAAAAATTTGTGAACAAATTTTGAAAAGAATGACTCAAGGCACATTCCTGCCAGGTTTGGCTCAAATTGGCCCAATGGTTGATTTTTAAAGAATTTTCTTATGATTTCTGTAAGTCTGATAAGCCCCTTTCTCCCTGCCACGGCCACATTTTTTGACAAATATAAAAATTTGTGAATGAATTTTGCAAAGAATGACTCAAGGCACATTCCTGCCAGGTTTAGTTCAAATTGGCCCTATGGTTGATTTTTAAAGAATTTTCTTATGATTTCTAAGTCTGATAAGCCCCTTTCTCCCTGCCACGGCCACATTTTTTGACAAATGTTAAAATTTGTGAACAAATTTTGAAAAGAATGACTCAAGGCACATTCCTGCCAGGTTTGGTTGAAATTGGCCCAATGGTTGATTTTTAAAGAATTTTCTTATGATTTCTCTAAGTCCGATAAGCCCCGCCCTGCCACGCCCACATTTTTTGACGAATCAAAAATTCGTGAACAAGTTTTCAAAAGGGTCACCCAAGGAACATTCCTGCCAAGTTTGGTCAAAATTGGCCCACTGGTATAAGAGGAGAAGATGTTTAAAGAAAAAGTTAACGGAGGGACGCACGACGGACACAACGCCATGACAATAGCCCGCTGGCCTTAGGCCAGTGGAGCTAAAAATGATGAACTAGAATCATCACCTAACTCAATCACAAACGGCTAAAATTTGGGTTACAAAATTCAATTTAGCTGCAGAGGACAAAATAAATCTGACTGAATGATGTTTGTCATTGACAATGAAAACCATTAAGGAAAAGGGAGAAAATGCTGTTTATCAGCATTTTCCATTTCGTTCAATATTTACCTAAGCCTTAACCTATTACCACACTTTGACTCCCCAAAAGATGAAAGCTTTGTAAAGCATTGTTGAAAATCCAGAAATTGCTTTTGACAAGCAATCGCATCATTTTCCACAATGTTTCTATCCAAAAAGACCAAAGATTTACAAACACCTTTCAATTTGGATCAGTCTAAAAGTTTGCCGTCCGATAATGGGTTAACTCTTGGGTGTGTACAAAAGACGTCATTGTTAGGGAAAGGGTTGACTCATTCCCAAACAAATACCTATGTTGATGCACATCCATGCTTTTACCCTTTCCCAAATGACTTAATTTTAGGTGCTCCAATCCGAAAGCTGCTACAGAAAATAAAATCGATGTTGATAAGATGGGATTTTTACAAACAATATAGCTAAAAAAAATATTAAAGCAACAGGAGAAAATGCTGATAACATTTTCTTCTTTTGCCTCCATGTTTTCCCAAGCATACTTTCTCAGAGACATCAAAATCAAGTCTTGTTTGGAAAAGGGTTAATGGTTTCTCAAGCCTTTCATATATGAGTGGTCAAAACAAGCAGCTGTTCTGAAAAGCATAAATTAACCCTTTCCAAAACAAGACCTGGTCCCGTATTCACCGTGTCTAAATTGATTTTCTAAAGTAAAGTTACACAACAACCAATCAGAGTGGCCGAGACATTTGTCTACATTTGTCCCAGTCACTCGGATTGGTTGGAATCTAATTTTACTTTAGAAAATCAATTTAGAAATGTTGGTGAATACGGGCCCTGGTTTTGGCGTCTTTTAAAAGAGAGGCTCTGGAAAACAGAGATAAAACAAGCAGCTATTCTGAAAAGCATAAATCTACCCTTTCCAAAACAAGACCTGGTTTTGGCGTCTTTAAAAAGAGAGGCTCTGGAAAATGGAGGCAAAGCAAGAAAATGCTGATAATCAGCATTTTCTCCTTTTGCCTCTGCCTTTTCTGTGCTATACAATACACAATGACTCGGTTTTCAGCAGGTCGCTGAGATTTTTTGTTCCGAATCGCGGATCTTTCCGAAGCATCACTATCTGAATCACTATCACTGCTGCTGCTGCTACTACTGGAGGAAGATGATGATGAACCAAAACAAGACCTGGTTTTGACATCTTTAAATATAGAGGCTTGGGAAAACACTGAGGCAAAAGGAGACAAGAGCCGTCATAGACGGATTATGCTCCCCGAATAAGTGTTTGTCACAAAATATAAATCATCATACATTAAGCCCCCTTTTCCCATGACAGATTTTTTGTACACACATTATTTATATAATATGGTCTAGAACATCCCATTTATCCCAAAAGTACAAAATTTCATTAAATTCTACCCATTGGATGATGAGAAATTGGAGAAAATCTAATTCATACATTAAGGCCCCTTTTTCCATGATGCAGCCTCAAATAAACAAACGGAGGAAAAGGTCCATAGGGATTATCCCTGGAAGTTCACATGTGAAGTTTGGTTGAATTTGGTCCAAGGGTTGCTGAGACATGGCTGTGGACGGACAGACGGACAAATTATTATACATTAAGCCCCCTTTTCCCATGACAGATTTTTTGTAGACACATTATTTATGGAATATGGTCTAGAACATCTCATTTATCACAAAAGTACAAAATTTCATTAAATTCTGCCCATTGGATGAAGGGAAATTGGAGAAAATCTAATTTTCACATTAAGGCCCCTTTTTCCATGACGCAGCCTCAAATCAACAAAAGGAGAAAAAGGTCTCTAGGGATTATCCCTGGGAGTTCACATGTGAAGTTTGGTTGAATTTGGTCCAAGGGTTGCCGAGATATGGCTGTGGACGGACGGACAGCCGGACGGACGGACAGCCGGACGGACGGACAGCATGGCGACTATATGCTCCCCCGAAATTTTTTCGGGGAGCATAAAAATGCTGATCTCCAGCATTTTCTCCTTTTGTCTCAATGTTTTCTATTTTACATTATATGCAATTTTCACATAAAGTAACATTCATCTTTTATCTCAAGCAGCTTTTGAAATTGGAAAACCTTAAAATTTAGTCATTTGGGAACAAGTTGATTAATTTCTAGACTTTCTTTCCCTAGTTCCAGGCCTAGCTTCTGTTCGTTGACCCGAGCGGGTTGGTTTGTCATTTGATTTAGGCCTGACTCGGTTTTCAGCAAGTCGCTGAGATTTTTTGTTACGAATCGCAGACCTTTCCGAAGCGTCACTGTCTGAGTCACTATCACTGCTGCTACTACTACTACTGGAGGAAGATGATGATGATGATGATGATGATGACGACGATGAACCAAAACAAGACCTGGGCCCGTATTCACCAACAAATTCTAAATTTTAGAATTAGACTTTGTCTAAATTCTAAATTCTTTACTCAGCCAAGAAAGTTCTAAATTCCTTATTCACCAACGCAATTTAGACCAGTCTTAATTTAGAATAGTTTGTACGCGGCGTAAGCGGCCACAATCCTGCGCTGGTTTCCGGATTTTGATAGAGCGTAGGCAAATTATGCAACCAGCATCGTGGTCTTTATATTTTGAGGATCAAAACGTAGTAGACATCCTTCAACTTCTTTAAGGGTCCGTTGGATCAAAGCCAAAGCGAAGAGACGGCATTGATCAAAACGGAACGAACGAAATGACAGACTGTTTGACAATCGGCAAGCACTGTTTTCATTTTGACATTTTTTATACCGTCGATAATTAATCATTTGTGCAGTGTGTCCCATCTTCAGTAATATCTATTGCAAAGCAAACGATATCTTAATAGATAACGATTTTAAAAATATTTATTTAACTGCATAAAATTCTGCATCCTAACTAAAGTGTACAACAACTCAGTTTTATATTTACCCCCATAATATATGGCAAATGTCTGTGAATCAGAAAATGATAAATAGACTTGCCATTAATTAAATCCTTAATTGTTATCGAGAGCACGTATAAGTAGACATAAAATTCCCCATTGTAGGCCCCTCGATTAATGATCTAAATATAAACCCAAGGTCAAGTTCAAAGCTTTTTGTGACGTAATTCACACAATCTGTGACGTTTTGATTTCTCTGTAGATGCAATGTTTACTGAACGACAAACCGGGAGGATTCTAATTCTGTGGATTTTGGAGGGATAGAGATCATCAAGAAAGTGGTTATTCATCTTATTTCAAGAAAATGGTATGCCTTGTGATAAGTCAGGGTACCGTTGGTTTGAAATTTGCCTTTTGGCCACGATCATCACTCGTCTTGTTCAACTTCTTGAAGACTGTTTGAAAATGGACGACCTCCGATAAACAGGACTAAGGTCAAGAATTTAGGAAGTTGCAGTTACAGGGAATAAGAGATCAAAGAATATCATGGTATGTGCTCATGATCATGTTAAATTTGCTACGTTTTTCTCCGTTTCAAGTTAATTTTGTTCTTTGTTCAAACGGACCTTACGGGTTTCCGATCCCAACCCACACTCGCTCATGTGCACACAAAAATACAGGCCAAGGTTATTAGCTAGTTGTAAAGTTGAGTTGCATTCTTTGTTGTTTGAGCTGATTTCTCTTTGATTTCTCTCTGACAATATTTGATTAACGAAATGTAGGATAACATGATTTTTTGCCCATGACAAGTGAAAGATTTAGCGTCAGACAATCTGTCATGTTTACAAGAATGGCACTTTTCTTACCGGCTGACCTTTTGAGCCTGTCGAGTTACGATTTGCGCATTCAAATATCTTCAAAAGGTGCCATCTCGTCGAATTTTTGTATAAGATTAAGTTTTAGATGGACTTTTGTTTTGTTTGTGTATTCCTTTGTCGATTTTAAGCATGTAACAAGCCTTGAAGCGGTGAACGGCGGCCATTTTTTCACCCAAGAAACGTAATTTAGCACGGCAGGTGGTAGACTTGGAAATCTAAAGAATTTTCTAAAGATTTAGATTTAGAATGCGTTGGTGAATACGTACTTTAGAATTAGACTCCCAATTTAGCAAATTCTTTAGATTTAGTCTAATTCTAAAATTTAGAATGCGTTGGTGAATACGGGCCCTGGTTTTGACATCTTTAAATATAGAGGCTTGGGAAAACACTGAGGCCAAAAGGAGAAAATGCTGAAGTTCAGCATTTTCTCCCTTTGTTTCGATGTTTTCTGTTTTATATTGTATCCAGTTTTTACATAAAGTAACATTCATCTTTTTTATCTCAAGCAGCTTTTGAAATTGGAAAACCTTAAAGTTTAGTCATTTGGGAACAAGTTCATTAATTTCTAGACTTTCTAGTCCTAGTTCCGGGCCTAGCTTCCATTCGTTGACCCGAGCGGGTTGGTTTGTCATTTGATTTAGGCCGGACTCGGTTTTCAGCAGGTCGCTGCGATTTTTTGTTACGAATCGCGGATCTTTCCGAGGCGTCACTATCTGAATCACTATCACTGCTACTACTACTACTACTTGAGGAAGAAGATGATGATGATGACGATGAACCACTGTTGCTTGACGAGTCAGAGTTTGAACTTGAATCAGAAGATGAGCTAGATGAACTGCTTGAACTACGATTTTGTTCTGGCCGCGTTTTTTGTGTTTTGTCATCTTTAAATATAGAGGCTTGGGAAAACACTGAGGCAAAAGGAGAAAATGCTGAAGATCAGCATTTTCTCCTTTTGCCTCAATGTTTTCTGTTTTGTATTATATACAATTTTTACATAAAGTAACATTCATCTTTTTATCTCGAGCAGCTTTTGAAATTGGACACCCCTAAATGTTAGTCATTTGGGAACAAGTTGATCAATTTCTAGACTTTCTAGTCCTAGTTCCGGGCCTAGCTTCCATTCGTTGACCCGAGCGGTTTGGTTTGTCATTTGATTTAGGCCTGACTCGGTTTTCAGCAGGTCGCTGAGATTTTTTGTTACGAATCGCTGATCTTTCGGAAGCGTCACTATCTGAATCACTATCACTGCTGCTACTACTACTACTAGAGGAAGATGATGATGATGATGACGATGAACCACTGTTGCTTGATGAGTCTGAGTTTGAGCTTGAATCAGAAGATGAGCTAGATGAACTGCTTGAACTACGATTTTGTTCCGGCCGTGTTTTTTGTGTTTTTGCTTTTGGACGATTCTGGACTTCATCTTCTGATTCATCTGTGTCTGTTGGCGAGCGCGATTTTCTGCCAAGTCTTGATCTCGCGTCTCTTCCTGTCCTTGTACGCAATGGTCTTTGATTTGAGCGTCTTAAAGGAGATCGGGATCTGTTTCTTTGGTCATTTACCCGCCGTCTAATTGGCGACCTAGATCTGGAGCGGTTGAAGCGTCTAGAGAACGGAGATCTAGATCGCCTGCGTATGGGAGATCTGTTACGTTTATTCAACCTTTGATAGGCTGGGGACCTTGATCTTTGTAGTCTATTCCGTCTCTGAAATGGGGAAGGTGATCGCCTAGACTTCGGTCTGAAGTCAATGGGAGATCTAGATTTCCTAACTCTCGGTACCCTTTGGTCAGGCGACCTAAATCTTATCGGACTTATAGTTCTTTCCGGTGAGATACGTTTACTCAGTCTTGATTTCACATTGCTCACAGATCGAGTGTCTTCTAATTGCTGAGCTTTCTTTTTACTCAACCTAGATCGTATATCTTTCTGTGTGTCCACTTCGTCCATTTTAGACCTAAACTCCACAGGTGACGTATCACGAACACTTTCTTGCACTGATTCTACGGGCGAAGGGGATCTTTCACGAGGGGAATTTTCTATTGTCATATGAATAGGGGACAATTTACGAGTCCGTCTTGTCTCTGCTTCCGGCGGAGACATTGAACGCGGGGAATCCCAATGTTCAGGGGATTCTTGCTGTCGATTCATGGTTTTCTCTTTCAGTGCGGCACGTAAATCCATTCCAACAATCAGCTGTCTCGCATCTCTGATACGCTTCACCTTCTTTTTGGCATCAGCCACAATGGTTACGGCACCAGCAGCTTCTCTGTGCCTGGAAAAAGGATGTGCATGCTACAGTCACAATATACGCCCCCTGCAATAACCATTTCCAAAACAAGACAAGGCTTTGACTTCTCAAATCGACAATACTTTGGAAAACATTGAGACAAAAGGAGAAAATGCTGATAATCAGCATTTTATCCTTTTGCCACAATATTTTCTATGCCTTATTGTACAAAAATGTAATCTTTATGACTTTATGAACATCCATTTTATTGTCTGCAGCAGCTTTCCAATTGGAACAAATTTAACTGTTTGAGACAGTGTTTAGTACCCTTCTGTCTACTCTCTTATGAACAGAGCACATTATCTCTACATCTACATTCCATTTCGATAGAATGAGCTCTGTTCTCGCGGGGTCATTTCACGTCTAATCTCGGGGCCTTGGCCGGATTTCAGTATCCAATCGTTGGCGATACACAACAAAACAATTTAAAAAGCTGATACAAGCTTTCATTGGCTGACGCTTCAAATTACCGGCTTCAGCCAAAAATAGAAGCGACGTAATGTATACGTAATCAAACCAGATCAAACTGAATGATTTTGATTCGATAGTTCAAATGTTACCGGCTTAAGCCAAAAATAGAAGCGACGTAATGTATACGTAATGATCATGCAAGATAAAACTGAATGATTTTGATTCGATAATTCAAATGGTGTGCTATAATTAGATCATGACGATCAAATAGGCTGTTGGCGTACCGAAAATTGCAGAGGTCATATTTGATGGTTTAATCAATAGAGCTCGGCAATGGAGAGTACCTTCTGTCTAGAAAGCAGCGTATAACCTTAACAAACCTACACAATATAACATAGCTAAGGTGACTAGGTATATACAATGTAGTGACAATTTCATTCAAATCCGTCCCAAACAAAATCAGTCAAATTATCTCTAGATGACAATACAGGCCATTTTTCTAGATAGATCTAGGCTCAATAGCAATGAGTTTTGAGTTAAAAATAAACTGGGTTTACCATTATGTATTGATAAACAATCTGTGTTGTTATAAAATCTTGTAACTATGGCTTGAGTCAAGCCATAGTTAGGAGATTTTATAAAACACCAACAAAATACAATTGTTCATCTGAAATTAAGTCACAATTACTTTGATAAAATTGTTTCCTAATGAATATTTCACTCACTTGTGCGCCTGTTTTTTCTCCTCAATATCGTCCGCATACATCCGCATCTTCGGAACACGACTTGATTTTCCAAGTAATTGTTGAAGTTCCTGTTCATCAACATCACTCCCGGAGGCATTTTCCCGATCATCATCATCTTCTATCCTCTCAATAATTGGATAATCATTTTCATCTGATTGGTAGTCGTCGTTTTCCTCTTCTGACGCATCTTGAAAAGATTATTTAACCAATTCCAACACATTGACGCTTATTGACGCCCACAAAATAATGGCTTTGGAAAGCATTGTAAAACAAGAGGGCCAAGATGGCCCTGGATCGCTCACCTGATAGAAGTTTGAAACTTTTTCCATGCAGAACAAGACCCACCTTTTACATGACCTAGGTATCTCTAAGACAAAAACATGAAACTTAAGATGCGAGATTATGATCCAGTTGAAAACAGCATTCTTAATCTTTAATGATCAATATTTGTGGCTGTTAAAGTGAAAACCAAGTCGATAAAAAACACATCAATTTTGTCATAATCCAGGGCACATAACTCTGTTCTGATGAAGATATTCTCATCAACCTTATGTCCAAGTTGTTTTTTTGATTGGTCAATATTTATTGCTGTTTGAGTGAAATTAAAAATGAAATCGGCAATTTTGTCACCATCAAGGGCACACAACTAGTCCTATCAATATGAAAAATGGAATCATATAAGATCTCATGGTGACCAACATTGTGACCAAGTTGTGTCTTGATTGGTCAATATTTGTGTTTTTTAAAGTGAAAATAAAGTCGAAAACCGCAATTTTGTTAAATTCAAGGGCCAATAACTCTAGTTTTCTGGTTGGATCAAGCTGAAAATTAAAGTCATTCAGCATCTTATGGTTACCAACATTGTTGCCAAGTTTTGTCTTGATTGGTCAATAAATGTAGATGCTAAAGTGTAAACAAAATCGAAAACGGCAAATTTGTCAAATTCAAGGGCAAATAACTCCACACTTCCTACTTCTATGACACTGAAAATCGAACTCATTCATTATTGTATGGTTACCAACATTCTAGCCAAGTTTTGTCTTGATTGGTCAATATTTGTAGATGCTAGAGTGGTAACAAAGTCAAAACTAGCAATTTTTGATATTCAAGGGCGCATAACTCCGGGCTTCCTGATCCGATCTGACCCAAAATCAAACTCGTCTAAGAGCTTATTGTCATACATGTTTTGACCAAGTTTGGTTAAGATTGATCAATATTTGTAGATGCTAGAGTGGTAACAAAGTCAAAACTAGCCATTTTTGACGTTCAAGGGCACATAACTCTGGACTTCCTAGTCCGATCTGACTCAAAATCAAAATCATCCGAGAACTTATGGTCATACACGTTTTGACCAAGTTTGGTTAAGATTGGTCAATATTTGTAGATGCTAGAGTGGTAACAAAGTCAAAACTAGCAATTTTTGATATTCAAGGGCGCATAACTCTGGACTTCCTGATCCCATCTGATTCAAAATCGAACTCATCCAAGAGCTTATTGTCATACATGTTTTGACCAAGTTTGGTTAAGATTGATCAATATTTGTAGATGCTAGAGTGGTAACAAAGTCAAAACTAGCCATTTTTGACGTTCAAGGGCACATAACTCTGGACTTCCTAGTCCGATCTGACTCAAAATCGAACTCATCCGAGAACTTATGGTCATACATGTTTTGACCAAGTTTGGTTAAGATTGGTCAATATTTGTGGGTGCTAGAGTGGTAACAACAAAATGTGAACAGACGGACGGACAGACGGACGGACGGACGGACAGACAGACGGACGCCGACGGACAAAAAGCGACCACAATAGCTCACCTTGAGCACTTCGTGCTCAGGTGAGCTAAAAAGAAGAAATTGCTTGTAACAAGCCATTCCTTCATTTTCCACAATATTTTCTACCCAGAAACACTGAAAAATGTAGGGTTTCATTTACTTGAAATTGTTGTCTGCAACATCTTTGAATTTGGACAAGTCTAAATTTTTGCCATCTGGTAATGGGTTAAAGTGGTAAGACTTTCCTCTTCACCTCTCTGTAAAAACAGGGGATCAAAAACACAGGACAGGCTCCTTTTCATTAGACGGTAATAATGTTTCTACTTTAACCCTTTTCCAAATGGTAAAAATTTTGACTGTTGAAAGCTGATGCATATGTCAAAATAGATATTGACATAAATATAATTTGAGTACAAAATAGCATAGAAAATTTTAAGACTTAAAGCTGGAGGGTAACAGATGGTCTAATTGCAAAAAATGAAATTTTTTGAAAAAATATGCAAAACTTTCGAGTTGGCCACCTCAGAATGATTAATAATATGCGATTCAGACAGAGATTGAGCCGAAATTATAAGAGAGATAGCCCAATTTAGGGAGAATCCAAACCCAAATTCAATTCCGTTACAGATGCCGTTGAATTTATTTTTTAATTGTCATGCATGCACATACAGCGCGGACCAAGATTCAAACAAGATTCATACTTGAATTTCAATATGATGTCATCATGTATGTTGTGACGTCATTTAAGAAAGTCGCATGTCCTACTGTTTTGACCTACTTTCGACATCGCTTCATGAATTTGGTATCAAATTGCGAAAAAATGAGTCGTTGCTTCAATAGTTTGTCGTAATCAATTAATCAGGTCATATAAAGCTTAAAAAGTGTACATTTCGTTTGTTTTTGACAAATTTTGGGTCCAAATCTGGGAAATAGTGGCTTTAAGAAGGAAATGCTGATTACCAGCCTTTTCTTTTTTGTCTAAATGATTTTCCCTAAGTTTTCTTTCTCTATAAGATATGAAAATCATGCCTTGTATGGGAAAGTCCTAACCCTTTCCAAAACAAGACCTGTTTTTGACGTCCCAGATAGAAAAGACTTGGGAAAACATTGAAACAAAAGAAGAAACTGCTGATAACCAGCAGTTTCTCCTATTGTCTCAATATTTTCTGTGCCATATTTTACATAAATTCTACCTTTGTTACCATAACATCTTTTTGTCATTTGTGGCAGTTTTTGAAGTGGATCCTAAAATTTTGCCGTTTGGGAAAGGGGTTAATGCATAGGCCTACTTAGAGCTCTTTTATCAGAAACTCAATAACTTACACATGCTTTTAATCCTTAATTGTTGGCTTTATAACATTTGTGTGTAAATCTGTTTTAGGATGAAGCACCTTAGCCCTTTTGCAAACAAAACCTGGTTTTGGTTTCTCAAGCAGCAAAGGCTTTGAAAAGTATTGAGGGAAAAGAAGAAAAAGCTAATGACCAGCACAATATTTTCTCTATAATCTTTCCATGCTATGATGTTCTAACACCCTACATTTCCTTTAACATTAATTTTGTAATCAACAACAATAATCAATTTTGAACTTGGGTGTGTCCAAACAATTGTTATTTGCATTTGAGAATGGGTAATCTAAAACAAGTGTAATGGCTTAATTCATGAACATTTCCTTGACTCAAACTTCAGTCAAATTCAACAAAGGACGCCTGAAGTTACTGATTACGCAGTTAGCACGAGATCCCCGGACCAGAAAGACTCAGTAACAAAGTAGTATTCACAGTCAAAATCTTTCCTTTATTTATAGAGGAAATGTTTCTTAACCCTTTTCTTAATTTGCTATAATCTTTAACAACCCTTTATACCCGTTTCGTCGAAACATCGCTTGAAAGTGATTTTCATAGTTAAACGTTTTTTATAGGAAAGGTCATTCATGTCTTCATAGATAAATCCGTTCGACAAAATACAAATTTTTTATCCTCTGACAAACAACAATGCTTCTGAAAACTTCGATGGAAAAGAATTATTATGCGGATTTAAAATACACGTCTTTTCTTTTAATGTATGTATAAAATAACCAAACATCACAACTCCACTGATAATGTTAGAATCTGTCAATTGAATTTTGATAGTTGTTACAGACGACAAAATAATTGATGCATCAAATAGAAAATGATTAGGTTATAGATCTAGCATAGAAAATATCGAGGGAAAGGAGAAACTGCTGATCATCAACAATTTCCTCTTTTCTCTAAAAGTTTTCCGATACCATTTTTGTCTTATTCATAATGTTAGTTGCCTCATATTTGAAACAGGACTTGTCTAAAATTAAACAATAAAATTGAAAATTAAAATGGTGTCAAAAGGAGAAGCGTTTTGGCATTTTCAGCAGCTAAAAAAAATTCTTTTATATCACAAAAACTTGACTTCGTGGAAGAATATGTTTCAGAAGAATTAAATCCAGCAAATTTTCTTTAAAAAATCTGTTAAATGTAGGAGTAAATAAGCATGAGTTTAGCTCAAGGTCCGACCTTCTTGCCTCGAGAAATCCTAACTTAGTTTAGTCGCCTCGAACCCTCCTTATGTCTCTGAATACCAACCTGTCAAGAGCGAAATCTTATAAAAACATCGTGCTGGCTGCACGCTAAAATGTAAGAAACTCGTGCAATTCTAGTTGAGGTAACTTCAAATAAGTAAGAGTAACGTTCATGAATTAAGCCATTAGTCTATTTAGACAAAAGCTCTTACCCATTTTCCAAACAACATATGATTTCGACATCCAGATAAAATCAAGATGTGTTTGTGAAACACAAATGCCCCAAAAAGGCCAATGTTAAGTTTTTTGGAGAGACAGACAGATGGACAAGAGTAAAAGAATGTGACCTTGGCCTTTGACATGGGGGCATATCTTCTTTTTTTTGGAAAACATAAATATGAGAAAAACAACACCTTTGTTTTTCTTCTTTTTCTTCTTTATTCCCAGTTTTTCAGCCTTTGAGTATAGATCAATCTCCTCCACTTCAACAGGGGTTATGGTGTCAGAAAATAAATCATCTCCGTATGAAATCTGAAAGTAAGACATAGTCACTTTTCTTTAAAAATTACCTGATTTCTATCAATAATTTTTGTTGTCCCTTTAGAAAGAAATGCAAATGTATGGCCATTCAGGAACGGATTCATAACAACAATCAGATCTGATTTCTGTCCGTATTTTTATGTCTCTTTAGCAATTTTCTAAAGTATGATTATTTGAGAAAGGGTTAATTACTACATCATACCCGATTTCTATCATCCCTTTAGTTTGAATTCCAAAAGTATGGCCATTTCATAAAGGGTTGATAATTAATACCTTACCTGATTTCTGTCAAGAATTTTTGTCGTCCATTTCTGTAGAAATCCAAATATAGTCATTCAGGCTAATAATTGTTATCAAGCCTTATTTGTATCAGCAATTTTCTATCTCCATTTATTTGGAATTCCAAAACTAAAGCGTTAATTAACCCATATAAATGCCTTTTGACACCACACAAGATATGGCTTTGGAAAACATTGTGGAAAATGAAGAAATTGCTTCTGACAAGCAATGTCTTTACTTCCCACACTGATTTCTACCCAAAAGACAAAAACATGTAGAGTTTGATGCACTTGAATTTGTCGTCTGCAACACTTTTGAGTCTGTACAAGTCTTAAATTTTTTCCTTTAATTGGAATACCAAAATTATGGCCATTTCATAAAGAGTAAATAATGAATATCATACCTGATTTCTATCAGTAATTTTTGATTTCCCTTTAATTGGAATACCAAAGGTTTCTTCTAGTTGTCCACTGTCTTGATAGCTACGCATTTTACTCTTCCTGGAAAGTAAATAAGACGGATTTTGAAAAAGGGCCCATATGGCTGTTAAGACCAACATGGATCCAGATCAGCCTGTGCATATGCACAGACTGATCTAGATCTTTATTGTTCTCTAAGAGATTCTTCATGCACATACAGCAGCATGAATCCCAATCAGACTGCAAATATTACTGGGCTGTTATAGGCAGGCAATAACATGACAATTTTTTTTGTTAACAGAAAAAAATGTTTTTAGTAAACAATAATAGTTGCTTCTCTTGCCAAAATTTATAAAGGTCCAACATTATTAAGTAAAACAAAAGGTTCTAGCTCAGTCATTGCAATAAATTGTGACGATACATCATTCTGTTGACATCATACATAAGTAACAAATCTCAATAGATGAACAACATTTTCATTTAAACTTCAGTTAGGTTTTTCGAATATATATGAATAGATATTTGGTAAGTAATAATTCAAATTTGTGTCTTTTTGATGTTTTGTTGGCTTAAAACATAGTTCCAAAAAATACCAAAAGTCCAAAACATCCTCAAGCTTTGTGCTTGGGCATTAACATATTTATTTAGCCTCTGTAAATGTTGAAGACCTCAAAATAGTGAATTACCCCTATATACATTGATCTTCCTTTGTAATCATTTTAAATGATTTCCAAGGCAAACTAATCCGATTTTTCATTTGTTATGGCATTTACAGCCAACACACAGATTGTCAAATCTCTTATAGGTCAAATTGTTGGTAGTTAAGAGGTCAATAGTTTGAAGATGAAGCTTATGTTGGAAGGGTAGGAAAAGAGTCCATAAGAGTTCAGATCTGGCAAAATTGCACTGGCGGCATTGAAACAAACATGATCTAGATTAGCTGGTGTATATGCACTGTCTGATCATGATCAGTGTATCTGTTATCCTCTTACACTATCTTAACTCTGTTATCCTCTTACACTATCTTAACCCATTACCACATATTGATGCCTTCTGACACACTGCAAAATAATGGCCATAGAAAATGCCATGGAAAATGAAGAAATTCCTTGTGACAAGCAATTTCTTCATTTCCCATAATGTTTTCCATCCAAAATGACTATAAAATTAAAATTTCCATTCACTTGAAATTGTCATCTGCAGGATCTTTGAATTTGGACTGCCCTAAAATTTTGTCGTTTGGTAAGGGGCTAATGCCTTTACTCACAATGATCCGCTGGTGAGTCCTTCTTTAAAACCTGAAATAGACCAAATAAATTCACAAGATGAAAACAAGATGTGTTTGTAAAACACTAATGCCCCCAAAAAGGCCAATTCAAATAAGTACCACAACATACTGATAGGGTTCCTATTTGAATTAGAAAGGAGGGGTTTCCATAAGGCCATTTTCCTGGGACCTATATTTTCCAATGATTTTTTTAACACAGATAGATACATAAAGGGGACGTGTTTTGCCGAAAAGTATGAATCGAACAGACCTTTGGTTTGGTGTATATTGTATATTGAAAGTGGGTGGGGTAATTCTTTTCAGGCGCTACCCAAGGTCCTTATAAATCAATTTTCTATCTAAATGTAAATAATTGGCGAATTTTTTTAAAACATTATGTTTTGTATATGAGGCCATGTTAAGATGACATTAAATTCATTGGCTTGCTTATTATAAATATTAAAATATTTGGAATTTTATGTAATTTTTCAATTTTTTTGTATATTTTCATCTCCCAACTTTGGGCAAAACATCAACATGTTTTTATAAAGCGACATAATGGAATAATATTTTAGGTGAGAACTTGTTAATAAATTGTTATTGCAAAATTATGAGGAATTTTTGATAGCTAGTCGGGTAAATAAGTTACGGGCCCTTGAATGCACGAAAACCCATGACAAATTGTGGAATAAATAACAAAATACATTTTTTTCTGGCTTTCTTTTGTGCAGATAGGCAGAAATGCTTAATATGCTTAAATTATAACTGGCCTCAGCAAACAGTACTACAAATAAGCTATTGCGGTCAGTTTCGTCTGTTGTCCGTCCGTCTGTCTGTCTGCCAGTCCATAATATCAGGTTTACACTCTAGAATCCACAAATATAATCCGATCTTCACCAAACTTTGTAAAAATGTGTATGGTCGTAAGCCATTGTGTTGGTTTAAATTTGGACGGAATTGCTGCAGAAAGTGCCGAGTTATGTGCCCTTTAATGTAAAAAAAATGCTATTTTTGACAATTTTTGCATTCAAAAATTTTCAAATATTACCCAATCAAATGCAAAACCAAGTGAAAATGTTTGCATTTATAATATCTTCGGTGAGTGTGATTTTCATCCAGATTGTAAACGTATATTTTGAGTTATCCGCCCTTGAATTTGACAAAATTGCATTTTTCGGCTTTATTTTCCCTTTAGCTTCCACAAACATAAAGCAATTAAGACCGATAGACGACAAATTATTTCTGTCTATAATATATAAGACGTGTAAGAATTTCAGCCAGATTGAAAATGTTTATCCAGAGTAATCCGCCCTTGAATTTAACAAAATTGCCGTATTAGCCCTAGATTTGCACGAAAACCCACAAATTTGCCTAATTCAATGGCAGATAACTTGGGAAAAGCATTTCAAATGATGCCAAAACTTCAACCTATAAAAGATCTAATGGACATCAACAATTTGTCCAAGTTTTAATTTCATGTTTTACATATTGGTGGATGCTAAAGATAAAATGAAGGCAAAAATAGCAATTTTGCCAAATTCAAGGGCGGAAAATTCAAAATTCGATTTCGATCTGGATGAAAATCAAACTCACCCAAGATATTATAAATGCAAACATTTTCACTTGGTTTGCATTTGATTGGGTAATATTTGAAAATTTTTGAATGCAAAAATTGTCAAAAATAGCATTTTTTGAAATTCAAGGGCACATAACTCAGCACTTTCTGAAGCAATTCTGTCCAAAATTAATCCAACACAAGGGCTTATGACCATACACATTTTGACAAAGTTTGGTGAAGATCGGATTATATTTGTGGATTCTAGAGTGTAAACCTGATATTATGGACTGGCAGACAGACAGACAGACGGACAACAGACGAAACTGACCACAATAGCTTTTTTGTAGTACTGTTTGCTGAGGCCAGCTATAATTTAAGCAAATTAAACATTTCTGCCTTTCTGCACAAAAGAAAGTCAGAAAAAATGTATTTTATTATTTATTCCACAATTTGTCATGGGTTTTCATGCATTCAAGGGCCCGTAACTCATTTACCCGACTAGCTATCAAAAATTCCTCATAATTTTGCAATAACAATTTATTAACAAGTTCTCACCTAAAATATTATTCCATTATGTCGCTTTATAAAAACATGTTGATGTTTTGCCCAAAGTTGGGAGATGAAAATATACAAAAAATTGAAAAATTACATAAAATTCCAAATATTTTAATATTTATAATAAGCAAGCCAATGAATTTAATGTCATCTTAACATGGCCTCATATACAAAACATAATGTTTTTAAAAAATTCGCAAATTATTTACATTTAGATAGAAAATTGATTTATAAGGACCTTGGGTAGCGCCTGAAAAGAATTACCCCACCCACTTTCAATATACAATATACACCAAACCAAAGGTCCGTTCGATTCATACTTTTCGGCAAAACACGTCCCCTTTATGTATCTATCTGTGGTAAAATTTTCATTGGAAAATTTAGGTCCCAGGAAAATGGCCTTATGGAAACCCCTCCTTTAACCCTTTCCCAAACAAGACCTGGTTTTGACGTCCCTAGATGAAATGGCTTGGGAAAACATTGAAACAAAAGAAGAAACTGCTGATAACCAGCAGTTTCTCCTTTTGTCTCAATATTTTCTGTGCTATATTGTACACAAATCCCTTCCTTTTAACATAAATCTTGTTGTCTTTAGAAGCTTTTAAAAAGTACCACCCTAAAATTTTGTTGTTTGGGAAAGGGTTTAAATGTCTTCAACCCCTCTCAGGGTTCTCCACAGAATAATTTGAAGCTATAGTGGCAAATTATATTTACCGGTTTATCATTGAACCTTACAATACAGTGTTTATGCAAAAGGTTGTAAATAAAAACATAATGGGAAAAGAAGAAAATTCTCAATTTGGGCAATTTCTTCTTTTTGATTTTCCATGTTTTTATGCAGATTTATTTGATGAAATGCCTTTATATTTAATTTATCAAATTTTTTAATATATAAAATACCTCAAATTCCTCTTTTTGTCGCCATTTTGAAGAAATTAAACTGTGGGATGCTTTTGAAGCTGTAGGGATATTACACTGATTTACTGTAAGCTGTAGTGGCGCCGATACAGCTTATTGGGCTGGGGAGAACACTGGCTCTTATCTGTTACTCTGGCCAGGAAATCAAACCGAAGACTCCATAATTGAGACACAGAGTCCAACACACTACTACCAACTGCACCAAGCACTATGGCCGCATTAAATATCAACCATGTCCCTTAACCCTTTCCCAAACCACAAAATTTTAGAGTGATCGACTTCAAAAATGACAAAATGGATGTTATTAAAGAGAGGATTTGTGTAAAATATGGCACAGAAAATATTGAAACAAAAGGAGAAACTGCTGATAACCAGCAGTTTCTCCTTTTGTTTCAATGTTTTCCCAAGCCTTTTCCGGTCTTGTTTGGGAAAGGGTTAAAGAATATATCGGTGTGAAAAATTCATCTTACCTCTAAAACTTGAGCCTCCATACTTCAGATAGTACTTGCTTCTTTTCTCATATCCCTGCAGTTTTACATCAGCTGTAACAACAAGAGCCGTCAGAGACGGACAATGCTCCCCGAATAAGGCTTTGTTACAATAAATGTATGCCATACAGAGCTAAGATTAAGCTAACAAACGATAAGCCCCCTTTTTCCATGACATACTTTTTATACGCAAATTTCAAGTAGTTAATTGTCAAGGGCATCTGATTTGCTACTCAAATATGAAATTTCATCAAATTCTGACCATTAGACTATGAGAAATTAAAGAAAAAGTGTATTTGACCTTAAGTCCCCTTTTCCCATGACGAGGCCTCAAATCCAAAAACTGGGAAAAGTACATCGGCATTATGTCATAGGGAGTTCACATGGTAAGTTTCATTTGATTTGGCCCAAGGGTTATAGAGAAATCACTTCGGACGGACGGACGGACGGACGGACGGACGGACGGACGGAATGACGGACGGACGGACGGACGGACGGACGGACAGACGAAGCGGCGACTATATGCTCTCCCTTCGGGGAGCATAAAAATGGGTATTTAATTAAACCACTCCTTCACTGCATATTTTCAAGACAGTCAAATTGAAAGCTTCTATGAGTGGTAAAATGGATAAAATTAATGCAAACATAGAGGCCTAAAATAAATAATTGAGAAAAATGTATTTTAGTTCCAAAACAGAGGCTTTATCTGCTTATCTGACCTACAGAGTGACTGTGGAAGGCCTGTCCATGCGCCAGTCACATTGAAATCCCAAATGTCACATTGTTTTAGGCAATAACCGAGCCCTTGTCCAAATCAATTTAGCTGTATTTAAGAATGGATTTTTCATTTCAAATATCGCCAAGTGTGTTATCAGAACTGGCATGCCAAATGGCAATGAATTAGTGCTAAAAAATAGACTAGGTTTACCATTATTTTATGATAAACTGTCAGTGTTGTTATAATATCTCGTAACTACGGCTTGAGACAAGCCATAGTTACGAGATTTTATAACAACACCTACGAAATACTATTTGTTTGTCCGAAATTACATCACTGTTAGCTTTATTAAAATTGATCCATATACTAAGAACATACCTTTGGTTGCAAATCTCATAAAAAGCTGCCGTCCCACAGCTTTATAGGGTACGCCAAGCCTCCATTTGCCCGGGGGCCAAACAATGTCTGGATCCTTCTTCCTGTCATGCTTCTCGTCGGTGTCGTCAATGTCCGGCTCACTTTCTGTTAATTCTCCCTCCTCCATTGCCTCCTCCCCTTCTTCCATCTTTTCAGGCTTGAATGAAAGAATGAATTGTCGGTCAAAACGAAAAAGGTCAAAACAACAAAATAAGGATTGATTGCAATAAGAGCTGAAAAATAAAATTTCTTTGAATTCTGTGGATTGATAGGCTTACAAAATTTCTTTCATTTGTATACATGTGCAAAATGTATCTGATGACAGTTTATTTCTTAAAATATGAATGGCTGAAAAAGTTGATGGGGTAAATTGACACAAGAAGCAATTTTTTTCTTTGGAGTTAAATAACTTTTCCTGTTTAGATAAAATATACATCAAATTCAATGGACCGAGGACAGAACACTTGAGCAATCATTAATCATAAATATCAGTTTGTTGATTTTCTGTATTCATTCTTCTGTCAATATCAGATTTTGGTTATTTTTGATGTACTACCTTTATTGAACTATCTCTACAGCTTTTATTTTTGTATGATTCTTTATGATATCCTCTTGGGAACCTTAAAAATTTCAATTTGGACCGCCAAAAAACTTTTGCAATCTGGTAATGGTTTAATAAACCCATTACCAGATAACAAAATTTGGGACTTTTTCAATTTGAAGGAGGTTGCAAACGAAAGTTTCAAGTTGATGAAATTACAAAAATGTTCCCATTTTAGGTTAGATTTTAGGTCACAAGCAATTTCTTCATTTTCCACAAATTTTTCCAAAGCCTTTTGTGGGGCGTCCAAAAGCGTCAATGTGTGGGAAAGGGTTGAACACTTAAAATTTTGCCTACCACATCCACTGTCTGGTTATCTGACACAGTTTTCTCGACCGGTTCTGTAAGATCCAGTGTATCATCTTCTGTCTCCATTTTCTCTTCTCCACAATCATCAACGGACGACTGTTCTCTGTTTGGCTCACCTGTTACAATTTCCGAATTTTGTTATATGGTTGCTTTTCAACAAAAATATCATAACTCCAGCTTATTCTAAGCTGCAGTTTAGAGGTTTTTGTAGAAAAGCAGCAATATAACAAAGCATAACACATTTTGAAGTGTTTTTCTTATACCTTAGAAATTGGATAGGAAACCAGGCAAATTGAGAATTTAAGCTTGTGTTGTTTTGCTGTATTCTCTAGCATATCACATGGATAATTTTGGGTCAGGCAATTGTCTCTTTTTTTCTAGAAATGGCCCATTGAATTTCAACTTGTGGGCCAAAATGGTTCACAAATATTCAAAGGTGCAGAAATTTCAGCATGTTCTTAACAAACATACAATGAAATGCATGCAATATTTGCTCTTGGAAGATAAAGTCATCCATATCCGTAAACCAGACCTTTCACTTGGTAAACAAACAGTAGAAAAACATGGATCAAGTAGCCTGGCTTATGGCCAAGGATTTTTCTACTGGTGGGTAAATGGCCCATAAGCTAGTTTTTCAAAACAATCACTGGCAGTGTTTTTTCTCCCTCTTTGCATAGGTCTGTAAAAAGACCCGGTCCCAATGCCAACAAGAGGACCATGATGGTCCTATATCGCTCACCTGAACCAAGATTATATGAGCCACAGATTTGTTCAAATCAATTACTTGTGACTTTAAGACTGAAAACAAACTTATGGTCAACAACACTGTGTCCAAATTCTGTCTCAGTTTGTCGCTATTTGTGGTTGTTAGAGTAAAAACAGTCAAAAACGGCAAATTTGTCAATTTGACGGGCTCAGCAAACTCTACTCTAATTGAGCTAATTCAAACTGGTGCAAGATCTTATGTTCAGCAACATTGTGTCCATTTCGTCTTGATTGGTCAACAATTGTAGATGCTAAAGAGTAAACAAAGTCAGAAACAATCGAAAACATCAATTTTGTCAAATTCAAGGGCATATAACTCATGACTTTCTAGTCTGACAAGACTGAAGTTCAAGCTCATCCAAGAAATTATGGTCACCAACATTGTGTCAAAGTTTCGTCTTAATAGGTCAATAATTGTAGATTCTAGAGTGTAAACAAAGTCAAAAACATTCAAAAATGGGAATTTTGTCAAATTCAAGGGCGTATAACTCATGACCTTTTGATCTGATCAATCTGAAAACAAAACTCATACATGATCTTATAGTCCCTAACATTGTGACCAGGTTTTGTCTTGATTGGTCAATATTTGTAGATGTTATCTAAGTGTAAACAAAGTCGATATCAGTAGAAAATGTCAATTTTGTCAAATTCAAGGGCATATAACTCAGGAATTTTTTATCCGATCAATCTGAAAGTCGGACTCACTTGAGATTGTATAGTTCTTAACATTGTGTCAAAGTTTTGTCTAGATTAGTCAATAATTGTAGATTCTAGAGTGTAAACAAAGTCAAAAACATTCAAAAATGGGATTTTTTTCAAATTCAAGGGCGTATAACTCATGACTTATTGATCTGATCAATCTGAAAATCAAACTCATGCAAGATCTTATGGTCCCTAACATTGTCTCAAAGTTTTGTCTTGATTGGTCAATATTTGTAGATGTTAGAGTGAAAACAAAGTTGAAAAAGGTCGAAAATGGCAATTTTTTCAATTTCAAGGGCACATAACTCAAGACCTTCTAATCCGATCTGACTGAAAATCAAACTCATCCGAGATCTTATGGTCACCAACATTGTGTCGAAGTTTTGTCTTGATTGATCAATAATTGTAGATACTAGAGTGTAAATAATGTCAAAACTAGCTATTTTTCGCATTCAAGGGCAGATAACTCCGGACTTTCTGGTTCGATCTGACCCATAATCGAACTCATCCGAGATCTTATGGTCATACATGTTTTGACCTAGTTTGGTCAAGATTGGCTTATATTTGTAGATGCTAGTGTTAACACGAAATTGTGGACGGACGGACGGACAGACGGACAGACGGACAGACGGACGACGGACAAAAAGTGACCACAATAGCTCACCTTGAGCACTTCGTGCTCAGGTGAGCTAAAAAGGGTATATTTTTTTCCCCAAATATGAAAAGAAAATTCCCAATGCAGTAGTTAAACTTTATTTTTTAGAGAGAATTTGCTCCAATCCCTTTCTTAAGTTATGTTGAACTAAAATATCCAAGATTTAAATGGAATTCCTTTCAGTTTATACAGCTATACTGAATTATACAGGACTTACATTTTGTGATGACAATAATTTTCCAAATTTTTGAGAAAACAGCCTATTTTTCCAAATTCGGTTAGTTTCGGACCCGTTCCCAAAACTATGAGAAAACCCTGACTGATATCATACTACTGGAACACAAAGGTATACACAGTGTCTCCTGCAGCTTGCTTCAATTTAGACCAGTCTAAAATTCTACCATATACAGGGTTTCCGTTTGACCCGGGAGCTCGGGTTTTGACGCATGAAAAATGAAAATGACCCCAATTTGACTCTCAGAAATTTCAACTGATGCATCATTCTGACTCTTGATTTTTACGACCCATGCGTCACCCATCATTCAAGATCAAGGGATATCTACTAATTGACCCATTATTCAGGTCACACCTTTAGTTCAGAGCAGTAAAAAATCGATAATCTGTTACGCAATCTTTTGCTGATTTGCAAGTCGTGTGTTACTGTAAAGTGGTAATTTGACATCAGTGATGCCTGCCGATTATCAGTTGTAAATCCACACAGTCCTTGATTAGATTTGAAGTAGCTGTGTGGCAATAAAATACACAATCTGCTTGTAAAAATACCAAGAACTTGAAGAAGTTTATCAATCAATCAACAGGTAGGGCCTAGCTCTCGGCGGCGGCCATGAAATTCTGATTACATTATCATTGAATATCAAACAGAATACCTTGTGCCTGGATTAATTAATGCTAAGTTTTCTTACTTTTTCGAAATATAATTGATCTAGCTGGTTTAAATTCTTAAAGAAAAGGTAAAATGAACAGATATCGTAATTGTCATGGGTTTTCGTGGTTTAGACAGGGCATATCAAAAGAAAATTTAAAGGTGCACTTTATCAAAGATTAATAGATCTATTTTTCTACGAAATTTCCTGGGCATAAAAGAAAAATATCATCTTTTCAATATCAAGAATTTGATTTCTACCATTTTATACAAGATTTCAATCTTGTACTAAATTTGTTAATAAAGGGGGGGGGGGGGGTGTAAAATGGGGGCAAATGCATTCCTAACCTTTAATTTCAAATCCAAACCCCATCTTGTGGGTACTCATTTGAATAGTATCAATGAGTCGATTCCAATGAGTACCTTCAACATAGGGTTTGATAACAACAATGCTTTTTGAAAAGTCAATATCCCTTCTCATCTGTAGCACTCTAAAGGTTGAAAAGGTGTTACATTTACTCATAAAACAAGCACTTTGGTCTTATTGAAATACTTTCATACATTTTCATATAAATCCACATTTTTTTTTTTCCTTTTCCCAAATATTTTCAAAAGCAGTTTAACCTTGTTAAGTTTGGGAGAAAGTTACAATGATCTCTAAAGAGTGAAGAACATATCTTAACATTGCCCCCCCCCCCCTACAGTTTGATTTTTCTCGCGCTGCATTTTGACTCTTGGGATTTTGGCCTCAAGGGTCAATGACTCTTGGGATTCTTGTCCTAATGGAAACCCTGATATAAAAGTTTATTTAACCCTTATTCAAATGGGAAAATTTCAGGGTGGTCCAATTTGTAAGCTGCTGCAGATGGCAATTTCAAGAGAAAAAATATTCTAGATATCTCAGTATCTTGGGGTAGAAAACAATGTGGGAAATGAAGAAATTGCTTGTTGTCACAAGCAATTTCTTCATTTTCCACAATGTTTCCTTATCTTTTGGGGTGTCAATGTGTGACAATGTGTTAAATACCTGACGCTGTGATTTTCTTGTCAGCGACATCACTTTCGTCCATTTTCTCCTTTTTCTTCAGTTTTTGCCCTTTCTCCTCCATCACCGTTTCATAACTCTTGCTCAATTTCAACATGGCTCGAGCTGCCATGATCTTGTCCTCCCAGATAATGTTACCTGAAATGTGGATACAAATAAGACCATCATACTAATAGGGACCTTGTCGGAAGTGTGAATAGTATCAACCCTATAGTGTTTTCCCTTGACTTTTGCTAGAAAGTGGTCATTATGTCCCCCTGGTCTTCAAATTAGGGGGACATGCCTACTGTTACATTGTTTCTTCATGTCACAGCTGATAGTTTTCAGGGGGTCATTTAAGATAGAACTGTGCCAAAATGCACAATTTTGTGCACTAGTGAAAACCCTGACCCTAGTCAATCTGCGCGGCCTGACTAGGATCGAAACTTTTCCCCCTAATACAATTTTTCTTAAGTTGAATATTTCCCCAAACTTGCAATATGTTTTCAAAATATGATATATGGTTGACTTTTGCTGAGTCTGATCCATTTCTCCGAATTTATTTTTGTCTTCCTATAAGGTCTCAATTAGCATTATGGTATTTATATACTAAGCTGCAGATAAGAAGGAGCATTGACTTACTTTTCAAAATGCACAAAATTAAATATCTTTCAATGTTTATCAAAACCTATGCTGTGTGTAGTCATTGAAATCATCTCCTCAAGATGATTCAAACGAATATGCACAACATGGTGGTTTGGATCTAAAATAAAGAAGTTAGATTTAAGTAGCCTTTACCCTCTCTGTCATTAAAGGTTGTCAAAACCAACATTTTTTTTAAAGTTAAAATTTTAAAAAATCTTACATGATTCATCGTCCGTCCATTCTACCTTGACAGTCCCAAATTCCTGGAAGTACTTCTGTACATCACCTGTGCTCATATTCTTCGTGCCTCGTAAATGTATAGCATCCAGCTTTATCCCTCTCTCATTAGTTCGCTTGAGTTCTTCAATACTCAGACCAAGACTGAAGAATATAATGATACAATGCTATCCATTTCCAAAACAGGTTTGGACGTCCCTAAAAGAGATTGCAGCAAACAAAGGAAATGCTGATGCCCAACATTTTCTCCTTTTGCCTTTATAGTTTTTGTGCTATATTGTACTCATTCTACTTTTATCAATACCCCTTTTTGTAATCTTCAGCAGCTTTTGTATTGGATCTAATACATGTAACTATTTGCTGTTTGGGGAAAGGGTATAAAATCTGAAATCCAGCTGTTAGTAGAAAACAGAAAGTTCCTTTATAATCAAAAATATTCATTGCCTATCAAAAATTGAAACAAAATGTGTTTGTGAAACAGCAATGCCCTTGAAATGGCCATATTTCTAAAATGTTAAGTTTTCGTGTAAAGGGTTGACAGGGGTTCTGAAATCTTTAAATTGGCTTCTTGTCTGTGCTTGTTTGATTGACAAATGTCACTTGTCGGTTGATCAATAAAGAGGAAAATGTTGGCAAATTCTACTTGTCCGTAACTCCTTTGGGACAACCTGGTGGGCAACTCGGGCAATGGATTTCAGAACCCCTGGTTGATAAGGGTTAACAGATGACCTTGAGGAAGGTCAAATTGCATGGAAGAGATAGATATCATTGAAAAGAAGTTGCATACCGAATTTGAGCTTTGTATGTCAAATACTTTTGGAGAAAAGGCAAATGTTAAGTTTTCGGACAGAGAGACAGATCCATGGGCAGATTGACTGACCAACAGACAGACGGACAGGAGTAAACCAATATGCCCCCGATCTTTCGCTACGGGCGCATAAAAAGAGGAGAAATTTCTTATTTACTCTAAGCAATTACTTCTTTTCTCTTAAATATTTCCAATACTAACTTTCTATGCTAGGGGCATCAAAACTTTAGAAGGCTTGTTCTTGAAACACTTCAAATAATTATAAAATTTACACTAGTTACAATTATACTACCTTAAGATTGGCATTATAAGCATTTTCTTTTTATGCCTCAATGTTTTCCATCCAAGCATATTCTATTAGCCCTTTTCCAAACAAGACCCGGTTTAGACTGTGACGTCCGTAATAGAAGCAGCTAGGAAATAAATTTAGGCAAAAGAAGAAAATGCTGATAATCAGCATTTTCTCCTTTTGCCTGAATATTTTCTGGACAAGAATGAACACAAATTCTTTATTTATTTATAGCAATTGAATTGTGTCCTCTGCAGCATCTTTTTAGTGAAACCAGTCTCAAATTCAGCTGTTTTGGAAAGAGTACGAAAGTCAAAGGCAGATCAAAAGTCATTCGAAAAATTTTGATTTTGGCACCAAAATGGCTCAGGAATTTTCAAAGTGGCTCAATGTGTGGCTCAAACTTTTTTTGAGCCAGCACTAGCGCTGAAAAAACAACAAGAGTGCCATGGTCACAATATACGCCGCCCCAGAGACTAAGTTTTAAGGGGGCATAACTCAGGCAAAAATCAATGAACCATAAAATCCTTCCTTCATGCACATCTACCAATTGAGGTGATAACATTGACCAAGTTTCAAGAAGATCCAGCCAGAAACTTAGGAGGAGTTGCGTTGACAAGAAAAGTGGACGGACATACGGACGGACGGATGGACGGACGGACGGACAGACGGAGAAGATGACGCCAATATACGTCCGCCTCCGGCCTTTTCCAAACAAGACCCGGTTTAGACTGTGACATCCGTAATAGAAGCAGCTAGGAAATAAATTTAGGCAAAAGAAGAAAATGCTGATAATCAGCATTTTCTCCTTTTGCCTGAATATTTTCTGGACAAGAATGAACACAAATTCTTTATTTATTTATAGCAATTGAATTGTGTCCTCTGCAGCATCTTTTTAGTGAAACCAGTCTCAAATTCAGCTGTTTTGGAAAGAGTACGAAAGTCAAAGGCAGATCAAAAGTCATTCGAAAAATTTTGATTTTGGCACCAAAATGGCTCAGGAATTTTCAAAGTGGCTCAATGTGTGGCTCAAACTTTTTTTGAGCCAGCACTAGCGCTGAAAAAACAACAAGAGTGCCATGGTCACAATATACGCCGCCCCAGAGACTAAGTTTTAAGGGGGCATAACTCAGGCAAAAATCAATGAACCATAAAATCCTTCCTTCATGCACATCTACCAATTGAGGTGATAACATTGACCAAGTTTCAAGAAGATCCAGCCAGAAACTTAGGAGGAGTTGCGTTGACAAGAAAAGTGGACGGACGTATGGACGGACGGATGGACGGACAGACGGAGAAGATGACGCCAATATACGTTCGCCTCCGGCGGCGTATAAAAACGCACAAATATCCTGAGAATCATGAATGTTTAACCCTTTCATATGGTTATCTTAAGGTCATTTCTTGCAGATATTAGGAGATAAGTACAGTGCACTCCGTGTATAACGAGATCGCAGGGACATTGCTCGATGCCTCGTTATAGCCATGTCTCGCTAAAGCCGAGTTGTAACAGAACGCAAGAAAAATTTCCACTTGCCCATGTCTACTTTCGCTTTCACCAGAAGTGAACTATGGCACATTTATAACCTCCTTTTCAGAGAGCATAAAGATAGATAACTCTTGATACTTTAATACACACCACTAAAAGTAAAATACGAAAATTACACTATACATTTTATAAATGCGTTAAAAATTCAAATGTTTATGTACATCATTAAATTTTTATTTGAAAAAACGTTGCGATTTTTCATTTTCTAAAGGTAAATTCCTTTTCTACTTCTTTCACAGCTTCAAATTTCAATAGCTTTTCGCTTTTTAGTAGTGCCTCTCGTATTTTCCAAAATCTTGAACACATGTCGGCGTTAGAGCAAATGCTCATAACTCCAGCTGGATTAAAGTTGGAGTTACCATATTTTGCAATAACACTTTGTCGATATGACAAAAGGTAGATCGGAACGTGTTAATCCGATAATTAATTGACAATTACCTTGAAATGTTATTGCCCACGACACGCTCTAAGACCTAGTAAATTAGGCGTGAAAAATACAACCGGGGTAGGGAAAAGATGTTTGCAGACGACACGCTTCAGTGTTTATTTTTCATATCGGGGGGAAGGGGGTCAGGGCCCATAGCCAGCGGAAAATTTGCGCGTAAACGCTGTAAAAGGGGAAATTTCAATGCATGCTTATACTCTCAAAAACAGTTATAAATGCATTTTAGTTGCTTGTATATCTTAATGGGATATTCAAACAACAATTTGAACTGTTAGAGATGCCTAGAATCTACTTTAGATTTGGATTTTTCTTTGCAACAGAAAAACTAGTTCCAGGAGGGGAAATCTGTCTGAAATAGGGGAAAAAAGTATATTCCACAGAGAGGGGAAAGGGGCCCAATAACGACCATTTTTTTAGGAAAAAAAATCACTGCGCTTTGTGAACAAACCTCGTTAATATGTGTGAAAAATAGAGTCGGTACCAAGGAAATATGTACGCTATAGCCGATTTTTCGCTCAATCCAATCTCGCGTTAGCCGGTATAAAACAAAGGGAAAATAGAAGGGAAATGGCAGGGACTTTGCACTGTATTCGTTATAGACGATATCTCGTATTACCCGAACTCGTTATACATGGAGTGCACTGTACATAAAAGGATTAAAGTCAGAGTGCCAAGATGAAAATTTAAGACTGGTCAAGCTTGAACCGGATTGCCACAAGGAGAAGAGCTGCAACTTTGAGCATACAATATAGATCTAACTCATATTGAAACAAGAGTTGTCCGCGGACAACGTAGCTTGCCTATACGGGAGCTTGTCACAAAAACAGCTAATTTTTTTAAAGTAGGTCAAACTCCAAGGTCAAGGTCACTAGGTCAAAGGTCATGGTCCCAAATCAAAGGTCTTGTTGAGATGTATCCATGTATGAAATATCAAGGCTGTATCTCTAATAGTGCCTGAGATATAGACCAGGTTAAAGTTTTTCAAGTGAAGACGGGACGGGACGGTACGCGACGCCGACACTAGGGCTGTGACATTAGCTCCCCGGACATAAAGTCCTGGCTCGCTAAAAAGAAAGAGATATGTTTGTATTTAACTTTTAAAATTTTCTTGTTTTCCTTCATTACTTCATAAAATTTCGAAATCGCGAAAAACGTGCTGAAAAATTCCCTATTTTCTGGAAAAATTCCTGAAATTTGGACATGGAAGTCCAAGACTTCCTGAAATTGGTCCTTATTGAGAGCACTGACTAAAGGGATACTACCTACCTTTTGTATAAATCTTCCACATCTATAGGGGGTTTAGTATTGAATTCAATTCCAAACCTCTTCGCCCTTTGCTCCTTCTTATTTTCCTCCTGGAAAAACGATCATTGTAAAATAGAAAAGAATCTTAGTAGGAAAAGAATGAAATGCATCAACTATGTTTTGAGCATGCAATTCTTAAATGAGATTCTTGAAATGACATCATTTTCGACTGGCACAAAAATCAAGAGAATCAAGTTTAGCTGTAAAGTGCCATGTGGTCTTTGCAAAAATGATGTCCACTCAATTGACCACTAGAAACTATTAATCCGGGATGAATCATCCCATTACCAAACTACAAATTTTTTAGCTTACAAGTCTAAATTTAATGAAGTTACACACATGATTTTCAATGATTGAATTTTATCACTTTTGGGTAGAAATAATCATGGGAAATGAAGAAATTGCTTGACACAAGCCTTTGTAACAGGTTGTGCAAAATATCGTGGCTCAATTGGGATTCCAACCCAGGGCTCAGGTATACCGTTCCTACACGCTAACCACTGAGCAGCCGAACCACATGTTGATATTGCCACTTGATATGATTATCATCAAATACCTTAATCCGAGTTTTCTCTGATAAAATTTGTTCTTTGATATGTTGATGTCGCTCATTTACATCAGAGCACACCACCATTCAGAGCGAACTTCTGAGAAAACGCAGATCTTCAGACGTTCCTTTGAACGTATTTATTTCACATCGATTGGGAAGCAAGTTTTTTCAACTTATTTTAATCCCTCTGGATTTCAGAACCCCTGAATACTTGAACCAGGCTACATATATCCGTACAGGAACCTTTAACAAGAAAGGTAATGATACAAAAGACTAAATATACTATGTCTGAAAGTGTTATCATAATGATTTTCCCAATATTTGAGACAAGAGGACCATGATGGTCCTATATCGCTCACCTGAACCAAAATGATATAAGCAACACTTTTCTTCATTTCAAAAAATATTTATGACTTTAAGACTGAAAACGATCTTATGGTCAATAACATTGTGAAAATCGAACTCATCCAAGATTTCATCGTGCCCAACATTGTGTCCAAGATTTGTCTTGTTTGATAAATAATTGTAGATTCTGGAGTATAAACAAGGTCGAAAACAGCCGAAAACAGCAATTTTGTCAAATTCAAGGGCAAATAACTCTCGACTTTCTAGTCAGATCAGGCTAAAAATCGAACTCATCCGAGATCTTATGACATCCAACATTGTGTCCAAGATTTGTCTTAATTGATAAATAATAGTAGATTATAGAGTGTAAACAATGTCAAAAACAGCCGAAATCGTCAATTTTATCAAATTCAAGGGCACATAACTCTCCATTTTTTTACCAGATTGGACTGAAAATCAAACTTATCCAAGATCTTATGGTCTCAAACATTGTGTTCAAGTTTTGTCTTAATTGATAAATAATAGTAGATTATAGAGTGTAAACAATGTCAAAAACAGCCAAAATCGGCAATTTTATCAAATTCAAGGGCACATAACTCTCACCTTTCTGGTCAGATCAGACTGAAAATCAAACTCATATGAGATCTTATGGTCTCCAACCTTGTGTCCAAAATTTGTCTTGATTGGTCAAAAATTGTAGATTCTAGAGTGTAAATAAGGTCAAAAACAGTCAAAAAACGGCAATTTTGTCAAATTCAAGGGCTCATAACTCTTATCTTTCTGATCAGATAAGACTGAAAATCAAACTCATCCCAGATCTTATGATCCCCAATATTGTGTCCAAGTTTTGGATTGATTGATCAACAAGAGGACCATGATGGTCCTATATCGCTCACCTGAACCAAAATGATATGAGCACCACTTTTGTTCAATTCAATTAATATTTATGACTTAAGACTGAGAACAAACTTATGGTCAATAGCGTTGTGAAAATCCAACTTATTCGAGATCTTATGGTGCCCAACTGTGTCCAAGTTTTGTCTTTATTAATTACTAATTGTAGAGTCTAGAGTGTAAAACAGGTCTAAAGCAGCAAAAAAGCAGGGTTTTTTTTTTCATATTCAAGGGCACATAACTCTCCACTTTCTGTTCAGATCAGACTGAAAATCAAACTCATTCGAGATCTCATGATCCCCAACATTGGGTCTAAGTTTTGTCTTGATTGATTAATAAATGTAGATTCTAGAGTGCAAACAAGGTCAAAAAAAGCCTAAAATGGCAATTTTATCAAATTCAAGGGCACATAACTCTCGTCTTTCTAGTAAGATCAGACTGAAAATCAAACTAATTCAAGTTATTATGGTCTCCAACATTGTGTCAAAAATTTGTCTTGATTAGTCAATAACTGTTGATTCTAGAGTGAAAACAAGGTCGAAAACAGTCAAAAACGGCAACTTTGTCAAGTTCAAGGGCACATAACTCTCAACTTTCAGTTCAGATCAGACTGAAAATCAAACTCGTCCAAGATCTTATGATCCCAAACATTGTGTCCAAGTTTTGTCTTGATTGATTAATAATTGTAGATTCTAGAGTGTTAACAAGGTCGAAAACAGTCAAAAACGTCAATTTTGTCAAGTTCAAGGGCACATAACTCTCGACTTTCTGATTAGATCAGACTGAAAATTAAAGTCATCCAATATCTTATGATCCCCAACATTGTGTCCAAATTTTGTCTTGATTGATTAATAATTGTAGATTCTAGAGTGTAAACAAGGTCGAAAACTGCCAAAAATGGCAATTTTGTCAAATTCAAGGGCACATAACTCTCGTCTTTCCGGTCAGATAAGACTGAAAATCAAACTCATCTGAGATCTTATGGTCTCCAACATTATGTCCAAGTTTTGTCTTGATTGATCAATAATTGTAGATGCTAGAGTGTTAACAAGGTCAAAACTAGCTATTTTTTACGTTCAAGGGCAAATAACTCCAGACTTCCAAGTCCGATCAGGCCCATAATCGAACTCATCCGAGAACTTATGACCATACTTGCTTTGACCAAGTTTGATTAAGATTGGCCAACTTTTGTGGATGCTAGAGTGTTAACACCAAATTGTTGACAGACAGACGGACAGACGGACGGACAGACGGACGGACGGACGGACGGACGGACGGACGGACGACGGACATTGAGTGACCACAATAGCTCACCTTGAGCACTTCGTGCTCAGGTGAGCTAATAATTGTAGATTCTAGAGTGTAAACATCGTCGAAAACAGCCAAAAATGACAATTTTGTCAAATTCAAGGGCAAGTAACTCTCGACTTTCTGATCAGATCAGACTGAAAATCATACTCATCCGAGATCTCATGGTCCCAAACATTGTGTCAAAGTTTTGTCTTGATTGATGAATAATTGTAGATTCTAGAGTGTAAACAAGGTCAAAAACAGCCGAAAATGGCAATTTTGTCAAATTCAAGGGCACATAACTCTTGTCTTTCTGGTCAGATCAGACTAAAAATTGAACTCATCCGAGATCTTATGGTCTGCAATGTTATGTCCAAGATTTGTCTTGATTGATCAATAATTGTAGATGCTAGAGTGTAAACAATGTCAAAACTAAGTATTTTTCGCATTCAAGGGCAGATAACTCCTGACTTTCTAGTTCGATCTGACCCATAATCGAACTCATCCGAGATCTTATGGCCATACATGTTTTGACCAAGTTTGGTCAAGATTGGCTTATATTTGTAGATGCTAGAGTGTAAACACGAAATTGTGGACGGACGGACGGACGGACGGACGGACAGACAGACAGACGGACGACGGACAAAAAGTGACCACAATAGCTCACCTTGAGCACTTCGTGCTCAGGTGAGCTAAAAACGACGCATCTTTCCAATCTGCCTGGTTACTAGGGCCCCGTTTTACTAATGATCTTATGATAATTTTTTGTGTACAAGTTCAGTGATTTATCTACCTCTGCGTCATGCGTAATTTACGCAAAAAATTTCAAAATGACGCACACAAAAAATCGCCGAGCGTACACCTGACGCATGTATTTCTGTGCTAGCCACCACGCATACTAGGGCCTTATTATTGCGCAGTCGATATCTGGTACAAAATCAAACAGAAAGGATCGTCAATGAAGATATCAGAGGAGAATCAAATGAGAAATTTTCATAAATATTCGGGACTTGTCATCATTGAAGCGTTTTCGGGCAAAACATTCAGAAGAGAAAAATTCAAAATCTATGATTTTTCCAAGAAGCGATCGCGAATTCAGTTATTTTGTGGAAGTTAGACATATTTCCTACAAAATAAGATTGAAATAATAATTGTTTCTCTAAGTAAAATGCCTTAATTTTTCGTTTTTTCTGACCCGGCATAGGGGATCAATCGAAACCGGAAGTGGAACAAATGACAACAACTTGATAAGTAGAGCTATGTTCTAAGGCCAAATTTATCCATATTTTCCATCTTGATGTTCGTTTAACAGACCAATTCAATAAATAACAAATTATAGAATATTTCCAGGGCACTTGTGGTAAATCGGGATCTGAAATTACGTTGGCGTCATCATAGTAGCCAAAGAACATATCACCGGATGTGACTTGCAGATTCAGACTACAACCGAACTCACGGCTGCTAGTATAGAATGCTCTGGAAACAACAAACTCATCATTGCAGCAATCTAAGGACCTCCAAACAGTGACTTGGCATACATGCGAGATATGAAGGAATCTCTACAGAACCTCCATGCTGAGCACCCAAAAGCCACTATATGGATAGCCGGGGATGCAAACCTTCCAGACATAGACTGGGACAACAACACCATCTCATCCAACTCCTACAGTCATGGCATTAACCAGACCTTTCTAGACCTTCTGTACGATACAGGATCAGAGCAAATGATCAAATTCCCAACCAGGGTGGGGGTTCGATTACAGTCACCTGTAATCGATTATTAATCAATTACATTGGGAAAACCATGTAATTGATTAATAATCGATTACTCTAATTTTCACATGTAATTGAATACATTCAATTACTTTTGCTAAAGTAATCATGATTACAGGATGATTACATTCGATTACTTGCTTATCCTTTCCCAAACATGACCTGATTTTGACATCTTTAATAGACAATCCTTTTGAAAACATTGAGTCAAAAGAAGAAAATGCTGAGAATCACTATTTTCTCCTTAATCCTCAATATTTTCTCTGCCAAATTGTACATGAACACTATCTTTATAACAAGAGCCGTCACAGACGGTTTATGCTCCCCGAATAAGTGTTTGTCACAAAATAAAAACTATCATATATTAAGCCCCCTTTTCCCATGACAGATTTTTTGTACACACATTATTTATAGAATATGGTCTAGAACATCTCATTTGTCACATAAGTACAAAATTTCATTAAATTCTGCCCATTAGATGAAGAGAAATTAGAGAAAAACTAATTTTTACATTAAGGCCCCTTTTTCCATGATGCAACCTCAAATCAAGAAACAGAGAAAAATGGCCCTACGGATTATCCTAGGGAGTTCCCATGTGAAGTTTCATTGAATTTGGTCCAAGGGTTGCTGAGATCTGGCTGTGGATGGACAGACAGACGGACGGACACACGGACGGACAGCGTGGCGACTATATGCTCCTCCGAATTTTTTTCGGGGAGCATAAACATTCATTTTGTAATCTTCATCAGCTGCCAAAATGGAACTGTTTAACCTTCTGTCGCTTGGGAAAGGATAAAAAATCAAAACATGTTTAGCACTGCCAAATCGTTTCAGAAAATAACATGCAATGTTGAATGACAATATTATACAATCTTGTAAAAGAATAGATTTATTGCAAAACTTTATGTATGATTTAAATAGTGCATGAATATTACGGTCCTATAAAAACTATACAGTTTATGAAACATATAATATCATTTAAATATTTAAAACTATTCTCAAATAGTGGCACACTTTGATAACCTCTGTAGATATGGCGGGTTTAGAAAGCCTTAACAGAAAATGGCCATAATCAGCACTTTCTCCTGGTTATTTCTATGTGCAACAGGATCAATTTTGCTGTCTACAAATTTCCTTTTGTTTTAGAAAAAAAAATGTTGTTTGGGAAAGCGTTTATTCTATAATTAATATTGCATCTTATCATAAATAGTTTCTGGAAAGTTGAGAGACTGTGGTCAAGGTCTCCTCATTAGGAAAGGAGTCAGGAACTTCAAAATAGCCCACGAAAGACATAGCTCTTGTCACAATGTCAGATCCAAAGAACATTTGCATCCAGAATAATACCTGAACCTTCATATTAACTTCATCAAATCTCTCAAAGTTGTCATATTGTATAATACTAAAATTAGCCTGGGAAATAAACACCTTTTGTTTAGGTTTCACACTATAGCAATCACTATTGTTCTTCATGTGAAAAGGTGTGAAGAAACCCAAACAACAGTAGTCATTTTAATTCTCTCCCAAATGATACACTTCTATGTATGCACTTTCTTCTTTTCTCGAAACGTTTCCAAAACAATTGCGATCAGGTATGTCGAAAGCTGATCTTGTTTGGGAAAGGATCTCTAATACAAACTTTTTTTACTTATCATTAGCAGTCCAAAATTGGGACTTTATGTTTACAGATTAATAGCAATTATGAAGGGTTTTTACTTTTGTCTTATCTTAAAATGATATCATGTATTTTCAATAGACAAATATTGATTTTTCTGAAATTCATGTGGGATACTTCCTAACATTTCTATGTTCCTTGAAAACAATTTTTATATCTTAATTTGATTAATAATTTTTCTGCAAGTAATCGAAAGTAATCGAAAATGTAATCGATGATTACATCAATTTTTAAGCCTGTAATCGATTAAATTACGATTACATGTAATCGAAACTCCCTTCGATTACAGATTACTGTCGATTACTTGAGAAAATGTAATTGATTACAATCGATTACAATTACATATTACGATTACCCCAACCCTGTTCCCAACAAGGAAAAACAACATACTCGATCTGTTTGTGACAAACCGTCCCTCCCTAACGATACGCAGCAAGCCCCTGCCAGGGGTCAGTGACCATGACATTGCCTTCCTAGAGGTCGCTACAAAGGCCACCAGAAAACGACTACCCAAACGTAAAATTATGTTATGGAATAAAATGAACAAGGAAGAGATAGCAGCCACTATCGCCGACTTCACAGAAAACTTCTCAAGCCAAAACACACCTGACTCTGACCTGAATAGCCTCTGGACCACATTTAAAGAGAATTATTGCCTAAAATGTGTGTTTTCAGTCTGTTATTGGCATTGGATAACGGGCAAAAATCAGTCTGATATTATCAAAAACGGTCGTTATTCAGTAAATTCACGTGCATTATCGGACTGGTTTTGCACTCAAATATCCTCGATCGGGGATTTGTTGTGAGTGCTTCAGAAAATTGAAAATAATATAAGCCGAAATTTTGTCATTTCCCTTTTCCGCGAGGTAAATTCTTATAAGACCCCATTTCCAGTTTACACCCCAATGAATAGTAAACTAGGTCTCCCAGTGTAACCATATCTAATGACGTAATATAGTGACGTAGGTTTAATTCTTGGAATCAAAAGGTAAACAAACGGGCAGCTGACAGATTTTGAACTAAAAGTGGATTTCGTGGACATGGTAGAATGTAAATTAGAATTGAGTGGTTGTGGTCTAGGTCAAATGTGATGGTAAGCCTATGTGTTTCTTGTTCTTCTTTTAGTTACTGCAATTTTTCCTTTACAACTTTGTTTTTTATCGAAATGAACGAATGTCTGAAACGAACCAGAGATCTACCTCGGAAGTTCCGACCTTTTGTTTTATTACTCGCACTGAAATGAACGTTAGAATATCCAGAGTATGCTTCCAAAAGAAAACTTAGTCGAATATTTTTTACGATTTCGCCAACTCAAATGAAGATTATGTCAGTAAAAATGTGATGAAACTTGACTACATAGCTACACGATGAAAACCTAATGGCCCGTCTAGTGGATATCATACTTACTCGATATATGTCGAGTCGAATGCCGGAAAACTCTGGTGTCTGTCGGTGTAAATGTGGCTTAATTTTCACAAAGTTTTTTAGTTATTCGTCTTATTTTATTACATTTCTTTGCAAATTCTTCATATTTTATGCAATAATAGCGTCAATTCACGTTTTTTCGGTCGTTAACATTCTCAGAGGCCCACAAAATGGGTTATCGCCCTCGACCTTCGGTCTCAGGCGATAACGCATTCTTTGGGCCTCTGAGAATGTTAACGACCTCAAAAACGTGAATTAACCCTACAATGTACAACAATAATCCATGACAAAGTGCCCAGTAAGATGACATCCAGCAGATTCGACCAACCATGGATTAACAGAAAGGTAAAACGTCTGTCACGAAGGAAGAAGAAAGCCTACAACAAGCTTAAAACTAGTACCAATCCAGAAGATACCACTAAATACCGTCAACTCCAGAAGGATACCCAGCAAGCGTGTAAATCTGCCTACAATGAGTATGTGAAAGACCTTGTTAGCGGTGACCAAAATCCAAAGAAGTTGTACTCGTTCATAAACAGCAAGCGGTGTGAGAGCTCAGGTGTTCCAATCCTTAAACACAATGGCATAGGCTATAGTGACCCCAAGAACAAGGCAGAGATCCTTAACAACCAGTTTGCCAGTGTTTTCACTGAGGAGGACCTGTCCAGTATCCCATCTATGGGCACAGACAAATACCCAACAATGGACCCTTTTGACATTACTGTAGATGGCGTGAGTAAACTACTCCTAAAACTTAGCCCGCACAAAGCCCAAGGACCAGATGGACTACCACCAAGGTTTCTCAGGGACTTCGCCAACGAGATTGCGCCAGCTCTTACCCTTGTGTACAAAGCATCCTTAGCTCAAGGTAAAGTACCAGATGACTGGAAACATGCCCTGGTCGCACCCATCTTCAAAAAAGGAGACAAAACTGCACCAGCCAACTACAGACCGATATCACTGACATCAATCTGTTGCAAAACACTGGAGCACATCGTACATAGCCAGGTCATGAAACACTTGGACGAGCACAACATCCTTACAGATAGCCAGCATGGCTTTAGAAAAAGACGGTCTTGTGAAAGCCAGCTTATAATAACAATCCAGGACATCGCCTCCAGCTTGGATGATGGCGACCAAGTCGATGCTGTGCTACTTGACTTCAGTAAGGCATTCGACAAAGTTCCCCACAAACGGCTCTCCACCAAACTAGAGCACTATGGAATACGAAACAGCCTTCTAACTTGGATAGAGAGCTTCCTTAGCCATAGAAGTCAAGAGGTTATTGTCGAAGGTCACACCTCAGAATCAGCCCCTGTCACGTCGGGTGTCCCCCAGGGCTCTGTCTTAGGCCCCCTACTCTTCCTCCTTTATATCAACGACATGCCAGGAAGAGTAGCCTCCACCACCCGACTATTCGCAGACGACAGCCTACTTTATCGCAAGATCCGCTCTACCCAAGACACAGACATCCTACAAGAGGACCTCATTAAGCTTGAGCAGTGGGAAAAAGACTGGCAGATGCAGTTCAACCCTTCCAAATGCGAGACCATCCACATCTCCAGAAAGCGGAACCCAATCAAGCGTACTTATTTGCTGCATGACCATCATCTTGAAAATGTCACCGATGGAAAGTACCTTGGGGTTACAGTACATGAAAAACTGCTGTGGAATAAACATGTGGACAATGTCACCAAGAAGGCAAACAGCTCTCTCGCATTTCTAAGAAGGAACATATCCAGGTGCCCACAAGATGTGAAAGCCCAATGCTATCAGACGCTGGTTCGCCCAATCCTGGAATATGCTGCACCAGTGTGGGACCCATACACCACATCAAACATTGCCCAACTAGAAGCAGTGCAGAGACGTGCAGCTAGGTTTGTCCACGGAGACTACAGAACAACGAGCAGTACAAGTCAAATGATTGCCACTCTAGGCTGGCCCTCACTCCAACAGAGACGCTCTGATGCCAGACTTGTACTGATGTACAGGATTGTTCACCACAAGATTGACATACCAGCGGACCAGTATCTCCATCCAGCCACCGTCTCTCTTCAACGGGGAAGAAATATATGCTACCTGGTACCCTTTTGCCGCACCGACCCATACAGATTCTCCTTCTTCCCAGTAGCCATCCGCCTGTGGAACCAACTCCCAGCCCAGACAATCGCAGCCGAGACCCTGGAACTGTTCAAGGCTGGCCTGGCATCCCTCCACTAACTGTACAGACACTGTTTTTATCGGTTTTTAGCTGCACTTTGTTTTCGCCTCACGCCAACCTTGTACAGTCACAGTGCGTTGATGCTCCAGAGGAGCCCTGCACTTATTGGGAAGAAGAAGAAGAAGAAGAAGTTTGTGTATTCGTCCTCAAAATTCAACGTACCTTTACCTCTAAACTCATTCCCAGTTTCTATATATTTTTTCAGTTGCTTAACTTAAAAGTGAATGATGTGCATCATAACAATTATTTTTCGTCATAATTTAGGGGTCTGATACAAAACTTAATTAATTATTTGTTATTAATTTTGTCCACTGTCCAATGATTAGTTTACCACATGATTATCCCTGTTTTAACTTAAATTTAAGGTTGACGAACTGAGAATGAAAACACCACTTTCTAGCCATACGAAATGCATCAAATTTCACACACATGTAAATACACTTCACACAAGTTGATTCACCAGGCCGGATTTCAAGATTATGCTACAAGAAGATAATAATGTACAAATATTGTTTTACTCTATTTTCATATGCAAGGGAGGTAATTTTGAACATTTTGGTCAAATATTTCCTGTAAGTATGTATTAATTCAAACTTCTAATCAGGGTTGTGGAAATATGGATTTTTTCCACTTGTCCTCGGACAAGTTGAACTCAAATTTCTACTTGTCCGAAGGCAAAGTTTACTTGTCCAAAACAACATCTAGACAGGAAAATAACATTTATACTTTATTTTTACTCTATTTTCAGTTAACATTTAAAACTGAATGAACAAAATTCAAACACATGTTTACCTTTTATCATATATTTTGCAGAAATTGCTCATGCCAATACCCTTCTTTCAATTTTAAGACAAAAATCACATTTTGATCCCCTTGATATGCACTTGCCCACGGACAAGCTCACTTGAAAAAAGCCCTTGCCCGTCCAACACAAAACCCATGTCGGGCAAGTCGGGCATGTGAATTGCACACCCCTGTTCTAATCCATACAAAATGCTTATATTTGTATTTGGAAGGGAAATGTAACACAGATTAGGAATTACTGGCACTTTTCAAATTTCATCTCTGGCTCTGCATTTCATTCTCAGTTCGTAAACCTTAAGAAATGGAATATATGACTTGGTATCATTCCTTAACCATTTACAACATAATCCATACTCTTTAAATCACAAAGAAAGCTGTCAGAAAACAATATGCCTTTATATAAGGGGAAAGGAGAAAATATTACCATGCTGTTTTGTAGGATAATTTCTTTCCTTCACAAACCAAATTTTATATTTGCAAAAGAATTCTCTTTAATTACATTCAGTCACCAATAATCAAAAACTTAAACTATGTTTTTTTTTACAATTACGATATTTTGACTCACTTTTTTGAAATTTGACTCAGAGTTTCAAGATCAGTGAGTCAGATTGACTCAATGACCCAGAAAGGTAGATTAATCACTGCAAGTTGTGTAACAAGGCATCTGATTGCACGAAAAATCGGATTAGGCCAATCAGGTGTGTTGTTACAAGTAATTACGCAAAAAATAATTGTACGTTCGTTAGTAAAACGGGGCCCAGATACCTGACCCGTTCAAAAAAATCTGAGAGAAAAAAATACTGAACCAGAGTCTGGGCATACGAAGATATACAACTTTGATAGGAAATTTCTTTGGGGATGTCTGACAAGAGTTCTATCCCACATGCTCACAAACTTTGGTTTTAAAAATCGACACCAAAGCATTTCACCACAATTTGACTTTACGCTCTTTAGCCTTACACTTTTACTGTTACACACTTGGACAAGATTGCCTGATTCGTCAATACTACCTGATCAAGAAATCTCACCAACATAAGAAGAAATATCCCCTTTTCTCCAATTATCGAGGACATAAGGAGAATTGCATCTCGCGCTGTCAATGGAATGGACCTTTTCATAATTCAAATTATTCAAATATAACAAGAGGACAAGGAGTACCTTCTGCGAATTTTTTGTCAAAATTGAGAAATTTCAAATGTCAAAATTTTTTCCCAGAAGTTGCTTGGTTGACCTACATCAAAATTCGGAAAACTTCCCAATTATCGAGGATTTACATTATATGATGTCATATATGAGGATATGGATTGTGAATTCTATTCAAAGTTGTTAAACATATTATCATTTTGCAGATGACAAAGTACTGTTGTTGTTTTTTTTCATGAAATCTTTGAAATATTGTATCAAATTTCATGTTTTCAATATGTAATTATTTTTCTTACTTTTGTGGCACAGCAAATATGAAAGTGGATAATTACTTGCTTTTGACGCATTTCGTCGATTTAATTGATGTGAATAGAGTTGCCGTATCTTCGAATGAATAATAGCTAGAATGCCAGCTCGCGCTGTGACGTTTAAACGTGGAAAAATCTGCAAAACAAGTGCAATCCTCAATAATTGGGAAACCTCGATAATATGAGAAACAGGTAATTAAGGTCAACCATTTTTTTCTCTTTTCAAAGCCCTGTATCTTTTAAAAAACCCCAGTGTTGAATCTAGCTTTGCCCGAGAGGGGGCCCGTTGGGCCCACAGCCATCAAAACAGGGGGACATTTGGGGAAAATGGGGGACAAACATAGAAAAAGAAGTAAAATTATGATACTTACCTTTAATTGGTTTGTACACATGAATGTACATTGTTTTCTTGCATTAGTAAGCCAAAAAACATTGTTTTGACTTTGTATTATTCAAATTTAAAAATGTGTAACGTCTTACGATATGTCAACTTAATGGCAGTTTCGCAATATTTTACCTTACGATAGCGATAGGTCGATAGAACTTTTAAAAGTCGATAAATATCACGATAGTTCTTTCGAATATCAACTGTTTAAGATAGTTTTCTTAAAAACGAAAGTAGAACCAAAATTAACAATAATCGAGTCCAGTAAACGCTTGATTCTAAGTAAACATAAACTCCAAAAAGCGTTTCAAAGATCATGAGTAAATTACCTTACTCCTAGAGGGGTGCTCTCAGTGAAGTTAATTGATCAATTACTCGGGCAGGTGCGCGGAAGCGTCTATTTTGAAGCAAGTCAAATAGGGTCAGAAAAATGACAAATGAAGGCATATCACACGAAGGAATGTATTCCGTTTTTGTAGGAAATTGGTTTAACTTTCAGAAAATAACTGAATTTGAAGCGTATTCGATCGTTTTCAGTACAATCGTAGGTTTCGGAGTTTTCCTCTCTGATTAAATCGCCCGGTAACCTACTCAAGCCGTCAGGTGATACTAAGTTCCGCCCATTTATGCAAATTTCTCATCGATCTCTTCCTTACCCATGCCCGTTATCGGATATTGGAAAAATTAAACAAACCAAACAGGGAACCTCTAAATAATCGGAAAAGTTAAAAGGACGACCATACAGGCTTTATAATACCGGAATGGACTTTTTACGATCGAGAAGCGAGTGCGCCCGTCGGGCCCGAGCTTGTGTTTCCATTGCGTCATTTGCGGATTTTGCCGGCCCATGGCGCAACGGCGCACTCTAGATTCAACACTGAAACCCTGGCCTACGATTAGATTTTAAAATTATTTTTTACCTCTGCTGTTGCATCTGCATTTGGCACGGACCCTAACTTGTTCAGATACACGTTGAATTGTACGTCATCGTCAGATTCATTTTGGTCGGATACAGAACTATCCGAATCCATGGCCGATGTCACGGCGATCCTCTTGTCGTCCTGGTTTGTCTCCAAGACCACTTCTGGCTCGCCGGAAAGAGACAGATTATCATCATCGGATGCATCGTTGTCTATACAGATCTTCAGATTAGGGAGTTTTTCTTGTTCTGACATTTTTTTGTGTAAAATATGGAAGAAAATTTTATCCGTTACTTTCCGTTCATTACGAGACTGGAGTACATGACCCTGATAGTCTGGATAGCCTGGCCTACAGCTTTTTTTGCCCCCCCCTTTTTTTTTCACTCCACCCGAGCAGAAAATTCTATACCCTTATACTTTAATTATGGGGTACCAAAATTTCTGTATTTCAATATTGATAATAAGTAACTGAAAGTTATATTCAGGAAAAAGTATGTTACAATTTTTAAAAGAAAACAACAAAGACTCATTCTTTACATAGGCCCTACTAAGATTCATTGTTTTCTTACATTGATTGTTTTTCCAGGAAGAAAAAAGAAGTAGAACGGGACAACTTTAGAGGTTTGGAATCGATTTCAACACTATACCGCTACCTTCGAATGAATCCTTTTCCAAAATAAAATTAAAAAAATCTGCCTTTGACTTGGGTTTCAGGGTTTCTTATATCAGCTTAAATGCTTGGATGGAAAACATTGAACTAAAAGAAGAAAATGATGATAATGCCAATTTTAAATTGTATAAAAAATGATTGGAAACAATAGTAAATATTATAACTATTTAAAGAGTTTTCCCTTTCCCAAACAAACCTTCAAAAGTTTTAATGCCTCTAACATAAAAAGTTAGTAGGCCTATCGGAAAAAAATTTAAGAGAAAATAAGAAATTTTCTTATGCTACATTAGGCGTAAATCAGGAATTTCTTCTCTTTTCTCAATATTTGGTAGGAAATAAATATTTTTGATAATGATATTTTTCTGCTAACATATTGATCTCACATTTTTATGCTCCCTGAAACAAAATTCGGGGGAGCATAATTTAATAGTCGCGATGCTGTCCGTCCGTACTAAACAGTGGAAAATGCAACAATTTCGGCATTACCCACAATGTTTTCTACACAGAACGACAAAAAATGTAAAATCTCATTCACACGAAATTTTCGTCTGTAAAATCTTAGAATTTGGAAAAGTCTGAAATTTTGCCATCTGATTATACATGTATAGTAGGCTATAAAGAATTCTTCGTTGGATAAAAGGTAAGTAGATGGACTTAAATTTTATCGATTTGCTCTTTACATAAATTCACATTATTTGAACCCTTTCTAAAATGGTGAAAATGAAGATTATCAATTTTTGAAAGCTGCTATGTACAGACGACAACAATGATGTTGCTGAAATACTTTTTTGGAGCACAGAGAATAATTGCGACAAAATGTAGGCTATTATATTTATAAATGTATGTCAACTGTTTTCCAAAGACTTCGGTGAGACTTCTTACCCTACTCTCTTATGAACAGAGCACATTATCTCTACATTCCATTTCGATAGAATGATAGTCATATTTGATGGTTTAATCAATATAGACCTCGGCAATGGAGAGTATCTTACCCAAGTGCGTCGAAACAAAATGCTGTTTGGGAAAGGGTTAAACACTGTACAAAAGAATCCTAGATATGAACGATCAAACCACAAAGTGAGTCTTGAAATTTTTAAAAGAAAAAAAATCCAGAAATCTCAATTTCGCAAAACGTTGAGTTTCTTTTATTTTCTAAAATAGACTAATTTTCTATTTTTGACATAATTCATTTTGTCGTCTGTAACACCTTACAAATTAATGAGACAAATGTTATGAAGCAACAATTCCCCCTTTCTCTTAGGTGTGCAATAATCAAATTGAACCTTTTCTCTTTTTAGTCAATTGGTGATTTTTTTTCCAAAAAGGGGTTCATAACTTCATACCCTTTAAAGCGATATCTATTTAATCGTCTGTATCGACTTTAATTTTGGAGCAGTCCATAATTTTATCGTCTGTGTAAAGGGTTTAAGAAATATCCGATAAATGTATGTAAGACTATTTTCGGGTATTTATTGTTGTAAGATATTTGTTTTTCGCTATAATCCACCCTAAACCAAAACAAGGAAATAACGTGTCCCAATTTGTTGTGAAGTTGACTATTTACTAAAATGTGATTTTTGATACATAGGCCTATAATTCAAGGATATTTCGGAATTTTGAATACAGCAAAAAGAATTTTGGGTTGATTAAATAAATTGGTAGTTCATAAAACTGGATTAATAATGATTACAAAACGAAAAGGGACGCGCCTTTTTAAAGGAATTATTTTTATGAATGGTAAGTTTCGTTTAAAGTAAAAATAGTGGATGTAACTGTTGCTGCAGAAAGAAATCATGTACAAAATAGCTAAGAAAATATTAAGGCAAAAGGAGAAAATGATGATTATCCGGATTTTCTTCTTTTGTCTCAATGATTTCCAAACACTTGTTTGTAAGAGACATGAAAACCTTGTCTTGTTTGGAAAAATCCACCAACTTACGAATCATTACAATTTCAACATTAGATTTGTGGTATCAGCTAATTATATCTTAATCAATAAAAGTAGAATGTTAATACTTAATTGTGGACGGACTGACATACATACAGATGGGAAACGGACAAAAAGTGATAACAATAGATCTTGTCGAGCACTTCATCTTCATGTGATCTTATAAAACGCATTGGGGATCAATGGTTTACATGTCGGTACACTACCATATTTTATATAACATTCTTTCAATAAGAAGAAATATCTTTCTTTAGGACTTAAATTGATTATGAAAATCGGAGTTTTACATCTAATAACGTGTAATTATATATTTCTGTTTCAAAAATTCAGTTGTTTGTGGCCTTGCTTAATAATGTTACCTGTATAATTAAAACCAGAATGTCGAAGTTTACAATGTATTTTTAGTCTGATGCCTTGCTAAAGGGTGTCACTCCTCAACGAAATTGGCATATTAAATAAATATTAAATATGCCCATTTGGCAGCGTCTAGCTTCGCTCAGACGTCCTCGGTTGCACTTTTCACTTGGTCTGCATGATAGATCATTCCTCGATCTTTAATTTAATATCAAGAAAGTAGTATTGATAGCCCCAAAAGCTTCAATCACGCTTCCGTGAACACAACCACCCTTGCAATTTGACATTTGCGGGATATGCATGTGACACACCCCAATCAGGCCCGTAGGAAGCAATTTAATATTGGGAGGGCTAAAGCCCCAGTGTCTGAATATATGGGGGGGGGGGGGGGGTACATTGGATTTTTCCTAAATTTTCAGTGTGAAAAAAGTAAATTCAGCATTTTTGGCCAACTTTTTGACCCCCCGTTCCTACGGGCCTGCCAATGTAAGGTCACGATCGCGCAAGGAACAAGTTCCCGAGATATTTATTAAAACACATCCTACCAGTGCACTGATCATGGTTTGTCAGTATGCAGAACCACATTTCATGCATCTGTCTAGATTACAGACAAAGAATAATTGCACCAAAAGCAGTGAATCAATTTGACGGAACTTATTCTATTCACTACGACCAGGAAGCATTTCCCGTTGCGGTGTGTCTCTAAAGACGTACGCTACATTTCTAACCACACTATCAAAGTTTACTGTACATGTGGAGACAGATAACTTACGGTCAGAATTGATTTTCTCCTTTTGTTGCAATGACCCTGTGTCTGTAGAATAGACCCATTCACGAAATATGGTTTTGTACACAGAGAGAGACCATCCGTGCACTGCTAGGATGTGTTTTACTTTTTAATGAATCTTTTCAGGACCTATTTTTGTCCGGTCTTGACCTTTCTTGTGGGTATGTCGCATCATAGGCACTTGGATCCAGGAATAATAACAACTTACATATAGTCCTAAATAATATAAATATTTATATTATTTAGGACTATATGTAAGTTGTTATTATTCCTGGATCCAAGTGCCTATGTGTCGCATGTAGTTTCTAGCATGTTCTAGTAGGTATGGAAAAATGCAATGGTGGTTGTGTTCAAGGATCCGTAGCTGAATATTTTGGCGCATTCTGTACAACTTTCTTGTTAGTAAATTAAAGTCCAAGAAATGGTCCATCAGGAAACTAAGTGCATGCACCAACCGAAAGTTCTGAGCAAAGCTAGATGCTTTAAAATGGACATATTTTACTATACACTTAAAGACACTTCTAATGCAACACTTGCATTTTTCATCATAATTATATAACTAACTAATAATAACTATTGCAGAATTCAATAGCATAAAAGCAGCCTCACAAAATCATGCTCCTATCTCGAAATCAAGCTTCATAAGATCTGATAACATGCTTTCATGTGCGAAGCAATACTAGAATTCAGGTGCACCTATTTTGTTTAAGGATAATGGTTTACACCTGTTATGTCAGCATTGCACGAAATCATCAAATTTGTTATCAGAGATTAGTTTTTCGCCTTTTTGCTCCAAGAAATGTTCAACAACTGGAACAGGCACCTAATAGGGACGAATGAAGAACTATCCCGTAAAGATCATCATCTTTTATGCCTTGTCAACGAGAAAGGATGTCTTTGTGTCATCTAGGCCCATGGCTGGATGCCATAAACCTTACTCAATCAGCTCGCACGGCTATATTGCGATTTTTTGTTTTCTAGTCATGTTACATGAATTGCAAATTTAATAATTTCTACCCAATATTTCTTTATGAAGATTACAGATATTTAGCACATAATAAATGAATCTAATTTGTTGAAAATTTGATGACAACTGGTTAGTAAATTGTAGTTAGATTTCAAGTTATTGCCAAAAAGGTAAGTGTTGCGTTAGAAGCGTCAAATAGGCCCATTTCGTTGAGGAGTGACACCATATAGACCACTAAATCATTTTCCTCTAGTAGCGACGAATTTTGTGCTAAAATAGACAAGGTTTACTGCTATAGGCCTACATGTTTATTGAGAAACTCTCGGTGTTGTTATAAAAGCTCGTAACTACGGCTGGGACAAGCCGTAGTTACGAGCTTTTATAACAACACATACGAAATAGTTTACTATTGTTTGTCCGAAAATACGCCACGGTTAACTGGATAAAATTGTCCCTATTTCAGTTGTGTGTTGCCTTGCCAAAGACGTGTGCTACATTTCTAACAACAATATAGAAGTTTATTGTGAAGATGGATACTACTGTTGTCAAAATAACACAAGATGCTGGTTAGTAATTTACCGTAATTATTCTAATAAACGCCCATTTTCTAATAAACGCCCACCCCTATATCTCAGCTACAATCTGCATGTTCCCAGGACTATTTTAACGAAAACGTATTATCCTAATAATCACCCACCCCCGATTCCGGATTAAAATATTCACGGTTGTGATTTCGAACAGTTCAGGTTGAATTTAAACATGTTCTGCCACAAGTTCTGCGAATGGGACTGGGGATCCAACAGCTATTTTCCAGGGGAGTCTTACGTACCGAACTTTGCCTATCAAAACTCATTTTGCCAATTATTGCCAAAGTAGAGGGTTGAAGGCCGAGTTTAGGTTGGGAAAAGATTAACCCTTTCCCAAACAAGACCTGGTTTTGACGTACCAAATAGATAATGGCTTGGGAAAATATTGAAACAAAAGAAGAAACTGCTGATAACCAGCAGTTTCTTCTTTTGTCTCAATATTTTCTGTGCCATGTTTTACACAAATTCTATCTTCAATAACATCTATTTTGTATTATTTTTTTTACAATTTGTGAAGTGGATCACCCTAAAATTTTATCGTTTGGGAAAGGGTTAATAATGGCATGTTTTTTATTTCACATTTCAGTTCAGACGGAATTACCACCGGTGCTATAATTGGTATAACTCTTGCCGCCATTTTTGTGTTCGCATTTTGTGTGGCCGCTGCTTTAATGTTGGTCAAGAAACAGAAAACACCAGGAAGGCGGGTAAACCCAAACGACAGAATACATAATATACAAAATGTAGCCGGTAAGTATGCCTAGATCATCATATAACGTATCTTTCTCAAATGGCCAATATTTTGACTTTTCCAAAGTGAAAGTCGACGCTGTTAAATTATGACCATATAAACTATATATTGGCAATTGGCCACGCTGAGGACTAGTGCTGTTGTCTGCTTAGCCCAGTGAAATAGCGTCTACCTAGTCCACGGTGGGTAACCCACGTGACTTTTGGGAAGCGTTCACATCGAAAAAATCGTCCGCTTCAATGTATGTTTTGTTTAATTTCTCAGCTTATACTCTATTGATTCTGATGAGATAAAGTACACGGAACGCGCCTTTGAGAGGGCTATTCCCGGCTCTAACTCACACTGCTCCAAATCCAGTGGTTTCTTCAAACATTCGAGCCAAAGTTTTTTTTTTCGGTGCATGTGAACGCTTCCCACTTTCGTTTTGCACCGAAAAAACTATGGCTCGAATTGTTGAAGACTGTGTAGTCTATTCTTCTGTCGTCTCGTAAAAAGCTAATTTTTCAACCTCTAGTTACGAGGGTTTTGTTGCAAAGCGACGTCATACCTGTACCCGACTGTCATTGGTTGGAGACAAAAGATCGTCGTCTGCAACATCATTGAATTTGACGTCTAAATTTTTTCCGTCTGGTAAGTTGTTAATTCTTCCAAATTTCGCTTGTTTCTATTTCAGTGATAAACCCGCCACCGTACGCTCCGTACCCAACATCCACAAACAGCACCTCGTACACGACCGGTTCATACAGCACAGCATCCGGCAACTTTTTTGTTCATCAATATCCAACAGCCCCGCCCCCTTACACGACTTCTTACCAACCTCCGCCGGCTTATACGGAAACGTCAACATAGGCAGGAATTTATCGCTGCTTTTCAACAAAAACTTCGTAACTGCAGATTGTTTTATAAAGTTGCAGTTACATGTACTACTAGATTTTTGTTGAAAAGCGACGTCATGCTTGTACCTAGTTCTCACTGTTATCGGTTGGAGACCAGCAATTCGTAACTCCAAAGTATCAAAGCTATACGTATTGTTATAAAACTTCGTCGTGTGGGAAAGGGTTAAGTTCTCGTCTGAAACATCTTTCGATTTTTATCAGCCTTAGATTAGTTAAATGACATTTGGTCCCTAATACTATTGTAATTTGTGCCGAGATTTTTTGTGTTTTTATACTTTATAACCAGAACGTCTGTGATATTTTGGAAAGCTACCTTTAGATAGCATGGTGTGATTTATTACACATGTGCCTTATTTGGCCCGACTAAAGGTCCCTCGGGACCAACATGGATCTAGATCAGTCTAGTTCAATCTTGATCGCAAACTCGTATACCTTCTTCATTTTCCGCAGTGCAGTGACGACCATGGAAGCCTAAAATGCCAAACAAACCCTTTTTTCCACGTCGAATTTCTACTCTATCAGCACGGGTCCAGGACAGCCCTTACCCACAGCAGTCTGGTCAAGATACACACTGTCATCATATAGCTTAAAATTTTCTCAATTGTTAAAAGTCGATCCAATTTGAAAGCTTCTGCAGATGTCAAAATGGATATTGATGAAGAATTTGAGACCAATATAGGCCCTAGCACGGAAAATATTGAGGCAAACGGAAGAAAATCAGCCTTTTCTTCTTTTGTCTCAATATTTTCCCATGTCTTTCCTATCAGGGATGTCAAAACCAGGTCTTGTTTGGGAAAGGGTTATTCATAACTTGTGGTAACTGTAAGACATCAGTATGAATTGACCAAACGCAGGTTGTCAATCAAAACCATCAATAAGCAAATGGACGATCAGAAAAATATCCCGTCACCATTGTTTGTCTTAAATTATTCGTTGCATGTGGTATTGTATCGATCTATCGACTGACAATCAAAGCAATCGACATGCCAATGCCCCCATTGTTTGTATTAGATTCTACATTGAGCGGAGCGATCTATCGGTTGGCGTTTGGTTGATTGTGATCAGACCTAAAAAAATACACAGGTCTTAAATGCCCCAAGAATCATTTCACTGCTTTTCAACAAAAACATCGTAATTGCAGCGTAAAAAAGCTGCATGTGCCAGGCTTGTGCTTGAAAAGCGATGATTCCTATGTGAAGACTCTAACGACAATTGTTAGTGGCAGGTCGAAACCTCGTAACTACAGCTTGCAAAACTGCAGTTACGAGGTTTTTATCTCCCACCAACAATTTCACACTGCTCCAATTCAAAACCATTTACAGACAACAAAATTGACATTAACAATTGATGAAAATGCGTGCAAGTAAAGAATTGTAAATATCAAGGGAAAAGAAAAAATGCTGATTTTTAGCAATTCCTTCTTTTCTAAGAATGTTTTCACAAAAAAATCACCAGGTACGTCAAAATTAAGTCTCGTTTGGGAAAGGGTTAATTGGGCGCTTTATCTCTATTGACTGACATAATTCTTTATTTCAAAATATTGTTGCTTCTATTCATATGTTGTTTTTTGTATCATTATTATTGTTTTGTTGTTTGCATTTTTTCAATATGCCGTCCGTTTTTTACAAAATAGCTATAGATAACCTAATGCACTCCTCTCACTAAGAAAAGGTTGAACCTTTTTTTAAAATAAGATAATTTAGACGGTTCCAATTTGAAAGCTACTGCAGACAACAAGATGGATTTTGATCAAAGATAAGATTTAAGTTCAATATTATTATACCCGGTAGCAGGGAAAATGTTGAAGCAAAGTAAGACAATGCTGGTTAACAGCTTTTCACTTTCAATGTTTTCCTACGCCGTTTTCAATTATGGACGTCAAAAGCAGGTCTTGTTTGAAAAAAAAGCAGCAAAGCGAAAGAATAATTCAGTAACTATTGTTGAGCAAAGATAGCAATACCAATAACTGTATGTATTCCTTTGTCAAAAACAATTACACAGTATTATGATAAAGCATTTATACACAAATCATTTTTGTTAGATCTATCTTTTTTATTATATTTTATAATACATTCTCATTATTTCCTGTCTTTTTATTTATGCCTACATTAATTATAGTAAAAAGTTAGACTGTCCTTATTTGCACAACCAACAAAAGATTTTGAAATTAAAAGAAAAAGGCTTTGGAAAACATTATGGAAAATGAAGAAATTGATTGTTACAAGCAATTTCTTCATTTCCCACAATGTTTTCCACCAAAACAGGACTTAAAAAGTTAAATTTCATTCACTTGAAAAGGTCCCCTGCAACATCTTAGAATTTATACCAGTCTGAAAATTTGTTGTTTGGTAATGGGTCAAGAGCCGACAGCCAGTCCATTAAATGTCAACGCTATATCCAGCAAGTCCTGACCCTCTGATGCCCTTGACCCAGTTTCCAGAAACTCCTCAGACAGCTCTCTCAAGGTCACGGCCAATCTAGTCTGTGTTATATCACTCCTGTGTATCGCATGCTTCCATTTATGCCTTGCTTCTCCGTATACAACAATCAAGGATCTCTGTCTCATTGGGACGCATACTTCAATGTCCGGCATTTCATCACAGATAAAATACAGCACTGTATCCGATAGTAAATTAATTGTCACTAGTCTCTCGCCCCACAACCAGAAATCGTCAAAATGTGGGTCGATGGCAGAGCCTCTCTCTGGGTCATACTCAAGATGGCATTGTTCCACAGGTAAAAAGTCTGACAGAATGTCTAAATTCTTCATCTGCTGATAGAGGTCTGCACTAAAATCTGGCAGCCCTGTAAATGAGCCTGTCTTTACTTTTCTCCGTTTGAAATTAACCTTTGGTCCATAATCCTGTTAACGAAAAAAATATATGAAATTAAAAGCACAAAGTAATTATTACACTGATACCAAACAGTGTAGGTCAGAAAATATTGAGGAAAGTATATCATCAGCATTTTCATCTTTTTCTTTCAAAGGTTTCCCAGAGTTTGCCATGTTAAATTGTACTAATTTTTAGTTAATTCTGATGATAATTATGGGAGTTACCTAAGAGTTGAGCAACAAGAAATTGCTAAAAAATGCAAATGAAGAAACAGATGGCTTAGCTGATCGATGACCAGGGTTATCAGGGTTGGCGCTGCCCATCGCCATTGTCGCCAAATACGACAAAAAATTAAAAGTGGCGCAAGAATTTTTCATTTGGCGAAAATGCCTGGCGCCAACAAATATCGAGTGGCCCCAAAAAAATATCAAGCGCCGTCGCATTTAAATTCTGTCATTGCCAATATAATCAACCGCATGTATAATGCTGGGTACGCTCGAAAATGACATAACAACAGCTTATTCAAGTTAATTCAAGCTGTAGTTACAGCTTTATTGAATGTAACTGTCCGACGATAATTATCTCGGCACGCGACATGACAAATAGCACCTTGCACATAACTGCTAATTTACCTTTTAATCGCCATTGATAGTCCAAACACATATGACGCGACATAGACAATGCGATGGAAAAATCGATAATTACACAATTAGGTAATATGCGGGTACCAGTCTCGTGTGCAATAGAGCGTTACACAAGTCTGCATAATTATGGGCGTGTACTTTCGATATTGGTTTAATTTGATTGACGGGTCGAGTTATCGGAATATCCCCTACTTATCCTTTACTTTACGACATATTTCACGCGAAATGGAGTTGCTTGAAGCCAGTCTCGTAGCAAATAATTGTTCAGATTGTCGTAGTTATAGCGGTTGCTGAACTTCGATGCTTCAGGTAATTTAATCGCTTAAAATTTGTGAAATAAACTAGGATTTTTTGTTTTATGATTTTTATCGTGAGAAAACATGTCACAGCGAATTTCAAAGAATTCAACAAAAGTTAGTTATGATTCCTGCCTAGTACGAAATTTAAACAGGACCCAGATGATCGTCTTTTCTCCTTTCCCAAACATGCTATTCTATTGACAACATACGAATTTTCAAGCAATCACGGATGTGTGTGCGGGGGGGGGGGGGGGGGGGGGTTTGTAACATAGAACTGATGGAAAAAAACCAAATGCGCACCAGACTTCATAATAACAAAAGAAAAAAAAAAAAAAACAAAGGAACATTCTATGTGTAAATAGATCTATGTAAAACAAGAACAGGTTTTTTAAACAATAGAAACATTTAGTCATCTTGTTCAGGACAGGGTTAATAAAGTGTGGCCCCTACTTTTATAAATCTGGCCCCAACGTTTTGAATTTGGCGCAAACTTTTTTCATTTGGCGAAAGTGATGGCCCCAACTTTTTGAGAGCCAGAGCGAACCCTGGTTATCACATAACACCATTCTAAAAGCGCTTAAAAAGCCCTTTAATCTTTCCCAAATGGCAAACATTTAGATTATCCCAAATGGAAATCTGCTGCAGACGCCAAATTATAAGGATAGATTTTCTGTATCATCTGGCACAGAAAACATAGAGGCAAAAGTAGAAAATGCTGATTATCAGCATTTTCTTCTTTTGCCTTAACGTTTTCCCAAGCCTATTTTCTAAGGGACGTCAAAACCAGGTCTTGTTTGGGAAAGGGTAAAAGTAATAACCTTTTCCCAAACAAGACCGGGTTTTGATGTCCCTTATAGTTAGGGTTAGACACTAACCTTCACAACCAAGGAGTCCGCTGGACTCCCATCAAGAGAACTTGGGAAGTCCAGTTGAAAATAAAGGAGTCCGAAAAAGAAGCAAATATTTTATGTTGCATGCATGTTAACTAGTCAATGTCATTTTCATGTCTGCATAGAATACTAAACATAAATTCAGGATACTAGATCCTGTTATCTAGAGCTACCAGCTTACTTATCATTTTGCTTATAATTCTTCGGCAGAATTTTTAAGGAGTCAGCCAGACTCCCTAAGTTGAAAATCAGGGAGTCCCACCAATTTTTAGGGAGTCTCGGACTCGCGGACTCCCCTTAATGTCGAACCGTGGATAGGAAAAGCTTGGAAAACATTGAGACAAAATAAGAAACTGCTGATAACCAGCAGTTTCTCCTTTTGTCTCAATATTTTCTGTGCTGTATTGTACACAAATCCCTTCCTTTTTAACATAAATTTCGTCGACCACAGCCGCTTTTAAGGACCGCCTTTAAACTGTGATGTTTGGAAAACGGTTAAAAATCACAATTGTTACCTGTTTCCTTCTTCCTGATTGAGAATTTACAAAAGATGTTTTATAAATCTCTTTGACAATACACTTCTCCTTCTCCTCAGATATAAAGTCATCCAGGATATAAATGCCATTAAAGTCCATGCTATTTCCACTATGGCTGGGATGAGTGCCTTTCACGTTCCATGCTTTTTGACAGTTTTTGCAGTACCAGAATTTTGATGTTGTGTGATGCTGTAAAAACAGTAAAATATTGTTATACTACAAAATCAAATAATAAAGGTTTAACCTTTTGACTTACTACCGTGATAAATGGTTCCTTATATACCAGAGGCAAATTTACACAGGTAATAATTTACCCTAACACAGTTTTGGCAGACAACAAATGTGACGACATGTCACATACACTGAAAAGTAGGGCCTAGGCAAACATTGTAAACATTGTACATGCAAAGCTTATACCAATCATACAGCCTAGCAATATATCATCGTTCTTTACGAGTAGTATAGCTATGGCAACGGAAAAGGATGTCTTGTATGGTAAACATAGTATTAGAGCACTTAATGCGACGGAAATTTCCCTTACTATAGGTAGTCAAAAGGTTAACCATGAATCCCTTTCCCAAATTGCATTAATTTTGAAGCTGCTACTTGTAAACAACAAGAAGATGTGTTTGTGAAACATGAAAGCCCCCCAAATGGCCATTTTTCTAAAATGTTAAAGGGACATTTCATTCCAATTTCAATTTTTTAAAGTATGTCTTGATGCCAAGATTGGTTATTCTAATGAGTATAAATGATATTAGTTGTTGCCAATAAGCCAGAAACACGCATTTAAAGTTGAGACATAATCGATAAATTGCATATAAATCCTAACTGTTGTCCACAACAATTTGTTCAATTTTAACACAAAAATATAAATTTCTCGTAAACGGCGCACTATTTTGCCTTGAAATTTTCAGAATTTTCATAAGGAAATATGCTCTTTCAGATAAAAATAAAAGTAAAATTTATGACAAAAAATTCTGAAATGTCTCTTTAAGTTTTTGTGTAAAGGGTTGATAAGTGTCACCGAAAGACCTTGAGGAAGGTCATAAATTATATGACATGGAACTGATAGATATCATTGAAAGAAAGTTAATACCAAATTTGAGCTTTGTACATCCAATACTTTTGGAGAAAAGGCAAATGTTAACTTTTCCGACAGACAGACAGACTGATACAAGTAAAACAATATGCCCCCTATCACTCAATATGGTGGCATACAAAACATAAATACTGTAGATGAAAAGTTCATGAAATTTTTGGTGTTTCCTTGAATAATAATGCTTATCATTAGCATAGTTGAAAGTTCTAAATTATTGAGAAAAAAAGGAGAAAATGTTCATCTTCAACATTTCAGCCTCAATTTACCCCAGGCCATTTCTATAGCATGTGTTGTTTGGGTAAAGGTAAAATTAAACAATAGTTGAGTAGGTGTCTACATCTACATCTAGAGGCGTCAAACTGTCATGACTTGACAATTCTATGACGGTGCGCAAGAAAAAAGGTTTAAAAGAGAAAATATATTCAAAGATAGAAGGAAGTTCCGACAAATAGAATAATGCAGAAGAAAAAGATAGAAAAAAGAGTGAAAGTGTTGACGGGTGCTTTTCTCTCCATCTAGACTCAACCAATCCAGCTTCCGTGGCGGTACCAGGGCTCTAGACCCCGCTGACACAGCTTAAGTCCATCACTTGGAGGTACTTCACACCCGACGATCCCCTTAGAAGGTTAGGTTTGATAGCCCACTCTTGAAGGATGCCAAAGAGTGGGCCTCAGCTACGGAGGCTGGTAAGCTGTTCCAAACTGGTATGCATCTCAGGAAGAAGCTATAACGATGACAGTCAGTGCGGGTCGAATGAGGCAATAGTCGTTGTTTATGAGCTGATCTTGGTAGGTGCTTCGCATCTGAGATGTAGATGGATTTGTCTATGTCCAAAAGGTTATTGATGATCTTGTACATCATAGTGAGTTGTGACTTATTGCGTCTTGATTCCAATGATTCCCATTTTAGTTGGTTAAGCATATCGGTGACGCTGCTAGTATTGTGGTATCTATTGGTGGCAAATCTAGCTGCTCTGCGTTGAACTTTCTCAATTTTGGTAGTAAGAGTCTTGTGGTATGGGTTCCATATTGAGCAGCAGTACTCCAAGTTCGATCTTACAAGAGCGTTGTAGGCCTTTGTTTTGGTGTCGGAGTTGGCCATGTGTAGGTTCCTTCTCAAGAAGCCGAGGGTGTTACTGGCTTTTTTGGTGATGCGATCGATATGGGGTTTCCAACTTAAGTCCGCTTGTATATCCACACCGAGGTATTTACTAGATGTCTCTTGGTTCAGTTGGACTCCTTTCAGGGTATAGCTGAACTTGTGGGGCGATCTCGCTCTGGTTACCTGAAGCACACTACACTTTTGTGGATGGAAGTCCACGCCCCAGGTCTTTTCCCACTCAGCAAGGGTATTCAGGTCCTCCTGTAATATTTCCTGGTCGTCTTTGGATCTGACTTGCCGGTAGAGTATAAAGTCATCTGCAAACAGTCTAGTACTGGTGTGTTTCTTTTACAATGAAATTAACTCAGTGTTTAGTGTGTTTAAACTTAAACCCTTTCCCAAACAAGACCTTGTTTTGACGTCCTTTATAGAAGAGACTTGGGAAAACATTGAGGCAATATTTTCTGAGCTATTTAATACATAAATCATATTGTAATTAATGTCTATTAACTCTATTTTGTCGTCTGCAGCAGCTTTCAAATTGGATTACCCTAAAATATTGTCATTTGGGAAAGGGTTAAAAGTCTTAACTCTTTCCCAAACATCAGCATTTTACTGAGTGATCTAATTTGAAAGCTGCTACTGACAAGATTGAAATTGCTTATGTGTACAAAATAGCACACAACATAGTTTGGGGAAAGGAGAAAGTGCTGGTTATCATCATTTTTTTCTTTGAGAAAATGTTTTCGGAAATCATTTGAAAACTTTTATTATGAAACAGATATGCCATATGACAAAACCAGGCCTTATTTGGGAAAGGGCTAAGGTAGATAGGATTAGAGTGCGCGGTGCATTGATGCTCCAGAGAGACCCTTTACAGGGGTCTCGTTTGCCAAAATTTGGGGCCGTTATTGGGCCCCATTCCCAATGGCAAAAAGTATCTTTTTTTCCCAATTCTCTGGTGAAAATTCCCAATGAGGACCAGAATGCCCCATGTTAAGACCTCATCTTCATTTACAAACATTTTGAAGACAGTTTTAGAGTAGATTCTTAAACAAGAGTAGGTACAAATGCATTTTACACCACTACAGTCTAATTTGCAGCTGAAACTGAGTGACAGTAGTATGAATACAAATTTGTCTTAATTTTTCCCAATTTAGATTAAAATGTCGCTATTTTTCCCAATTACACTGGCCCCTGGCCCAAAACAAAAATTTGTAGCAAGACCCCTGCTTTACTGAATGGGTGGAAAAACTTCTTCAATAAGGTACGTTCAATACCAGGGGCGAAAGAAACAATGCGTTGGTTTCTGAGAATCTGAACATCACTGTAACTAAATTAGCAAATAACATACCTCTTCTTTAACGAAAGGTTTCTTTCCAAGACCTTCACAAATCTTACACGTTCTAACACCTTTACAAGCACATTTTCTATTAGTTTTCATTTTTGTTTCGTCGTCAGACGCCATCTTGGATTTTGTTTATTATGCGGATTCTTTTGACGCAGACCTATCAATGGCCGACTTCGATTGGGACGATCGCTCGAGTCATCCGTGACGTCATACAACAGGAAGTTGTGTACTGCGCATGTCACCAAGCGAACGCCTATAGCTCGTGATGCACAAGCCAACAAAATGGCCGCGCCCATACGGTTTTACCAACAATTAATTGAGACTCATCGTTCGTTGATAAATGGCTACATTTCAATTAGAAAATAACACTATTTCCATGAATATTAACTTTCAGTCGCATTGACAAGGACATGTGAATATATTGAAATTAATTAAAGGTGTTTTGTGGTTTTTCAACCGGACTTCAATTCGTTTGCTTCTTTGGACGCCATCTTGGAATGAAAGGGACCACGGGTGAGAGCGTGGTCCGACCATGGCTTGGTTCAAAGGTCAAATGACGTCACTATAACCCGGGCTATCGGTGTTCGATTGGAACGATGGCTGAAATAGCTTGAGTGATCGTCCCAATCGAAGTCAGTCAATAAGAGTTTTACAAGAGGCCGACTTCGATTAAGACTATGGCTCGAGCTATAACATTTGCAACACATCGGACGATTCTAAAGATGTATTCCAAATGGATCTATGTAGCTATGCGTCAAATAGATCGCACTATTGCTATAGCCAACAACATTACATTGTAAGTATCTCTATCAAGCGGAAGTTACTCTATGTAAGGGAAGTAATTCTATATAAGGGAAGCAACTCTATCTAGGGGAAGTTACTCTATCCTGGTGAAGTTACTCTATGTTGGGGGGGAAGAACTATACCTAAGGGAAGTAACTCTATCCAGGAAAAGTTACTCCATGTAAGGGAAGTAACTCTATGTAGGGGAAGTAACTCCCCTAACTCTATGAAAGGGAGGTAACTCCTTCAAGGGGAAGTTACTCTGTGAAAGGGAAGTAACTCCTTGTATGGAAGTAAATCTTTTAAAGGGAAGTAACTATGTAAGGGAAGTAACTCTATCCTTGGGAAGCAGCTCTGTGTAAGGGAAGCAACTCCATCCACCTGAAGTAACTCCGTGTAAGGGAGTAACTCTATTCCGGGGAAGTAACTCTTTCAAAGGGAAATAACTGCAGGATGAGTAACTCCTTGTCCAGGAAGTAACTCTATGTAGGGGAAGTAACTCTATATAAAGGAAGTAACTCTTTGAAAGGAAAGTACAACAAGAATTGTCCGCGGACAATAAAGCTCGCCCAAACGAGAGCTTGTCACAAAGAAAAGTCATTTCCTAGGTCAAGGTAAAAAGGTCATGGCCCAAAATGAAATTTTGTAAAAGTAGGTCAAGCTCCTTGGTCAAGGTCACAAGGTCAAAGGTCATGGTCAAATGTGAACTGTGTTGGAATGAGGTGTCTGTGTGTGAAATATCAAGGCTGTAGGTGTAAAAAGACATGAGTTATAGGCCAAGTTAAAGTTTTTTGAAAGTAGGTCAAACTCCAAGGTCAAGGTCACAAGGTCCAAGGTCATGGTCAAATGTGAATGGTGTTGGTAGGAGGTGTCCATATGTGAAATATCAAGGCTGTAGGTGTAAAAAGACATGAAATATAGGCCAGGTTAAAGTTTTTTGAAAGTAGGTCAAACTCCAAGGTCAAGGTACAAGGTCACCGTCAAATGTGAACCGTGTTGGTAGGTGTCCATGTGTGAAATATCAAGGCTGTAGGTGCAAAAGGACATGATATATAGGCCAGGTGAAAGTTTTTTAAAAGTAGGTCAAACTCCAAGGTCAAGGTCACCAGGTCCAAGGTCATGGTCAAATGTGAAAAGTGTTGGTAGGAGGTGTCATTGTGTGAAATATCAAGGCTGTAGGTGTAAAAGGACATGAAATATAGGCCAGGTTAAAGTTTTTTAAAAGTAGGTCAAACTCCAAGGTCAAGGTCACAAGGTCCAAGGTCATGGTCAAATGTGAATGGTGTTGGTAGGAGGGGTCCATATGTGAAATATCAAGGCTGTAGGTGTAAAAAGACATGAGATATAGGCCAGGTTAAAGTTTTTTAAAAGTAGGTCAAACTCCAAGGTCAAGGTCATGAAGTCAAAGGTCATGGTCAAATGTGAATGGTGTTGGTAGGAGGTGTCCATATGTGAAATATCAAGGCTGTATATGCAATAGGGCATAAGATATAGACCGGGTTAAAGTTCTTTTAGGCCAGGTTAAAGTTTTTAAAAGTAGGTCAAACTCCAAGGTCAAGGTCACAAGGTCAAAGGTCATGGTCTCAAATGAAAGGTTTTGGTGAGAGGTATCCATATGTGAGATATGAAGGCTGTAGATGTAATATGGCATGAGATATAGGCCAGGTTAAAGTTTTTTAAAACGGTCAAAAAGTGGGTCAAACTCCAAGGTCAAGGTCACAAGGTCAAAGGTCATGGTCTCAAATTAAAGGTCTTGGTTAGAGGTACCCACAGGTGAAATATGAAGGCTGTATCTCTAACAGGGCATGAGATATGGGCCAGGTTAAAGTTTTTGCGGACGCTGACGCCGACGCCGACGCCGACATCCGGGGGTATGACAATAGCTCTTCCGAGACTATCGTCCCGGGCGAGCTAAAAATCAAATCAAATATTTCATTGGTCTAAAATCTAATGATAGAATTGTCACCACAAATACAAAACAGATCATACAATAAGCAAAGTAATGGCATAATTGTTATTATATAGATTCACAATTAAACGAGAATGATCACAGTTGAATTGCTTTATAAAAACAACTGAAACCATTCTCGTTCAACTCTGAATCCACTATACATGTAGTGGAGAGAATCATCTGGAACAATTAGGTTCCATGGACAATTAAATAGAGGCATGTTGGTATAGAATGAGATGCAACACTAGCATTGATTAGTATCTCGACTCTCGAGAGTCACTATGGTTGGAGAATGATGTATGCTTAATAAAGAACATAATTCTCCACCAGTGTCTCAGCTATGGTTTAGTTGTGAAGGGATCAATTAAAGTTCAGCATAATTTTTTTTACATGATAATCAGGTAAAAATAATAATATAAGTTACATACTGCAAATTCAGATAGGGATTCCTCGTGTATCCAGAAATGATCTAGTGTAAAATCTTAAATATGGAAATTTAACACTTTCCCAATCAAGACCTGGTTTTGACGCCCCCAATAGGAAAGGCTTGGGAAAATATTGAGACAAAAGAAGAAACTGCTGATAACCAGCAGTTTCTCCTTTTGTCTCAATATTTTCTATGCCATATTTTACACAAATTTTATCTTTAATACCTTCCATTTTGTCATTTGTGGCAGTTTTTGAATTTGGCCATCCAAAAATTTAGCCATTTGGGAAGGGCTTAATAGATCTATAAGTACATGATTTGTGTGATTATTGAAAGGACAAAGATTCCTGTAGTATTGCACCTCATTTTAACCCTTTCCCAAAATGTTAAAAATTTGGTTTCGTTTTGAAACCTGATACAAGTAGCCTACTGATACATGTAACTCTATGTATCTTCCCTTTCAAAGAGTTACTTCCCCAGCAAATATACTGAGAGGCAAAAGAAAGTATACACTTTTTGATTTTCGATATCTCTCTTAATTTCCATCATATCGACTCAAAATTTTGCACTATTTATTCCTACTCATAGACCAATAATACAGTGTTATAAATTTTACCTAAAATTGCTTGACTACCTGTACTCTTGCTACATGCCGATCTTGCAAATTTTGCACGTGCGACTTAGTGGAGCATCAAATATTGCTGTTAATCCTTATTGGAATTCTTTATCAATTATCACAACAAATCACAACGTTAAATTTTCTCTAACATCATAACACAATTCCCGGTGGCTGGTAGAAAATGATCAACATACCCATTTTTGCCATTAAGACCCATTTTTCTATGACGCAGCGTAATACGAAAGAAACGTGACACAATATACACTTATTCAGGTAGCATAGGAACATCCTGCGCAAATTTTATCAAAATTCGTCTAAAAATTTAGAATGAGTAATGTCAGATAACTTGTTTGCATCAAGCCCCCTTTTGCCATGACGCATAATAATATGGAAAGCACTAACAATATACGCATGGTTCTAGGTAACTAGGCTCTTTCTGCAAACATTTTATCCAAATCCGTTCATAAATGTAGGGTTTGTGTCAAGGTGAATTATTGTGTTAATTTATTTTCTAAATCCCCTTTTTCGATGCCGCTGTATGATAGGAAAAAACATTCGCAACGGAAGGAAGGACATATAGACGGGTAGGCGAAGAAGTATACATAAAACAAACGACCTTCATCAGTGGCGTTTAGAAATCGTAATAATCTATACATCGTTTTCTTAGAATACGTGAAAGAACTAAGGTGTATACTTATTTTTGCCCCTCAGTATAGTTACTACACTTACACAGAGTTACTACCCTTACACGGAGTTATTTCCCTTACATAGAGTTTTTCCCTAGACTGGTTCCCTGTCCCTAGATCTATCGATCATATTGGGACAGGAACGGTATAATAAAAATATACGGTTTTCTGTATATTTTTTGGAGGATCTGATTGGTTGATTTTTTTGGCGTGAGTGACGTATTTTGATCATAGTTAGGCGGACGCTAAAATGAATTCGTAAAGCGTTTCGGAGACGCTGTTCAAGAAAGCTTGCAGTCGACGAAAACTGGATTAAGTAGTCTAATGAGTTAACCCTTTCCCAAACGGCAAAATTTAAGGGTGATCCACTTCAAAAACTGCCACAAATGACAAAATGGATGTTATAAAAGATAGGATTTATGTAAAATATGGCACAGAAAATATTGAGACAAAAGGAGAAACTGATGGTTATCAGCAGTTTCTTCTTTTGTTTCAATGTTTTCCCAAGCCTTTTTTCTACTAGGGACGTCAAAACCAGGTCTTGTTTGGGAAAGGGTTAACTCTTTCCCAAACAAGTTCTGGTATTGGTAACATCCCAATTGGTCTACTCCCATTTCGTCTACTGTTTTTAAAGTGCATTGAGTCCCAATTCGTCTACTGTCCCAACTCGTCTACTTTCATGTCAAATTATCAATAAACAACATCATTTTTGTTCTGAGAAAAGAAATTAAGTCAATATATTCACAAATGAAATAAAATTGAAAACATTTTGATAAAAATCATATAATGTCATAATGATATACAAAGTATAGAAAAGTAGACGAAATGGGACTTATGTCCAAAATAGTAGACGAATTGGGAGTAGACGAATTGGGAGTAGACGAAATGGGATTAAACCCTGGTATTGACTTCCCTATCTAGATCTCTGCAGCAGCTTTGAAATTAGATCAGTCTACCCTTTTCTCTGGTTTGGCGGAGGAAAAGCATATCGTCGGTGTTAATGCAAAACCTCGTATCTCGTTTTTGCAAACTTTTAAGGGGGAAGAAAGAACTTTAATAACTTTTCCGGAACTGAAAGGTTTTACTTGAAATACATAGACATGTTCACATAAAATATGTCATTAATATTGATAAATCAAAATATTCTAAAACCTGAAAGAATTGTCTAAATCGGACATATAAAATTTTACTTTTAAAATCGCAAAAATGGACATACAAGGTTTTGCATTTACATCGACGATATTGTGGTCGCAATTAAAAGTAAAAAAAATCTTATTAATGGCAGTTTGTTATTAAAATTTCCTTGTTGACAGGAGAGAGGAAATGAGAAGATTTTTTTTAATTCATATACATGTCTTAACCTCACAACTAAGAATAAGACTTGATCAAATTGTCGTTTTCAAATTATATTAAAAGTGCTTCGTCTTTTCTAAAACAAATATTTTTTGTGTATCAAAACCCATTATTTAACCATTCTAAAAAAAAGTTTGGTTTTTTTTCTTTTTTTTTTTTTTTTTTTTTTTTCATTTTTTAATAATAATTTCATAAAAATGTTTGGATTCAATTTAGAAAAGAATCACTTCACGAGATTCTGAGTCGGGAATAATTAGACTGGGTTCCAGACAGATCATTTTTCCCTCCTTTACTTTCTCCGGTCCAAAGAATATAAAGGTGGTGGTATTTTTCAATCAAAAATAGGTTGCATCTACCATTAAATCATAACATTATGCCACTTCAGAATGTCTTCATTTATCCACCCATTTAAAGAAGCGATTTGTCGCTAATAAAGCATCATAACACATTTTCTTTTCTCACAATGCTTTCTTAAAGCAGTTTTGATTGGAAACGTCAAACAAGGGTATAGAAAAAAAATGTACATTCAACAAGTACCACAGGCACAAATCTAATGTTTACCAAACTAATTACAGTCGGCTCTTATCCTAAACCATTCCATTGATATTGGATCCGGGATGTAGCTCTACTAGCTCCTATTACCGCGATGTTTGCATATAACTTGGTCTAATATTCTTCTGTTATAAAGGATGAAAAGCATGACAGAAATACCAGTATTTTGTTACAAAGTAGCCCTTTCCCAAACATAAAAATCCGGAAAAACATTGAGATAAATTTGAAAAATAAAAATGAAATAAAAAAAGGAATTCTCATTAATAACCAACATTTTCTCTTCTTGTCTCAAAAACTTCTATGCTGTATTATATATAAATGCTTTCATAATCAACATACATTTCGTTGCCTGCAGCAGCTTTCAAATTGGACCACCCTAAAATATAGTCGTTTGGATAAGGGATAGACCACACCCCGTGTACGAAACTATTGTGAGAAAGGAGACTATGGCTCATGAATGGTTAATTTGTTGTTTGAACAAGTTTTAAAAATTTTAAGGTAAGTTTGGACTGGGGGTTACTTTTTATCAGCCCGACGAATTTCTTTTCTTTTTTACATATGTTGTAACGTAACATTTCCCGAACAAAATATATTATATAAAAAAAATCAGGGTACGTTTCCTCGCTCGTTTTCGTGTCTAGTATTGACCATTTTCGCAAAATAAGTCTCTATATGTTTTAAAGTCATATAGCAACTTATTCTGAATGGATATTTGCAAATATTATATCAATTTACAGACTTAATAAATTCACAAAAATGATGATATGGTTGATAGAAATATCTTTAAGGTGACTATGGAGAGGGGTGGTACTTTTTAACCGCCCAATGAATCTTTTTTATTTTAACATATGTTGTAAATTAATATTTCCCGAACAAAATATAAAAAATTAGGGTACATCATCGAGCTCGTTTTTGTGTCAGAGTCTGCCCTTGACTAGTAATGGCCATTTTTCGAAAAATTACCCATGTGTTTTAAAGTCTTGTAGCAAGTTTTTCTGAATGGATTATTCATAGTGTTATATATATTTAGAGACCTTACATATGTACACAATTGATGATATGATTGAAAGAATTATTTTTAAATATTCTTTATGAAAAAATTAATGTGAAAAATGAAAAATAGCGTTTTTTTACGTTTTTCTGTCAAAATTTTGCAACTTTTTTCTTAATTACAGAAAAATTACCCAATGAATTTTTTTTTATTTTTGGATATTTTGAAGATGATACCAACAGCTATTTTTACACAAAAAATCAGCATACATCATCGAGCAAATAAGAGAGCTATTTAATGTCAAATTTTGGGTGAAAATCATTAAAATCACTGTTTTGCTACATGTGCTTTATTTTTAACTGTAATTAAAAAAAATCTTGTAATACGGGTGCAATCGTTAAAATTTAGCCCAAGTTGTCTAAATGACACTATTAGATTTTCGCATTGCCGTTTTACAGCAACTGGAACTGTGAAATCTTACCCCACCCACCCACTGCCATTGTGTATCAGATTTCTAAGTTAACAGAAAGTTCTAGACCGAAATACTTATAGTAACAATGTTAAGTGTTTGAATAACTTCTAATCTCAAAAAACAGGTACTTTCGTGGTGTAAATTTCACTAAGTTTCTTTTTTTTTAATTATGTGAGGTACTTCTAAAAAAATAAATTTGTATTTTTTTCCAGCAATTGCTTTTATTTTTAACACTGAATCATTATATTTTTGTGAAAACGATTTATTTTTCAATTTCAATGCAAAAATAAAGTCTGAACATTAAAGCGTCTTCATGAACAAATAGACTGGGTTCCAGACTGATCATTTTTCCCTCCTTTACTTTCTCCGGTCCAAAGATCAACACGATCAAAAACGGATGCCGCAATATGTAACGGGTATTGATTTTTTATGCGCTATCTTACAGACCAAATTGTATATTGACGACTGGACCCAGGCTAGGAATAATAGGTAGTTTGTATCAAAATTATTTCGCAGTGGTATTAAGGACGAGATATATTTTCACACTTCAGTGTTAAGGGATAAACATATGGTAAACTACTTTTTTAAATTTTATTGTTTATCTAATAATTGGACACACTCTGTTACAGTACATCAAAGACAGATAGTATGACAAAGGATCAGATCGATTTTATTGCCCTTAACCCATTCCCACACTTTGGCTCTTTCTAACTCAACACTGGAGTTGCAGACGAAAAATTACATTGCTATCAAAAGCGTATTTTTCTATGGTTCTTTTTCTATAGCGTAAATTGTCTTTCTGGGTAGAAAACATTTTCGGAAATGAAGAAAATTAATTAATTCCAAAATGTTTTACGCGGTCTTTATCTTTTGGTGCACCGAAATGCGTTGTTGTGTGATAATGGATTAAAACTCTTTTCCAAACAGTAAAATTCTAGATCTAATAAAGATTCCGGGAAAAGGGTCGTCATTTCTTTTCATTTTTCTTTAGGCATACAAAGATTAAAAACATGAGCTGTGATGTAGTCTATATAGATCTAGATAGATCTATAAAATATGAATTAAAAAAAGAAACATTGGCAATTAGTCGATTTGTGTAAGGCCCAATGTCGTCCTACATTCATTCAAAACGCAGTCTTTGTGGCATACGTGACATTATTTTACACTTGACTCAACAAGATTGAAAGTTGCAGCAGACGACAAAAAATTTGTTGACTTATTGAAATGAATATGATGGGATTTTGGGATTTTTTCCGGTGTTGTAAGATTTTAATTATCGTGAAAAATACACTGATAATTTAATCATCCAATCAGATCAAAGGAAAATTTGTAAACGACCCGTCTTCATACATAGAGAAGACGGGGTACCAGTCTAGTTTTTCCCCTGCATGGAGTTACTTCCCTGCATAGAGTTACTTCCCCTGCATAGTTACTTCCCTTACATAGAATTACTTCCCTTACAAAGAGTTCATAATTCTACCTTAAGGTTTACGAACTGAGAATGAAAACACCACTTTCTTGCCATACGAAATGCATCAAATTATACACACTTGTAAATACACTTAACATAAGTTGATTCACCATGCAGGATTTCAAGATTATGCTTCGAGAAGAAAATAATTTACAAATATTATTTTACTCTATATTCATATGCAAGGGAGGTAATTTTGAACATTTGTGTCATATATTTCCATAAATATGCATTAATTCAAAATTCTAAACCATACAATAGTTAGGCAGATATATCCACAATTTTGGGTCAATCGTTCACTTTTTCAGGAAAGCACCAAATTTGGCACACATGTAGTATAGACCCATACAAATGATTTCCTAGGTAGATCCCAAAATCTGACCTCCCTGATGGCCGCCATACTGAATTCCAATATGGCCGCCAATTTTGACTTGTTAACAGCAATATCTCCCTTATTATTGCAGATATTGACTTACTTTTTGCGTCTACACCTTTATTTTAAGTACCAGCAGATCAAATAAATTCAGTCATATATGCATGTGGAATGGCCATCTAGGATTTTAAAGATGGCCGCCACTAATTAATGTTTCTATTAATATCTGATGAAATTCTTTATTCATCAAACAATCTTTTAGGGTTAACACCAACACTTTGAACAGCTGTTGTCTCAATGAGATCCTTCTCAAATTGGTTCGAGTTGGCCATTTTGAATTTCAAGATGGGCGCCATTATGTCTATGAGTTCTTCTCGTTCTTTCACTATACACGTGACCTATAAATGGAGCTTATATACTTGTCATTGAATCGTCCGAGTTATGATTTTAAGAGCAAAAATTAAAGGGAATGTTTCCAAATTTGTAACCTTGAAGTAAAAACAAGTTTTTTTCTAGAATAAATAAGTTTTGTCTGGCTGCCATGTTCCAAAATACATGGTATAGATAGATAAATACACATAAATAGTAACCTTTTGAATACATGTATACAAACAGTTATGTTATCTTTAAGACTGTAAACAGAGCTTGTTAATATTCATTATACCCCCGTATCAAAAGATCGGGACATATTGTTTTAATTGTGTCTATCTGTCTGCCGTCTGTCCGTCTGTCTGAAAACTTAACATTTGCCTTTTCTCGGAAAGTATTGGATATACAGAGCTCATTTGATATGTAACCTTCTTTCAACGATATCTATCTGTTGCGTGCAATAGGACCTTCATAAGGGTCTTTTGTTAACCCTCATCAACCCTTTACACTAAAAATTATCATTTTATAAGAATAGCCATTTCGGGGGCATTTGTATTTCACAAACACATCTTGTTTTGATATTGAAATTGTAATATCAAAGAATATCTTGTTCTTTTCTTCAACAGAGTACATGGTTGCCATAGTTAGATAACTGAGTGACGATGTTAAGTGTACATTTTTGAAAAAAAATCGTGGCACATTAACAATATTGTTGCTTTTCAAAGATGGTTACCACAAGAGAAAGTAATACATAATTATATGAAAAATTGGTTCATATAGGGCTAAACATCATAATAGATCGTTTTACTTTTGGAACTTGAAGCAGGAGATGGAAACCATTTTAAAGGAAATGACAAATCGGATTTGTCTATGATTAACATCATGTTTCGTGATTATGATATTGTTCCATGACCAAATAAGAGATGACTGGCAAACAAAACCTAACTATTCCTTCAAATTTAGTTATTCCTTCTTTTCTCCCCCTTTTAGCGTGAATATTTGTAGAAAAGAGGGTTTAAATATTCAAGACATCCAGGTGTTAACGTTGTTGTAATGCTTTAGTTAAGTTTTTATGTGCAACTGTCATATCTGATTATATACTCCTCACAAAAAGTTAAGCAACAAAAGTAATTCTCTCAATATTCTTTTAATACACGCGGGAATTTTTGCACAGATTTGTTATTCGGACAGCCATATCTATGCTTAAATACACTTAAAGGAATACTGAATGTTATCGTCTCCAAAAACAGCTATCACGTGATTAGAACACACTCACCCCCAAAACATGCATGCAAAATGTGTCGCATATACGGATTTCAAACATGGCTTTAGCTCCGTATGTGCTTAAAACGCGTCGATTAGACAACTTTGATGTCATCAACATTTGAATCATGCCAATTCGTCACTTGACTCCAATTGAAGTGGCTCAAATTGTTGGAATGCTACAGGGTGGGGCAACCAAGACTGTTGCTGCCATTCACTTTAAATTTCATCGCCGTATTGACTGAAGAGCAATAACCCGATACAATCAAACTGGACAGATGTCAGAGAGACCACGTTCAGGTCGTCTAAGAGTAACAACACCTTGTGAAGACCGTTATGTTGCAACCTTAGTCCGTAGGAACTGGTTTACAACGGCCAGATCGCTGAAAAATGACCTTCAGAGGGTGTCAGGAAACAGACTTTCCATCCAAACCGTGAGGAACATGTTTCACACAGAATGTCTAAGGTCCAGGATACCACTTCAACGGATCCAACTTCCCCCAAAACATCGACGGCAAAGATTAATATTGGAACATCGACATCAAAACTGAGGGTCACTCGTTGGCGTCACAAACTCTTAACTGACTCGTCAAGATTCTGCCTTGTTTCTAATGATGGCATGACACGTGTGTTGAGAAACGGAAATGAACGGTTTGCCGACTGTAACATCGCTGAACACGACCAATATGAACGTGGGAGTTTGATGGTCTGGAGAGGTATTGATCAGTGTTTGCCAGAGAACAGAGCTGGTTGTCATCAGATGAGGTTCAATGACTGGTGTAAGGTGCATTTACGAGATCATCACGCCTGTTATCATCCTTCTGGCACATTAAACAGATCCAACTGTTTTGTAAATGGGTGGTAATGCCCGTCCCTATCGTTCTGGAATTGTGACTGAAGTTCTGTGGACCAACAACATCAGACATATAGACTGTCCTGCTACGTCTCTAGACCTTAATTCGATAGAACATACGTAGGACATTCTTTGGGGCGTGTCTATATGGTCAGCATATTCGCCCACAGACTCTGGATGAATTGCAATAGGTATTGCAGACAGAATGGAGGATCAATCCACAACGGACATTAGACAGACAATTCTGCTTGATGCCAAGGTGTGTTCGGGCGTGTGTTGAACATTGTAGGGGTCATACCATGTACTTGATGCTCGATCATGGCCTGAAGCGGCCGGAAAACAACTTTGCAGCGTTTTCCACGGGGTCGTCGTGGTTGATCCAGCGAAAACTAGGTCTTTTTAAACCGGGTTTTTTGCATTTTTTTTCCATTTTGGACAATTCTAAGACGAAAAAAAATTTTAAAAAAAAATTTGTTGCGGGACGCCAGATTTGACGGCACCCGCTGACGGATTCCTGATTTCAGGGTTTTGCGCAAAATTTCAAAAGACGATTTCTCAAAAACTACTTGAGATATTGCATCAATTTTTTCACAGGATATGTATTTTGATGAAATGCAGTTTTAGTGTAAATTTCAAAAGAATGTATGGAGAAATTTCGGAATTATGGCCATTTATCTAAAAAAACCCGCTAGTTCCCGCAAGAAACCCGCTACCCCGATAAATTTCCGCTTGATTTTTTGCATTTTTCTTTCTACATTTTGCCATTAAAACCATATATCATTTGAAAGGTTACACCATGCTGTACATCATGGACGATTTTCGTAAAAATCCAATGACATTTGGAGGATCTAGGGGCGATAACTCATTCTGAAACACCCCCAGAATTCGGCAATTTTGGCCTTCTTTTGTAAATTTCTTACAAAAATGTCTTTCTTGCAAGAGCAAATCATATATTTCCTTCTAGAGCATAGTTGTAACTTTGTAATAAACAAAAAAATATCGAAAAATATTAATAACTAGCCAAGAAATTTCTTTGTTAAAACACCAATTTTGGCGAAATACACGCGGAGGGGGACGATTATTTCAAAATTTCTCGAAAACCATATTGTTTATTACCTTTTTGTAAATTCATTGAAAAGGTTATGATGTTAATCTAATATTTAAAACAAAAATAGTTGTAATGAATGTATAAATAAAAAAAATAAAGCTAATTTTGATGTTACCAACTAAGCGAAAACGCAAATTACGGTACCCGCAATACCGATATGTCATCGCTTGATATTTTCGCGTTTTTCTTTTTACATTTTTTTCATTTTTTTACAACGTTACACTAAAAATCATTTTTTTCAATTTCAGATTTAGACTTTTAACTCGCAGAAACAGTTATTTGGAACATGTCCGTTCGGCCGTCTGTCCATATGAAGAGAAAATCGGAATTATAACGATTTTCCAGTTTTCGGATGAATAATTATCATTAATTTCACGTCCATCAACGGGCCACAAATTTGTAATAAGCAATTACTAAGAACTAAATATTGTCCAATCGGACCCTTCCTGTATGTACGCGTCAGACGGAATGGTTGTAGAGTTTGTCTGTCTGTCCATTTCGCTGTAATTGGTGCCAAAACCACGTAAAACATAATGTTCAAGTTCAAATCAAGGGTCATTGGAAACGTGAATTTCTCTTTTTCTATAAATGTTATCACTATAAATTCTTTTAAACTTTCTTGTTAAGACATCTAAAAAGGTGGACCAGTTTATCTTATAGCTGTGTGTCCGTCCGTCTGTCCGTATCAGGAGAAATTGGAATGGTAACAATCGTCCTGGTTTTGGACGAATAATTAGTCGTTTTTGCATGCCAGGCCTCTAAATTTAAATTCCATATATAGAGGACATTATGATGAAAAATGTAATAAAATGTGTTGCAAAATCATGTACGGATCCAAACCAAGAAGAAAATAGGTTTGACGTGTTTATCCGACTGTCTCTGAGGCTGTAATGAAGGGAAAACAGACGTAAATCGGCAGATTAAACGCTTTCTTTATTTATAATACGCCCATCAACGGGCCACAAATTTTTAATAAGCAATTACTTTGGACCAAAAGGAGACCAATCGGACCCTTCCTGTATGTACGCATCAGACGGAATGGTTGTAGAGTTTGTCTGTCTGTCCATTTCGCTGTAATTGGTGCCAAAACCACGTAAAACATAATGTTCAAGTTCAAATCAAGGGTCATTGGAAACGTGAATTTCTCTTTTTCTATAAATGTTATCACTATAAATTCTTTTAAACTTTCTTGTTAAGACATCTAACAAGGTGGACCAGTTTATCTTATAGCTGTGTGTCCGTCCGTCTGTCCGTATCAGGAGAAATTTGAATGGAAGCAATCGTCCTGGTTTTGGACGAATAATTAGTCGTTTTTGCATGCCAGGCCTCAAAATTAAAATTCCATATATAGAGGACATTATGATGAAAAAGGTAGTAAAATGTTTTGAAAAATCATGTACGGATCTAAACCAAAAAGAAAATAGGCTTGACGTGTTTGTCCGACTGTCTCTGAGTCTGTAATGAAGGGAAAACAGACGTAAATCGGCAGATTAAACGCGTTCTTTATTAATAATACGCCCATCAACGGGTCACAAATTTGTAATAAGCAATTACTTTGGACCAAAAGGAGACAAATCGGACCCTTCCTGTATGTACGCATCAGACGGAATGGTTGTAGAGTTTGTCTGTCTGTCCATTTCGCTGTAATTGATGCCAAAACCACGTAAAACATAATGTTCAAGTTCAAATCAAGGGTCATTGGAAACGCGAATTTCTCTTTTACTATAGATGTTATAACTATAAATCCTTTTAAACTTTCTTGTTAAGACATCTAACAAGGTGGACCAGTTTATCTTATAGCTGTGTGTCCGTCCGTCTGTCCGTATCAGGAGAAATTTGAATGGAAGCAATCGTCCTGGTTTTGGACGAATAATTAGTCGTTTTTGCATGCCAGGCCTCTAAATTTATATTCCATATATAGAGGACATTATGATGAAAAAGGTAATAAAATGTGTTGCAAAATCATGTACGGATCCAAACCAAAAAGAAAATAGGTTCGACCTGTTTGTCCGACTGTATCTGAGGCTGTAATGAAGGGAAAACAGACGTAAATCGGCAGATTAAACGCGTTCTTTATTTATAATACGCCCATCAACGGGCCACAAATTTGTAATAAGCAATTACTTAGGACCAAAAGGAGACCAATCGGACCCTTCCTGTATGTACGCATCAGACGGAATGGTTGTAGAGTTTGTCTGTCTGTCCATTTCGCTGTAATTGGTGCCAAAACCACGTAAAACATAATGTTCAAGGTCAAATCAAGGGTCATTGGAAACGTGAATTTCTCTTTTTCTATAAATGTTATAACTATAAATCCTTTTAAAATTTCTTGTTAAGACATCTAACAAGGTGGAACAGTTAATCTTATAGCTGTATGTCCGTACGTCTGTCCGTATCAGGAGAAATTGGAATGGTAGCAATCGTCCTGGTTTTGGACGACTAATTAGTCGTTTTTGCATGCCAGGCCTCTAAATTTAAATTCCATATAGAGAGGACATTATGATGAAAAAGGTTGTAAAATGTTTTGCAAAATCATGTACGGATCCAAACCAAGACGAAAATAGGTTTGACGTGTTTGTCCGACTGTCTCTGAAGCTATAATGATGGGAAAACAGACGTAAATCGGCAGATTAAACGCTTTCTTTATTTATAATACGCCCATCAACGGGCCACAAATTTGTAATAAGCAATTACTTAGGACCAAAAGGAGACCAATCGGACCCTTCCTGTATGTACGCATCAGACGGAATGGTAGTAGAGTTTGTCTGTCTGTCCATTTCGCTGTAATTTGTGCCAAAACCACGTAAAACATAATGTTCAAGTTCAAATCAAGGGTCATTGGAAACGTGAATTTCTCTTTTTCTATAAATGTTATAACTATAAATCCTTTTAAAATTTCTTGTTAAGACATCTAACAAGGTGGACCAGTTTATCTTATAGCTGTGTGTCCGTCCGTCTGTCCGTATCAGGAGAAATTGGAATGGTAACAATAGTCCTGGTTTTGGACGAATAATTAGTCGCTTGGCTTGGCTTGCCTTGGATTTGCTTGCCTTGGATTTGCTTGGCTTTCCTTGCCTTGCCTTGCTTTACCTTGCCTTGGCTTGGCTTGGCTTGACTTCACTTGGCTTGGCTTTGCTTGCAATGCATTGCATTGCCTTGCCTTGCCTTGACTTGTCTTGTCTTGGCTTGGCTTGGCTTTGCTTAGCTGGGCTTGGCTTGGCTTGGCTTGGCTTGGCTAAGCTTGGTTTGCCTTGCCTTGCCTTGTCTTGCTTTGCCTTGCCATGCCTTGCCTTGCCTTGCATTGCCTTTACTTGCCTTACCTTGCAATGGCTTGGCTTGTCTTTGCTTGGCTTGCCTTTCCTTGGCTTGGCTTGCCTTGCCTTGCTTTGGCTCGGCTTGGTTTGGTTTACCTTGCCTTTCCTTGCCTTGTCTTGGCTTGCCATGGCTTGGCTTGTTTTGGCTTGGCTTGTCTTGGCTTGGCTTGCCTTGGCTTTGCTTTGCTTGTCTTGGCTTGGCTTGGCTTGGTTGGCTTGGCTTGGCTTGGCTTGCATTGCCTTGTCTTGACGTGCCTTGCCTTGGCTTGGTTTGGCTTGGTAGACTAGGCTTGGCTTGCCTTAAAATTGCCTTGCCTTGGCCGGGCTTTGCTTTGCTTGCCTTGCCTTGGCTTGCCTTTGCTTGGCTTTGCTTGCCTTGTCTTGCCTTGTCTTGCTTTTCCTTGCCTTGCTTTGCCTTGCCTTGCGTTGCCTTGCTTTCAATTGGCTTGGCCTGGCTTGGATTGGCTTCCCTTGCCTTGCCTTGTCTTGTCTTGGCTTGGTTTTGTTTGGCTCGGCTTGGCTTGGCTTGCATTGCCTTGCCTTGGCTTGGCTTGGCTTGCTTCTCCTTGGCTTGGCTTGGTTTGCCGTGCCTTGCCTTGCATTGGCTTGCCTTGCATTGCCTTAACTTGCCTTGCCTTGCCTTGTCTTGCCTTGGCTTGACCTGGCCTGGATTGGCTTGGCTTGCCTTTGCTTTGCTTGGCTTGCCTTGCCTTGGCTTTTCTTGGCTTGGCTTGGATTGGCTAGGCTTGGTTGACTTGGCTTGCCTTGCATTGTCGTGCCTTGCTTTACCTTGCCTTGCCTTGGCTTGGCTTGGCTTGACTTGACTTGGCTTGGCTTGCCTTAGCTTGCGTTGCGTTGCCTTGCCTTGGCTTGGCTTGCCTTACCTTGCCTTGGCTTGCCTTGCCTTGGCTTGCCTTGCACTGTCTTGGCTTGGCCTGGCTTGGCTTGGCTTGCCTTGCATTGCTTTGCCTTGGCTTGCCTTACCTTGGCTTGCCTTGCACTGTCTTGGCTTCCCTTGGCTTGGCTTGGATTGGCTTGGCTTAGTTTGGCTTTGCTAGGTTTGGCTTGTCTTAGCTTGTCTTAGATTGGCTTGCCTTGCCTTGGCTTGGCTTGGCTTACCTTGCCTTGACTTCGCTTGCTTTGCCTTGCCTTGTTTTGGCTTGGCTTGCTTTGCCTTGCCTTACCTTGCCTTGCCTTGCCTTGGCTTACATTTGCTTTGCTTGGCTTGTCTTGGATTGGTTGGCTTGGATTGGCTTTGCTTTGCTTGACTTGGCTTGCCTTGCTTTGCCTTGTCTTGTCTTGTCGTACCTTGCCTTGCCTTGCCTTGGCTTCGCTTGGCTTGACTTGGCTTCCCCTTGGCTTGCCTTGCCTTGGCTGGGCTTGCCTTGGCTTGTCTTGCTTTGCCTTGCCTGACCTTGCCTTGGCTTGCCTTGGCTTACATTTGCTTTGCTTGGCTTGGATTGGCTTGGATTGGCTTTGCTTGGCTTGACTTGGCTTGACTTGCTTTGCCTTGTCTTGTCTTGTCGTGCCTTGCCTTGCCATGACATACCTTGGCTTGGCTTGGCTTTACTTGGCTTCCCCTTGGCTTGCCTTGCCTTGCCTTGGCTTTGCTTGCCTTGGCTTGTCTTGCCTTGCCTTGGCTTGGCTTAGCTTGCCTTAGCTTGCCTTGTCTTGCCTTGGCTTGCCTGGGCTTCCCTTGCCTTGCATTGCCTTGGCTTGGATAGGCTTGGCTTTGCTTGTCTTGCCTTGCCTTGCATTGGCTTGGCTTTGTTTGGCTTGGCTCGGCTTGGCTTGGCTTGCCTTGCCTTGCCTTACCTTACCTTGCCTTGGCTTGGCTTGGCTTGGCTTGGCCTGGCTTGCCTTGCCTTGACCTGCCTTGTCTTGGCTTGACTTGGCTTAACCTGGCTTGGCTTTGCTTGCCTAGGCTTGACTTTGCTTGCCTTGCTTTGGCTTGGCTTTGCTTGTCTTCGATTGGCTACGCTTAGTTGGCTTGGCTTAGCTTGTTTGGCTTGTCTTGTCGTACCTTGCCTTGCCTTGGCTTGGCTTGGCTTGCCTTAGCTTGCCTTGCCTTGGATTGGCTTTGCTTGTCTTGCCTTTGCTTGGCTTGGTTTTGTTTGGCTCGGCTTGGCTTGGTTTGCATTACCTTGCCTTGCCTTGGCTTGCCTTGCCTTGCTGCACCTCGGCTTGGCTTGCCATGCCTTGCCTTGCATTGTCTTGCCTTGGCTTGGCATGGCTTGGCCTGGCCTGGATTGGCCTGGCCTGGATTGGCTTTGCTTGCCTTGGATTGGCTTGCCTTGCCTTGGCTTGGCTTTGCTTGGCTTTGCTTGTCTTGGAGTGGCTAGGCTTGGTTGGCTTGGCTTGCCTTGCCTTGTCGTGCCTTGTTTTACCTTGCCTAGCCTTGGCCTGGCTAGGCTTTACTTGGCTTGGCTTGCCTTAGCTTGCGTTGCGTTGCCTTGGCTTGCCTTGTCTTGCCTTGGCTTGGCTTGCCTTCCCTGTCTTGGTTTGGCCTGGTTTGGTTTGGCTTGCCTTGCATTACCTTGCCTTGGCTTGCCTTGCCTTGCCTTGTCTTAGCTTTGACTCCCTTCCCTTGGCTTGGCTTGCTTTGGCTTGGCTTGGATTGGCTTGGCTTGGCTTGGCTTAGTTTGGCTTGGCTAGGTTTGGCTTGTCTTAGCTGTTCTTAGCTTGGCTTGCCTTGCCTTGGCTTACCTTGTCTTGACTTTGCTTGCTTTGCCTTGCCTTCTCTTGTCTTGGCTTGGCTTGCATTGCCTTACCTTGGCTTGACTTGGCTTGGCTTGCCTTGCCTTGGCTTACCTTGGCTTTGCTTGGCTTGTCTTGGATTGGCTTGGCTTGGTTGGCTTGGATTGGCTTTACTTGGCTTGACTTGGCTTTCCTTGCCTTGCCTTGTATTGTCTTGTCGTGCCTTGCCTTGCCTTGCCTTGCCTGGGCTTGGCTAGCCTTGGCTTTTCTTGTCTTGTCTTGGCTTATCTTAGCTTGCCTTGCCTTGTCTTGCCTTGGCTTGGCTAGCATTGCCTTGGCTTGCCTGGGCTATCCTTGCCTTGCCTTGGATAGGCTTGGCTTTGCTTGTCTTGCCTTGCCTTGGCTTGGTTTAGCTTGGCTCGGCTTGGCTTGGCTTGGCTTGTATTGCCTGTTCTTGCCTTGCCTTGCCTTTGCTTGGCTTGGCTTGCTTTGCCTTGAGTTGCCTTGCCTTGCCTTGGCTTGGCTTAACCTGGCTTGGCTTGGCTTACCTAGGCTTGATTTTGCTTGCCTTGCCTTGTTTTGGCTTTGCTTGGCTTGTCTTGGATTGGCTACGCTTAGTTGGCTTGGCTTGGTTGGCTTGTCTTGTCCTGCCTTGCTTTGTCGTGCCTTGCCTTGATTTGCTTGGTTTGGCTTGACTTGGCTTGGCTTGGCTTGGGTTGCCTTAGCTTGCCTTGCGTTGCCTTGGCTTGCCTTGGTTTGCCTCGCCTTGCCTTGCATTGGCTTGGCTTAGCTTGCCTTAGCTTGCCTTGCCGTGCCTTGTCTTGACTTGCCTTGCCTTAGCTTGGCTTGGCCTGGCTTGGCTTGCCTTGGCTTGACTTGACTTGCCTTGCCTTGGCTAAGCTTTGCCTGGCTTGTCTTGGATTGACTAGGCTTGGTTGGCTTGACTTGGCTTGGCTTGCCTTGTCGTGCCTTGTCGTGCCTTGTTTGGGTTGGCTTGCCTTGCCTTGGATTGCCTTGGCTTGGCTTGCCTTGCCTTGGATTGGCCTGCCTTCCCTTGCTTTTGCCTGGCTTGGGTCGGCTTGCCTTGCTTTGCTTTGCTTTGCCTTTGCTTGACTTGGCTTCCCCTTGGCTTGCCTTGCCTTAGCTTGTCTTGCCTTGCCTTGGCTTGGCTTGGCTTGCCTTAGCTTGCCTTGCCTTGCCTTGGCTTGTCTTGCCTTGGCTTGACTTGCCTTGGATTGCCTGGGCTTCCCTTGCCTTGCATTGCATTGGCTTGGATAGGCTTGGCTTTGCTTGTCTTGCCTTGCCTTGGTTTGGCTTGGCTCGGCTTGGCTTGGCTTGCCTTGCCTTGGCTTGCCTTGCCTTGTCTTGCCTTGCCTTGGCTTGGCTTAACATGGCTTGGCTTTGCTCGCCTATGCTTGACTTTGCTTGCCTTGCCTTGGCATTGCTTGGCTTGTCTTGGATTGGCTACGCTAGGTTGGCTTAGCTTGGTTGGCTTGTCTTGTCGTGCCTTGCCTTGGCTTGGCATGCCTTGGCTTGTCTTGCTTTGCCTTGCCTGACCTTGCCTTGCCTTGACTTACATTTGCTTTGCTTGGCTTGTCTTGGATTGGATTGGATTGGCTTTGCTTGGCTTGACTAGGCTTGCCTTGCTTTGCCTTGTCTTGTCTTGTCGTGCCTTGCCTTGCCTTGGCTTGGCTTGGCTTGACTTGGCTTCCCGTTGGCTTGCCTTGCCTTGCCTTGGCTTGGCTTGCCTTGGCTTGTCTTGCCTTGCCTTGGCTTGGCTTAGCTTAGCTTGCCTTAGCTTGCCTTGCCTTGTCTTGCCTTGGCTTGCCTGGGCTTCCCTTGCCTTGCATTGCCTTGGCTTGGATAGGCTTGGCTTTGCTTGTTTTGCCTTGCCTTGCCTTGCCTTGGCTTGGCTTCTTTTGGCTTGGCTCGGCTTGGCTTGGCTTGCCTTGCCTTGCCTTACCTTACCTTACCTTACCTTGCCTTGGCTTGGCTTGGCTTTGCTTGGCTTGGCCTGGATTGCCTTGCCTTGACTTGCCTTGTCTTGGCTTGACTTGGCTTAACCTGGCTTGGCTTTGCTTGCCTAGGCTTGACTTTGCTTGCCTTGCCTTGCTTTGGCTAGGCTTTACTTGGCTTGGCTTGCCTTAGCTTGCGTTGCGTTGCGTTGCGTTGCCTTGGCTTGGCTTGCCTTGTCTTGCCTTGGCTTTGCTTGGCTTGCCTTCCCTGTCTTGGTTTGGCCTGGTATGGCTTGGCTTGCCTTGCATTGCCTTGCCTTGGCTTGCCTTGCCTTGCCTTGTCTTAGCTTTGATTCCCTTCCCTTGGCTTGGCTTGGATTGGCTTGGCTTGGATTGGCTTGGCTTGGCTTAGTTTGGCTTGGCTAGGTTTGGCTTGTCTTAGCTGTTCTTAGCTTGGCTTGCCTTGCCTTGGCTTACCTTGCCTTGACTTTGCTTGCTTTGCCTTGCCTTCTCTTGTCTTGGCTTGCATTGCCTTACCTTGGCTTGACTTGGCTTGGCTTGCCTTGCCTTGGCTTACCTTGGCTTTGCTTGGCTTGTCTTGGCTTGGCTTGGCTTGGTTGGCTTGGATTGGCTTTACTTGGCTTGACTTGGCTTTCCTTGCCTTGCCTTGTCTTGTCATGTCGTGCCTTGCCTTGGCTTTTTTGTCTTGCCTTGGCTTTTCTTAGCTTGCCTTGCCTTGTCTTGCCTTGGCTTGGCTTGCCTTGCCTTGGCTTGGCCTGGCTTGGCTAGCATTGCCTTGGCTTGCATGGGCTATCCTTGCCTTGCCTTGGATAGGCTTGGCTTTGCTTGTCTTGCCTTGCCTTGGCTTGGTTTGGCTTGGCTCGGCTTGGCTTGGCTTGGCTTGCATTGCCTTTTCTTGCCTTGCCTTTGCTTGGCTTGGCTTGGCTTGCTTTGCCTTGAGTTGCATTGCCTTGCCTTGGCTTGGCTTAACCTAGCTTGGCTTGGCTTACCTAGGCTTGATTTTGTTTGCCTTGCCTTGTTTTGGCTTTGCTTGGCTTGTCTTGGATTGGCTACGCTTAGTTGGCTTGGCTTGGTTTGCTTGTCTTGTCCTGCCTTGCCTTGTCGTACCTTGCCTTGATTTGCTTGGTTTGGCTTGACTTGGCTTGACTTGGCTTGGGTTGCCTTAGCTTGCCTTGCGTTGGCTTGCCTTGGTTTGCCTCGCCTTGCCTTTCATTGGCTTGGCTTAGCTTGCCTTAGCTTGCCTTGCCGTGCCTTGCCTTGACTTGCCTTGCCTTAGCTTGGCTTGACCTGGCTTGGCTTGCCTTGACTTGGCTAAGCTTTGCTTGGCTTGTCTTCGATTGGCTAGGCTTGTGTCTTGACTTGGCTTGGCTTGCCTTGTCGTGCCTTGCTTTGCGTTGGCTTGCCTTGGCTTGGCTTGCCTTGGCTTGGCTTGCCTTGCCTTGGATTGGCCTGCCTTGGCTTGCCTTGCCTTGCTTTGCCTGGCTTGGGTCGGCTTGCCTTGCTTTGCTTTGCTTTGCCTTGGCTTGACTTGGCTTCCCCTTGGCTTCCCCTTGGCTTGCCTTGCCTTAGCTTGTCTTGCCTTGCCTTGGCTTGGCTTGGCTTAGCTTGCCTTAGCTTGCCTTGCCTTGCCTTGGCTTGTCTTGCCTTGGCTTGACTTGCCTTGGATAGGCTTGGCTTTGCTTGTCTTGCCTTGCCTTGGTTTGGCTTGGCTCGGGTTGGCTTGGCTTGCATGCCTTGCCTTGCCTTGCCTTGGCTTGCCTTGCCTTGTCTTGCCTTTCCTTGGCTTGGCTTAACCTGGCTTGGCTTTGCTCGCCTATGCTTGACTTTGCTTGCCTTGCCTTGCCTTGGCATTGCTTGGCTTGTCTTGGATTGGCTACGCTAGGTTGGCTTAGCTTGGTTGGCTTGTCTTGTCGTGCCTTGCCTTGCCTTGCCTTGGCTTGGCATGCCTTAGCTTTCCTTGCCTTGGCTTGGATTGGCTTTGCTTGTCTTGCCTTGGCTTGGCTTGGTTTTGTTTGGCTCGGCTTGGCTTGGTTTGCATTGCCTTGCCTTGGCTTGGCTTGACTTGCCTTGCCGCACCTCGGCTTGGCTTGGCTTGCCGTGCCTTGGCTTGTCTTGCCTTGGCTTGGCTTGGCCTGGATTGGCTTTGCTTGCCTTGGATTGGCTTGCCTTGCATTGGCTTGGCTTTGCTTGGCTTGTCTTGTCTTGGAGTGGCTAGGCTTGGTTGACTTGGCTTGCCTTGCCTTGCCCTGCCTTGTTTTACCTTGCCTAGCCTTGACCTGGCTTGGCTTGCCTTAGCGTGCGTTGCGTTGCGTTGCCTTGGCTTGGCTTGCCTTGCCTTGGCTTGCCTTCCCTGTCTTGGCTTGGCTTACATTGCCTTGCCTTGGCTTGCCTTGCCTTGCCTTGTCTTAGCTTGGATTCCCTTGGCTTGACTTGCCTTGGCTGGGCTTGGATTGGCTTGGCTTGGCTTAGTTTGGCTTGGCTAGGTTTGGCTTGTCTTAGCTTGGCTTGCCTTGCCTTGGCTTGGCTTGGCTTACCTTGCCTTGAGTTTGCTTGCCTTGTCTTGCCTTGTCTTTTTTTGGCTTGCTTTGCCTTGCCTTACTTTGCCTTGCCTTGACTTGGCTTAGCTTGCCTTGCCTTGACTAGCCTTGGCTTTGCTTGGCTTGTCTTGGATTGGCTTGGTTGGCTTGGATTGGCTTTACTTGGCTTGAATTGGTTTACCTTGCCTTGCCTTGTCTTGTCGTGCCTTGCCTTGGCTTGGCTTGGCTTGACTTGGCTTGCCTTGGCTTGGCTTGGCTTTTCTTGCCTTGCCTTACCATGGCTTGGCTTTGCTTGCCTTAGCTTGCCTTGCCTTGTCTTGCCTTGGCTTAGCTTGCCTTGCCTTGGCTTGGCCTGGCTTGGCTTGCATTGTCTTGGCTTCCCTTGTCTTGCCTTGGCTTGGACAGGCTTTGATTGTCTTGCCTTGCCTTGCCTTGGCTTGGTTTGGTTTGGCTCGGTTTGGCTTGGCTTGCATTGCCTTGTCTTGCATTGCCTTGGCTTGGCTTGCCTTGCCTTGAGTTGCATTTTCTTGCCTTGGCTTGGCTTAACCTGGCTTGGCTTGGCTTACCTAGGCTTTATTTTGCTTGCTTTGCCTTGCCTTGGCTTTGCTTGGCTTGTCTTGGATTGGCTACGCTTAGTTGGCTTGGATTGGCTTGGTTGGCTTATCTTGTCCTGCCTTGCCTTGCCTTGTCGTGCCTTGCCTTTGCTTGGTTTGGCTTGACTTGGCTTGGCTTGGCTTGGGTTGCCTTAGCTTGTCTTGCGTTGCCTTGCCTTGCCTTGCATTGGCTTGGCTTAGCTTGCCTTGCCGTGTCTTGCCTTCCCGTGCCTTGCCTTGACATGCCTTGCCTTAGCTTGGCTTGACCTGGCTTCGCTTGCCTTGGCTTGCCTTGCCTTGGCTAAGCTTTGCTTGGCTTGTCTTGGATTGGCTAGGCTTGGTTGGCTTGGCTTGGCTTGCCTTGTTGTGCCTTGTCGTGCCTTGCTTTGCGTTGGCTTGGCTTGCCTTGGTTTACCTTGCCTTGGCTTGCCTTGCCTTGGCTTGGCTTGCCTTGGATTGGCCTGCCTTGGCTTGGGTCGGCTTGCCTTGCTTTGGACTGGCTTGGGTCGGCTTGCCTTGCTTTGCTTTGTTTTGCCTTTGCTTGGCTTGACTTGCCTTGTCTTGTCTTGTCGTGCCTTGCCTTGCCTTGGCTTTGCTTGGTTTTGGCTTCACTTGGCTTGGCTTGGCTTGGCTTGCCTTAGCTTGCCTTGCCTTGGCTTGCCTTGGTTTGCCTTGCCTTGGCTTGTTTAGCCTTGCATTGGCTTGGCTTAGCTTCCCATAGCTTGCCTTGCCTTGTCTTGCCTTGGCTTGGCATGGCTTGGCTTGGCTTGGCTTGGCTTGCCTGGGCTTTCCTTGCCTTGCCTTGGCTTGGATAGGCTTGGCTTTGCTTGGTTTGCCTTGCCTTGGCTTGGCTTGGTTGGGCTTGGCTCGGCTTGGCTTGGCTTGCCTTGCCTTGCCTTGGCTCGGCTTGTTTTGGCTTGCCTTGCCTTGCCTTGACTTGCCTTGGCTTGGCTTAACCTGGCTTGGCTTGGCTTGCCTAGGCTTGACTTTGCTTGCCTTGGCTTTGCTTGGCTTGTCTTGGATTGGCTACGCTTAGTTGGCTTGGCTTGGCTTGGTTGGCTTGTCTTGTCGTGCTTTGCCTTGCCTTGGCTTGTCTTAGCTTGCCATGCCTTGCGTTGTGTTGCCATGGCTTGCCTTGCCTTGCCTTGGCTTTGCTTGCCTTGCCTTGCTTTGGCTTGGCTTGGCCTGACTTGGCTTGGCTTGGCTTGGCTTGGTTTGCCTTGCCTTGGCTTGGCTTGGCATGCCGTGTCTTTCCTTGCCTTGCCTTAGCTTAGCTTGGCTTGGCCTGGCTGGGTTTGGCTTGCCTTGACTTGGCATGCCTTGTCTTGCCTTGCCTTGGCTTAGCTTTACTTGGCTTGTCTTTGATTGGCTAGGCTTGGTTGGCTTGCCTTGTAGTGCCTTGCCTTGCGTTGGCTTGGCTTGCCATGTCTTGCCTTGGCTTGCCTTGGCTTTCCTTGGCTTGGCTTGCCTTGCCTTGGCTTAGCTTGCCTTTCCTTGCCTTGCTTTGGCCTGGCTTGGGTTGGCTTACCTTGCTTTGCTTTGCCTTGCCTTGCCTTTGCTTGGCTTGCCAAGTCGTGCCATGTCGTGCCTTGCCTTGGCTTTGCTTGGTTTGGCTTGGCTAGGCTTGCCTTAGCTTGCCCTGCGTTGCCTTGCCTTGCCTTGGCTTGGCTTGCCTTGCCTCACCTCGGCTTGGCTTGGCTTGCCGTGCCTTGCCTTGCCTTGGCTTGCCTTGCATTGCCTTGATTTGACTTGCCTTGCCTTGCATTGTCTTGCCTTGGCTTGGCTTCGCCTGGCCTGAATTGGCTTTGCTTGCCTTGGATTGGCTTGCCTTGCCTTGGCTTTGCTTGGCTTGTCTTGGAGTGGCTAGACTTGGTTAGCTTGGCTTGCCTTGCCGTGCCTTACTTTACCTTGCTTAGCCTTGGCCCGGCTTGGCTTGGCTTGTCTTAGCTTGCGTTGCGTTGCCTTGCCTTGCCTTGCCTTGGCTTGGCTTGGCTTGGCTTGCCTTGCCTTCCCTGTCTTGGCTTGGCCTGGCTTGGCTTGGCTTGGCTTGCCTTGCCTTGCCTTGGCTTGGCTTGCCTTGCCTTGGCTTGCATTGCCTTGTCTTAGCTTGGATTCCCTTGGCTTGGCTTGGCTTGGCTTGCCTTGGCTTGGCATGGATTGGGTTGGCTTGGCTTAGTTTTGCTTGGCTAGGTTTGGCTTGTCTTAGCTTGGCTTGCCTTGCCTTGCCCTTGCTTGCTTTGCCTTGCCTTGCCTTGCCTTACCTTGCCTTGGCTTGACTTGGCTTGCCTTGGCTTACCTTGGCTTTGCTTGGCTTGTCTTGGATTGGCTTGGCTTGACTTGGTTGGCTTGGATTGGCTTTGCTTGGCTTGACTTGTCTTTCCTTGCCTTGCCTTGCCTTGTCTTGTCTTGTCGTGCCTTGCCTTGGCTTGGCTTGACGTGGCTTGCCTTGGCTTGGCTTGCCTTGGCTTTTCTTGCCTTGCCTTGCCTTGGCTTGGCTTAGCTTGCCATAGCTTGCCTTACCTTGGTCTGGCTTGGCTTGTCTTGCCTCGGCTTGCCTGGGCTTCCCTTGCCTTGCCTTGGATAGGCTTGGCTATGCTTGTCTTGCCTTGCCTTGCCTTGGCTTGGCCTGGCTTGGCTTGCCTTGCCTTGGCTTGCCTGGGCTTCCCTTGCCTTGCCTTGGATAGGCTTGGTTATGCTTGTCTTGCCTTGCCTTGTCTTGCCTTGGCTTGGCCTGGCTTGGCTTGCCTTGCCTTGGCTTGCCTGGGCTTCCCTTGCCTTGCCTTGGATAGGCTTGGTTATGCTTGTCTTGCCTTGGCTTGGCTTGGCTTGGCTTGGTTTGGCTTGGCTCGGCTTGGCTTCTGATCAGTTCGCCTTCTACCCAAAACTATGACAATATTGAATATCGAATTTCTCTAAATTTCTCATTTAGGATTTAAGATATCGCAACGAAAAACAATTGGTGTATGCGACTTTTCATTAAATTTCAAAAGGACCCCAAAATATTTGGTCAAGATATGTTATTGATCACATGACTAGAACAAGATGAAATAAACTCGGGCATTATCATTTGGCTTTTAGCTTGGCTTGACCTGTCTTGGCTTGCATTGTCTTGGCTTCCCTTGTCTTGCCTTGTCTTGCCTTGGCTTGGATAGGCTTTGCTTGTCTTGCCTTGCCTTGCCTTGGCTTGGTTTGGTTTGGCTCGGTTTGGCTTGGCTTGCATTGCCTTGTCTTGCATTGCCTTGGCTTGGCTTGCCTTGCCTTGAGTTGCATTTTCTTGCCTTGGCTTGGCTTAACCTGGCTTGGCTTGGCTTACCTAGGCTTTATTTTGCTTGCTTTGCCTTGCCTTGGCTTTGCTTGGCTTGTCTTGGATTGGCTACGCTTAGTTGGCTTGGATTGGCTTGGTTGGCTTGTCTTGTCCTGCCTTGCCTTGCCTTGTCGTGCCTTGCCTTTGCTTGGTTTGGCTTGACTTGGCTTGGCTTGGCTTGGGTTGCCTTAGCTTGCCTTGCGTTGCCTTGCCTTGCATTGGCTTGGCTTAGCTTGCCTTGCCGTGTCTTGCCTTCCCGTGCCTTGCCTTGACATGCCTTGCCTTAGCTTGGCTTGGCCTGGCTTCGCTTGCCTTGGCTTGCCTTGCCTTGGCTAAGCTTTGCTTGGCTTGTCTTGGATTGGCTAGGCTTGGTTGGCTTGGCTTGGCTTGCCTTGTTGTGCCTTGTTGTGCCTTGCTTTGCGTTGGCTTGGCTTGCCTTGGTTTACCTTGCCTTGGCTTGGCTTGCCTTGCCTTGGATTGGCCTGCCTTGGCTTGGCTTGGCTTGCCTTGCTTTGGACTGGCTTGGGTCGGCTTGCCTTGCTTTGCTTTGTTTTGCCTTTGCTTGGCTTGACTTGCCTTGCCTTGTCTTGTCGTGCCTTGCCTTGCCTTGGCTTTGCTTGGTTTCGGCTTCACTTGGCTTGGCTTGGCTTGGCTTGCCTTAGCTTGCCTTGCCTTGGTTTGCCTTGCCTTGGCTTGTTTAGCCTTGCATTGGCTTGGCTTAGCTTCCCATAGCTTGTCTTGCCTTGTCTTGCCTTGGCTTGGCCTGGCTTGGCTTGGCTTGGCTTGGCTTGCCTGGGCTTTCCTTGCCTTGCCTTGGCTTGGATAGGCTTGGCTTTGCTTGGTTTGCCTTGCCTTGGCTTGGCTTGGTTGGGCTTGGCTCGGCTTGGCTTGGCTTGCCTTACCTGGCTTTGGCTCGGCTTGTTTTGGCTTGCCTTGCCTTGCCTTGACTTGCCTTGGCTTGGCTTAACCTGGCTTGGCTTGGCTTGCCTAGGCTTGACTTTGCTTGCCTTGGCTTTGCTTGGCTTGTCTTGGATTGGCTACGCTTAGTTGGCTTGGCTTGGCTTGGTTGGCTTGTCTTGTCGTGCTTTGCCTTGCCTTGCCTTGGCTTGGCTTGTCTTAGCTTGCCATGCCTTGCGTTGTGTTGCCATGGCTTGCCTTGCCTTGCCTTGGCTTTGCTTGCCTTGCCTTGCTTTGGCTTGGCTTGGCCTGACTTGGCTTGGCTTGGCATGCCGTGCCTTTCCTTGCCTTGCCTTAGCTTAGCTTGGCTTGGCCTGGCTGGGTTTGGCTTGCCTTGACTTGGCATGCCTTGCCTTGCCTTGCCTTGGCTTAGCTTTACTTGGCTTGTCTTTGATTGGCTAGGCTTGGTTGGCTTGGCTTGGCTTGACTTGTAGTGCCTTGCCTTGCGTTGGCTTGGCTTGCCATGTCTTGCCTTGGCTTGGCTTGCCTTGGCTTTCCTTGGCTTGGCTTGCCTTGCCTTGGCTTAGCTTGCCTTTCCTTGCCTTGCTTTGGCCTGGCTAGGGTTGGCTTACCTTGCTTTGCTTTGCCTTGCCTTGCCTTGGCTTGCCAAGTCGTGCCATGTCGTGCCTTGCCTTGGCTTTGCTTGGTTTGGCTTGGCTTCGCTTGGCTTGGCTTGCCTTAGCTTGCCCTGCGTTGCCTTGCCTTGCCTTGCCTTGGCTTGGCTTGCCTTGCCTCACCTCGGCTTGGCTTGGCTTGCCGTGCCTTGCCTTGCCTTGCTTTGGCCTGGCTAGGGTTGGCTTACCTTGCTTTGCTTTGCCTTGCCTTGCCTTGGCTTGCCAAGTCGTGCCATGTCGTGCCTTGCCTTGGCTTTGCTTGGTTTGGCTTGGCTTCGCTTGGCTTGGCTTGCCTTAGCTTGCCCTGCGTTGCCTTGCCTTGCCTTGCCTTGGCTTGCCTTGCATTGCCTTGATTTGACTTGCCTTGCCTTGCATTGTCTTGCCTTGGCTTGGCTTCGCCTGGCCTGAATTGGCTTTGCTTGCCTTGGATTGGCTTGCCTTGCCTTGGCTTTGCTTGGCTTGTCTTAGAGTGGCTACGCTTGGTTGGCTTGGCTTGCCTTGCCGTGCCTTACTTTACCTTGCTTAGCCTTGGCCTGGCTTGGCTTGGCTTGCCTTAGCTTGCGTTGTGTTGCCTTGCCTTGGCTTGGCTTGCCTTGCCTTCCCTGTCTTGGCTTGGCTTGGCTTGGCTTGGCTTGCCTTGCCTTGCCTTGCCTTGCCTTGGCTTGGCTTGCCTTGCCTTGGCTTGCATTGCCTTGTCTTAGCTTGGATTCCCTTGGCTTGGCTTGGCTTGCCTTGCCTTGGCTTTGCATGGATTGGGTTGGCTTGGCTTAGTTTGGCTTGGCTAGGTTTGGCTTGTCTTAGCTTGGCTTGCCTTGCCTTGCCTTTGCTTGCTTTGCCTTGCCTTGCCTTGCCTTATCTTGCCTTGGCTTGACTTGGCTTGCCTTGGCTTACCTTGGCTTTGCTTGGCTTGTCTTGGATTGGCTTGGCTTGACTTGGTTGGCTTGGATTGGCTTTGCTTGGCTTGACTTGTCTTTCCTTGCCTTGCCTTGCCTTGTCTTGTCTTGTCTTGTCGTGCCTTGCCTTGGCTTGGCTTGGCTTGACGTGGCTTGCCTTGGCTTGGCTTGGCTTGCCTTGGCTTTTCTTGCCTTGTATTGCCTTGGCTTGGCTTAGCTTGCCAAAGCTTGCCTTACCTTGGTCTGGCTTGGCTTGTCTTGCCTCGGCTTGCCTGGGCTTTCCTTGCCTTGCCTTGGATAGGCTTGGCTATGCTTGTCTTGCCTTGCCTTGCCTTGCCTTGGCTTGGCCTGGCTTGGCTTGCCTTGCCTTGGCTTGCCTGGGCTTCCCTTGCCTTGCCTTGGATAGGCTTGGTTATGCTTGTCTTGCCTTGCCTTGTCTTGCCTTGGCTTGGCCTGGCTTGGCTTGCCTTGCCTTGGCTTGCCTGGGCTTCCCTTGCCTTGCCTTGGATAGGCTTGGTTATGCTTGTCTTGCCTTGCCTTGCCTTGTCTTGCCTTGCCTTGGCTTGGCTTGGCTTGGCTTGGCTTGGTTTGGCTTGGCTCGGCTTGGCTTCTGATCAGTTCGCCTTCTACCCAAAACTATGACAATATTGAATATCGAATTTCTCTAAATTTCTCATTTAGGATTTAAGATATCGCAACGAAAAACAATTGGTGTATGCGACTTTTCATTAAATTTCAAAAGGATCCCAAAATATTTGGTCAAGATATGTTATTGATTACATGACTAGAACAAGATGAAATAAACTCGGGCATTATAATTTGGCTTTTAGAGTTACAGAAAATGCCCAAAATTGGGTCGATTATTAACGAATCTTGGCGATTGCTATACCAAATTCAGCAGAAATTATTATGCCAAACAACGTTAAAATTACTCCTTAAATAAACGCTAAATTATCCGTCATCGGTTTATTCTGAATGAACCGTAGCAATTTACGGCATATTCCTGAAAAAAGGATTTTCGGTCAAAATAGGTTTTCATAGAAATTTTCTAAAATTTGCAACACACGGCAATACATTTTTGTCAGTATTTCGAGAAATGCCTTCTTATAATTTTCTGTGCATTAAATTTCAAAAGGATCCCAAAATATTTGGTCAAGAAATGTTATTGGTCACATGACTAGAACAAGATGAAATAAACTCGGGCATTATAATTTGCCTTTTAGAGTTACAGAAAATGCCCAAAATTGAGGCAATTATTAACGAATCTTGCCGATTGCTATACCAAATTCAGCAGACATTATATACAAATACAACTAGATTAAAACACATCGGATGTGGACAACTTTCCTTGCGATAGGAAATGAGGCACATAGAGTCACAGAGGCAGATCTTGCGATATATGATTTTTTTTAATGTCAATTGTTCAATAATTTCTCTAAATCTATCAGAAAGTCATCATTTCCTTTAAAGAAGATTATAAAAATCTAAACAGGAAAGTCTATACCAAACAACGTTAAGATTACTCCATAAATAAACGCTAAATTATCCGTCATCGGTTTATTCTGAATGAACCGTAGCAATTTACGGCATATTCCTAAAAAAAGGATTTTTCGGTCAATATATGTTTTCATAGAAATTTTCTAAAACTTGCAACACACGGCAATATATGTTTGTCGGTATTTCGAGAAATGTCTTCTTATAATTTTCTGTGCATTAAATTTTAAAAGGATCCCAAAATATTTGGTCAAGATATGTTATTGGTCACATGACTAGAACAAGATGAAATAAACTCGGGCATTATAATTTGCCTTTTAGAGTTACAGAAAATGCCCAAAATTGAGGCAATCATTAACGAATCTTGGCGATTGCTATACCAAATTCAGCAGACATTATTCACCAATACAGTTAGATTAAAACACATTGGATGTGGACAAATTTCCTTGCGATAGGAAATGAGGATCATAGAGTCACAGAGGCAGATCTTGCAAGATATGATTTTTTTTAATGTCAAATGTTCGATAATTTCTCTAAATATATCAGAAAGTCATCGTTTCCTTCAAAGGAGATTATAAAACAACTAAAAAGGAAAATCTATACCAAACAACGTTAAAATTACTCCATTAATAAACGCTAAATAAGCCGCCATCGGTTTATTCTGAATGAACCGTAGCAATTTACGGCATATTCCTGAAAAAAGGATTTTCGGTCAAAATAGGTTTTCATAGAAATTTTCTACAATTTGCAACACACGGCAATACATTTTTGTCAGTATTTCGAGAAATGCCTTCTTATAATTTTCTGTGGGTTTCATAAAGATCCATCGTCATTCAGTGGCAGAATTAAAATTTTCGCCTCAGAGGAAGAATCGAATTTCCTTGCGTATATTTGGGCGATGAGATAAAGAAAAATTTCCCAAAACTCTCTTATTCATCAATCAATCTTAAGTTCTAATGTATCAATATTAGCGGAAATATTTCCCAAAGAAAACTAGACTAAAATTAATCATATCTAAAAAAGCATATTTGAGAAACTAAACGAAACTCCTGATCAATTCGACTTCTATCCAAAACTATGACAATATTGAATATCGAATTTCTCTAAATTTCTCATTTAGCATTTAAGATATCGCAACGAAATTTTATCCGAATAAAGACAATTGGTATATGCGACTTTTCATTACATTTCAAAAGGGTCCCAAAATATTTGGTCAAGATATGTTATTGATCACATGACTAGAACAAGATGAAACAAACTCGGGCATTATAATTTGCCTTTTAGAGTTACAGAAAATGCCCAAAATTGAGTCGATTACTTACGAATCTTGGCGATTGCTATACCAAATTCAGCAGACATTATTCACAAATACAGCTAGATTAAAATACATTGGATGTGGACAAACTCCTTGCGATATGAAATGAGGCGCATAGAGTCACAGAGGCAGATCTTGCGAGATATGATTTTTTAATGTCAATGTTTCGATAATTTCTCTAAATCTACCAGAAAGTCATCATTTCCTTCAAGGGAGATTATAAAACAACTAAAAAGGAGAATCTATACCAAAAAACGTCAAAATTACTCCATTAATAAACGATAAATAATCCGCCATCGGTTTATTCTGAATGAACCGTAGCAATTTACGGCATATTCCTGAAAAAAGGATTTTCGGTCAAAATAGGTTTTCATAGAAATTTTCTAACATTTGCAACACACGGCAATACATTTTTGTCAGTATTTCGAGAAATGCCTTCTTATAATTTTCTGTTGGTTTCATAAAGATCCATCGTCATTCAGTGGCAGAATTAAAATTTTCGCCTTAGAGGAAGAAGCGAATTTTCTTGCAGGTTGCATATTTGGGCTATGAGATAAAGATAAAAATCCCAAAACTCTCTTATTCATCAATCAATCTTAAGTTCTAATGTATCAATATTAGCGGAAATATTTCCCAAAGAAAACTTGACTAAAATTAATCATATCTGAAAAAGCATATTTGAGAAACAAAACGAAACTCCTGATCAGTTCGACTTCTACCCAAAACTATGACAATATTATATATCGAATTTCTCTAAATTTCTCATTTAGGATTTAAACTATCGCAACGAATTTTTTTCAGAATAAAAAACAATTGGTGTATGCAACATTTCATTAAAATTTCAAAAGGATCCCAAAATATTTGGTCAAGATATGTTATTGATCACATGACTAGAACAAGATGAAATAAACTCGGGCATTATAATTTGCCTTTTAGAGTTACAGAAAATGCCCAAAATTGAGGCAATTATTAACGAATCTTACCGATTGCTATACCAAATTCAGCAGACATTATATACAAATACAACTAGATTAAAACACATTGGATGTGGACAACTTTCCTTGCGATATGAAATGAGGCACATAGAGTCACAGAGGCAGATCTTGCGATATATGATTTTTTTAAATGTCAATTGTTCGATAATTTCTCTAAATCTATCAGAAAGTCATCATTTCCTTTAAAGAAGATTATAAAAATCTAAACGGGAAAGTCTATACCAAACAACGTTAAGATTACTCCATAAATAAACGCTAAATTATCCGTCATCGGTTTATTCTGAATGAACCGTAGCAATTTACGGCATATTCCTGAAAAAAGGATTTATCGGTCAATATAGGTTTTCATAGAAATTTTCTAACATTTGCAACACACGGCAATATATGTTTGTCAGTATTTCGAGAAATGTCTTCTTATAATTTTCTGTGCATTAAATTTCAAAAGGATCCCCAAATATTTGGTCAAGATATGTTATTGATCATATGACTAGAACAAGATGAAATAAACTCGGGCATTATAATTTGCCTTTTAGAGTTACAGAAAATGCCCAAAATTGAGTCAATTATTAACGAATCTTGGCGATTGTTATACCAAATTCAGCAGACATTATTCAAAAATACAGCTAGATTAAAACACATTAGATGTGGCCAAATTTCCTTGCGATATGAAATTAGGCGCATAGAGTCACAGAGGCAGATCTTGCAAGATATGATTTTTTTTTATGTCAATTGTTCGATAATTTCTCTAAATATATCAGAAAGTCATCGTTTCCTTCAAAGGAGATTATAAAACAACTAAAAAGGAGAATCTATACCAAATAACTATAAATAAGCCGCCATCGGTTTATTCTGAATGAACCGTAGCAATTTACGGCATATTCCTGAAAAAAGGATTTTCGGTCAAAATAGGTTTTCATAGAAATTTTCTACAATTTGCAACACACGGCAACACATTTTTGTCAGTATTTCGAGAAATGCCTTCTTATAATTTTCTGTTGGTTTCATAAAGATCCATCGTCATTCAGTGGCAGAATTAAAATTTTCGCCTTAGAGGAAGAAGCGAATTTTCTTGCGGGTTGCATATTTGGGCTATGAGATAAAGATAAAAATCCCAAAACTCTCTTATTCATCAATCAATCTTAAGTTCTAATGTATCAATATTAGCGGAAATATTTCCCAAAGAAAACTTGACTAAAATTAATCATATCTGAAAAAGCATATTTGAGAAACAAAACGAAACTCCTGATCAGTTCGACTTCTACCCAAAACTATGACAATATTATATATCGAATTTCTCTAAATTTCTCATTTAGGATTTAAAATATCGCAACGAAATTTTTTTCAGAATAAAAAACAATTGGTGTATGCAACTTTTAATTAAAATTTCAAAAGGATCCCAAAATATTTGGTCAAGATATGTTATTGATCACATGACTAGAACAAGATGAAATAAACTCGGGCATTATAATTTGCCTTTTAGAGTTACAGAAAATGCCCAAAATTGAGGCAATTATTAACGAATCTTGGCGATTGCTATACCAAATTCAGCAGACATTATATACAAATACAACTAGATTAAAACACATTGGATGTGGACAACTTTCCTTGCGATATGAAATGAGGCACATAGAGTCACAGAGGCAGATCTTGCGATATATGATTTTTTTAAATGTCAATTGTTCGATAATTTCTCTAAATCTATCAGAAAGTCATCATTTCCTTTAAAGAAGATTATAAAAATCTAAACAGGAGAGTCTATACCAAACAACGTTAAGATTACCCCATAAATAAACGCTAAATTATCCGTCATCGGTTTATTCTGAATGAACCGTAGCAATTTACGGCATATTCCTGAAAAAAGGATTTATCGGTCAATATAGGTTTTCATAGAAATTTTCTAAAACTTGCAACACACGGCAATATATGTTTGTCGGTATTTCGAGAAATGTCTTCTTATAATTTTCTGTGCATTAAATTTCAAAAGGATCCCCAAATATTTGGTCAAGATATGTTATTGATCATATGACTAGAACAAGATGAAATAAACTCGGGCATTATAATTTGCCTTTTAGAGTTACAGAAAATGCCCAAAATTGAGTCAATTATTAACGAATCTTGGCGATTGCTATACCAAATTCAGCAGACATTATTTGAACAAATACAGCTAGATTAAAACACATTAGATGTGGCCAAATTTCCTTGCGATATGAAATGAGGCGCATAGAGTCACAGAGGCAGATCTTGCAAGATATGATTTTTTTTATGTCAATTGTTCGATAATTTCTCTAAATATATCAGAAAGTCATCGTTTCCTTCAAAGGAGATTATAAAACAACTAAAAAGGAGAATCTATACCAAATAACTATAAATAAGCCGCCATCGGTTTATTCTGAATGAACCGTAGCAATTTACGGCATATTCCTGAAAAAAGGATTTTCGGTCAAAATAGGTTTTCATAGAAATTTTCTACAATTTGCAACACACGGCAACACATTTTTGTCAGTATTTCGAGAAATGCCTTCTTATAATTTTCTGTTGGTTTCATAAAGATCCATCGTCATTCAGTGGCAGAATTAAAATTTTCGCCTTAGAGGAAGAAGCGAATTTTCTTGCGGGTTGCATATTTGGGCTATGAGATAAAGATAAAAATCCCAAAACTCTCTTATTCATCAATCAATCTTAAGTTCTAATGTATCAATATTAGCGGAAATATTTCCCAAAGAAAACTTGACTAAAATTAATCATATCTGAAAAAGCATATTTGAGAAACAAAACGAAACTCCTGATCAGTTCGACTTCTACCCAAAACTATGACAATATTATATATCGAATTTCTCTAAATTTCTCATTCAGGATTTAAAATATCGCAACGAAATTTTTTCAGAATAAAAAACAATTGGTGTATGCAACTTTTAATTAAAATTTCAAAAGGATCCCAAAATATTTGGTCAAGATATGTTATTGATCACATGACTAGAACAAGATGAAATAAACTCGGGCATTATAATTTGCCTTTTAGAGTTACAGAAAATGCCCAAAATTGAGTCAATTATTAACGAATCTTGGCGACTGCTATACCAAATTCAGCAGACATTATTCACAAATACAGCTAGATTAAAACACATTGGATGTGGACAACTTTCCTTGCGATATGAAATGAGGCGCATAGAGTCACAGAGGCAGATCTTGCGAGATATGATTTTTTAATGTCAATTTTTCGATAATTTCTCTAAATATATCAGAAAGTCATCATTTCCTTCAAAGGAGATTATAAAACAATTAAAAAGGAGAATCTATACCAAATAACTATAAATAAGCCGCCGTTAAAATCACTCCATTAATAAACGATAAATAATCCGCCATCGGTTTATTCTGAATGAACCGTAGCAATTTACGGCATATTCCTGAAAAAAGGATTTTCGGTCAAAATAGGTTTTCATAGAAATATTCTAACATTTGCAACACACGGCAATACATTTTGTCAGTATTTCGAGAAATGCCTTCTTATAATTTTCTGTGGGTTTCATAAAGATCCATCGTCATTCAGTGGCAGAATTAAAATTTTCGCACTAGAGGAAGAAGCGACTTTTCTTGCGGGTTGCATATTTGGGCGATGAGATAAAGATAAATTTCCCAAAACTCTCTTATTCATCAATCAATCTTAATTTCTTAGGTATCAATATTAGCGGAAATATTTCCCAAAGAAAACTAGACTAGAATTAATCATATCTAAAAAAGCATATTTGAGAAACTAAACGATACTCCTGATCAGTTCGACTTCTACCCAAAACTATGACAATATTGAATATCGAATTTCTCTAAATTTCTCATTTAGCATTTAAGATATCGCAATGAAATTTTATCCGAATAAAGACAATTGGTATATGCGACTTTTCATTACATTTCAAAAGGATCCCAAAATATTTGGTCAAGATATATTATTGATCACATGACTAGAACAAGATGAAATAATTTTGGGCATTATAATTTGCCTTTTAGAGTTACAGAAAATGCCCAAAATTGGGTCAATTATTAACGAATCTTGGCGATTGCTATACCAAATATATCAGAAAGTCATCATTTCCTTAAAAGGAGATTATAAAACAACTAAAAAGGAGAGTAACATAGGCAGATCTTGCGAGATATGATTTTTTTTAATGTCAATTGTTCGATAGTTTCTCTGAATCTATCGAAAGTCGTAATTTTCTATAAAGGAGATTATAAAACAACTAAAAAGGAAGAATAAACGAATTTTGTTGCGGGTTGCATTTTATAGCGATGTGATTTATATAAATTTCCTTAAACTCTCTTATTTACTATTCAATCTTAACTTAATTTTGTATCTGTGGTATGCTGGTATCAGACATTGTTCCCGAATAAAAAAAAATCGCTTTATATTTCGTGTATACTGGATATTTCTTGTCGGTGTACCCATTTCATTCAATGCAAAATTGTCATAAGATATTGCAATGTCAACCCTTACATTAAAAGTGGGGATATAACATGCTGTTAAATAAACGAAGAACCATTTTCGCTATATTACATATTAAAAGTACATATTTTGCGTGGCTACGTACTGAAAATATCGTAAGTTCTATAGTTTATTTATGTGTAGTTAAGACATTTTCGAACTCTCCATAAAATTATGTCCTTTTGTGGTCAATGTCGAATTTATATAAAAAAAATGTGCAGAATATTGAAACAAAAGGAGAAAATGCAATCAGGAAAATAGTGCAAATCAGAGAAGACAAAAATAACTATGATATGATTTGTGTGCAAAATATAACGGCAATTATTGAGACAAATGGATAAAATTCCCTGTGTCTTCAAGTTTTGCAATATATTTCTTATATGGCATTGATTAGGCAAGGGTTCCCTTTGTCTTAAAATCCAATGAATTAAATAGACTTGTCAAGGGGGAGAAATGAATTCGGTCACATTAAAAGATGCAAATTTCTTTCTATCTGATAGCCGAAAATCACAATGCAGTGTCGAACTCCAGAAGCAGACTTTTAGTTCGGCTTTTTTAACAAAGCATACCAACACCCAGAATCTGAAGAAAAAAATAAGGAAACATTTTTAACTGGTTCGAATAAATAGTAAATTTCTAAATAATTTCCTCTCTTTTCACCCATTCATAACATTTAGCGTTTTTGAACGTACTCCTGCGTTATATAATGGCGCTATATAATTTTGGTAAATAATAATAAAGCGTATCAAGATGCCATAGGTACCGTTTATTAAAGACTTTAATGTAGGAATTATGTGCAAAATAGCCCAGGAAATACTTAGAAAGAGCGGAAAATGAGTGTCAAAAATGCAGGATAACTCAAAATAAAGAAACATTGAGGATAACGTAAACATATTCGTTATTAGCAGACGACAAAATTAATAATGGTACAGGAGGATTTGTGTAATAGATAACCTAGAAAGTATTGAGACAAGTGGGAGAAATGCTTATTGTCGACATTTCTTCTCTTCTTGCAAAGTTGTCTTCCTCAGCACTTTCTATCAGAGAGGTTTCGCCGTCTTTGGAAAAGGTATTTTCAAATTTTAACACTTTCCAAAACAACAATAATGTTAGTGTTGAATATGTTCAATTTCAACCCTAATGCAGACAATAAAATCAAAGCAAATACGATGAGAATTTGTGTATATAGTATAGAACTTACGATATTGGGGCAGAGAGAAATGCTTGTGACCGGCATTTTCTTCTTTTTTTTCTCAACATTTTCCCAAGCTTTTTCTATCAGGGACGTTTGGACGAGTAAATAAATATTGATTAAGAAAATTCTCTTTTTTCTTTCCATTATTTTTCTTTCTTGAACCATACAAACACAGTATTTATCCATTTCATCCAAAATTACTTAATAAATGCAAAAACAAACTCAATTCACCGGGGAAAAGGGTGAGGGGAAAAGGGTGATCCGAGGTAAGCGTGGCATATGGTCACGCGCCAATCCTGCGCGGTGAAACTTCTAAAGACGTGTGGTCAGTCGTGGCTTATTGGCACGTGGTTTATGTCACGTGCCTTATGGCTTTAATCATCTCATATTAATGGCCGATTCCATTCATTCATATTCTTTATTTTCCTCCAAGTTTGAATATTACAAATACACATCAGAAAAATTTGTGATTAACTTTTTATACGTGTTTGTTGCTGTTTCTATGTGTGTTTTTTTGTGTGTGTGTCTGTGATTTTGTTATTTTTGTGTTTGTGCTTTTGTATCTGTGCGTCTTCCGTGTTTTACTGCCACGACATAGCAACAACTTGATGGCTAGTAGGCTACCAACTTAAAGTAAGTTTATTTTAATTTCAGTGATCTTTCGATTTTAGTTTTGAATTCTCTCCCCCTCCATTTCGGTCATTTTCCCCTAAAACAGCAAGAAAAAAGTATTAAAACCCTTTCCTTAACAAGACTTGCTTTGACCAGACACCTTTCGAGAGCATTAAAGCAAAAGAATAAATGCTGAATAACAGCATGTTCCTCTTTTGTTACAATATTTCCTAAGCTTAAGTGAGCACAAATAAATTCTTCATCGACAACTATCCCATTACCAAACGACAAAATTTAAGGGTGGTCCAAATTGAAAGATCCTACAGACGACAATTTCAAGTGAATAAGATTTTTTTTTTTTGTGATTCTTTTTAGATAGAAAACATTGTGGGAAATGAAGAAATTGCTTGTCACAAGCAATTTCATCAGTTTCCACAATGTTTTCCAAAGCCATAAGCTTTTGGGGAGTCAAAAAGAGTCAAAATGTTGTAATGGGCTATTCTGTTCTGAGCTTTTATATCAGAACTTTGGCTGTTTGAGAAACAGTTAAACTATTCATCCTAAGTTTTCTAAATGAATATCAAATCAATTGAAAATAGACACATTTCAAACGTGTTGCAGACGACAAGATATTTGGTTTGAAACGCAAAAAAAAGAAAGATTTATAAACATGAAGGAAAATGACAAATACAGATTTTCGGGACTTTTTAATTCTTCCTTTACAACGTTGAAGAACTAAAAGAGGATAAAACACTTTGGACAAAAGAAAAATACCAAAAATTTATATTTTTGTCTTTTTTTTCCCTCAATATTTCATAAGCTGTATTGTACGCAAATCGGGTATTCATCAACATCTATTATGTTCCTGCAGCAGCTTTCAAATTTGGAACAGTAAACATTTTGACTGTTTGGAAGTGTTAAAGTATTCATCCTATGTTTTTTAAATGCATGTCGAAATAATTTTGACCAGCATTTCCTTCTTTTCCTTCATTGTTGTGTAACATAAAATATCTGTATTTGAAATTCAAATATATTGCGGGTCTTTAACGCCTTCGATATTGGTATAGCGTATGCGGGTTTTTTTTACATGCAATGAGAAAACAAGGGGGGGGGGGGGGCTGGGAATTTTCCTTTCAGAGTACTTTGTTTAACAATTCCATATATGGGAAATGATGTTACCTTACGATGAAAACGATTATCGGATTTATTGGACTAGCCACGCCCATCAATATTGGATTTCCCTAATCAGCGAATGAAAAAAAGACCCAAGAATTTAATGACCAATGAAATAAATACATGCACTTAAATGTCGATAAATGAATAGAAAATTGGAATATTGATTGTTTTCAACGATTATAAGTGGTTTAGGTATTTAGACATACAACTAAGATCTTTACACACAAAATAACATACATGCACATGTACCTTCTGCAAGTTCATTCATGTAGCTTGGTAATGAAATAACACGAGATTGTTTGAAAAAGTTCTCAGAGATATGGCCTAATGTGATAGCCTTATTTATCCCAGCGCTAAAATCATCTAGACTGTGAGATAAAGATTACGTCGATTTTCAACAAAACCTCGTAACTGTAGCTTGTTTAATGCCTCGGTTAAGAGGGATTCCTTCGAAAACGTTGACAATCAAATTTTTCTAGGATATTTTGCTACCTTTAGGAACAACCTTTTTAAATCTGCAGTATAGCCTTCCTAACAATTAATTTCATCATTTTGACACTTGAAGATCCATATATGTTGCTCCAGCACACACGTCACAGTCCCCGTCAGAATTGAGCAAGGGCTAAAGGCCCATTGATATGGGACCATATTGGGTAAAATGCTGAGAGTATCGATGTTTATAGTCTTTTTAACTATCAAATACATCATTTTCACACTTAAAGATCCATATATGTTGCTCCAGCACACACGGCACAGCCCCGTCAGAATTGAGCAAGGGCTAAAGGCCCACTGATATGGGCCCATATTGGGTAAAATGCTGAGAGTATCGATGTTTATAGTCTTTTTAATTATCAAATACATCATTTTCACACTTGAAGATCCATATATGTTGCCCCAGCACACACGGCACAGCCCCGTCAGAATTGAGCAAGGGCTAAAGGCCCACTGATATGGGCCCATATTGGGTAAAATGCTGAGAGTATCAATGTTTATAGCCTTTTTAATTATCAAATACACCATTTTCACACTTGAAATTCCATATATGTTGCCCCAGCACACACGGCACAGCCCCTGTCAGAATTGAGCAAGGGCTAAGGGTCCAATGATCTGGGTCAATATTGCATTAATTGCTCAGATTTTCAGTGTTTATAGAGTCTCTAACAATAAGATACATCATATACACACTTAAGTGTTGCCATTGATCACTCGGCACAGTCCATGCAAGAAACAAGCAATGACTCTTACCCAAAAGATATTGGATAAAAAAAAAAAAAACTGGAACCTTTTTGACTAGGTCGGCAATTAATATGATAGTTAATGACACTCAGATATAAAGGTGTATATAACATTATATTCAAATACATCACAGCCCGTGCCAGAATTGAGCATGAGATTTAGGCCATAAAAATGGGCCCATACTGCGTAGAAAACTCAGATAATAGGTGAATATAGCCTTTTTTACTATCAAATACACCATTTTCATACTTGAAGTTCCATATATGTTGACCAGCACACACGGCACAGCCCCTGTTAGAATTGAGCAACGGCTAAAAGTTTAATGATCTGGGCCCATATTGGATAAAATGCTGAGAGTAACGGTGTTTATAGTCTTTTTAACTATCAAATACATCATTTTCACACTTAAAGATCCATACATGTTGCCCCAGTACACACGGCACAGCCCCTGTCAGAATTGAGCAAGGGCTAAAGGCCCATTGATCTGGGCCCATATTGGGTAAAATGCTGAGAGTGTCGATGTTTATAGTCTTTTGAACTATCAAATACACCATTTTCACACTTAAAGATCCATATATGTTGCCCCAGCACACACGGCACAGCCACAGTCAGAATTGAGCAAGGGCTAAAGGCCCATTGATCTGGGCCCATATTGGGTAAAATGCTGAGAGTATCGATGTTTATAGTCTTTTTAACTATCAAATACATCATTTTCACACTTAAAGATCCATATATGTTGCCCCAGCACACACGGCACAGCCCCTGTCAGAATTGAGCAAGGGCTAAAGGCCCAATGATCTGGGCCAATATTGCATTTATTGCTCAGATTTTCAGTGTTTATAGACTTTCTAACAATTAGATACATTTTCACATTTTAGTGTTGCCATTGAACACTCGGCACAGCCCGTGCAAGAAACGAGCATTGGCTCCAACCCAAAAGATCTGGGCTCAAAATATTGAAATTCGAAGCCTTTCTGGCTTGGTCGACACTTGCGAAAGTAAATGATGTTAACTGGAATCATATAATTAGACCTTCCTGATATCAGGAATTGGGGAGTCCTGATTTCAGGAATTGGTTCCTGATTTCAGTCTAGGAGACCCTTTTTACAAATTCTGAAGTGCTGGCGAGTGACGTTTTGCACCATTGTTTCGTCGGGACGGTTTTCGAGGATCTGTAACTTTGTTATTGGTTGATGATTTTCCCAATCATTTAACGTAATTTGTGTAATAAGACCCCAACTTTGTATTGTATAAAACATAGATCATTAGATGTGATAAAACACATTTGAGAAAGAAAAGCATCTTTGTTGCTTAACTTTTTGTGAGGGTATATATAAAAGCTATTGCGCTGAAACTTAACTCATGCTTCTGTGATTGTAATATCAGACTCTAAGCAAGAATTTGTTTATCTGAAAATTGATTTCCTGAAAATTTACCCTTTTCGGACATAATTATACATTCTTGGTAAAGTTTTTGCGTGAAATCGCATATATCTGTAATGACTTTATTTCTACTTGTACTATTGCTTTCAAACTTTGCATGTGCTTCTGTGATTGCTAGCAATGGAAGGAGATGTTATTGGTATTATAGTTGAAGACTGGGTCAGTACAAGGTTGATTGTGGTATTTCTGTCTGTATGATTACATGTGCGGTAGAAACAACAACACACGATTTTTTCACTATTCAGTACACGATAGTTCTTCGACTACTCTTGTTGAAAGTAAAACCATGAATTGTAGATTGAAAATAAATAATTGTGAAAGATATATTATTTGTGCAATTCCTGGTCCTACTCATTGATATTCTATGACAAGATTCCAATGCATATATTTATGAAAGAAGCATTTATTTCCAAAAAAGATGTAATTTTAAAAAAGAGCATATACAACCGGCAGTTAAAAACCACCAGAAAGTTCAATTTAGTAGAAATGTGAAAGAATGTGAAATAACAAACAGTTATATTCAGCCTGCTTCCATGTACATGTACATAATTATTGCTTTTCCGTATTCTTCCATTTTTTCTCAATGAATATGGTGCTAGATCAGGTATCTGCTGCGCGCATACTTGAAGGACACATGCGTTATTTTGCAAGCCTATATCATGTGTAAGTTATCACTATGCGCACAAATGTTGTCCTGCATTCAATTCATAAATGAAGCAGCAATACTTGTCAGCAGATTTCATCCTGGTTCTTGTCTTCTAGATTTAATCTCACACATCAGGTCCGAGTTTCAATTCAGTTATAAATCTTTTTATTCGTTCATTCATTCTTCCTACATGACAGCCACTAAAGATTTGGGTGGAGGCAACTACTTGCCCCAATTTTTGTCTGCCTAGACAATACATGTATTATTTCAATCAACAAATCATTCGCTTAAGGTGTGAGAGACTTGACTTAAATTCACCTATACGTAACATTTAGGCAGACATTGACAGATTATATGTATCAGTTGTAATTTTAGAAATAAAGATAAATTGTAAATGATAGGTATTTTGAATAATAGCCTAGACGGATTTTCTGAAATTCCACTCATATAAAGAGCAGTTGGCATTTTTTAGTAGAATTTTGCACCGGGTGGTTTTAGCATAATATGAGTGTGCTGAATTTAACGTTGCCCGGTGCAACTCTGAAATCGGCCATTTTGACAAAATGGCGGCCATTTTACAAAATGGCCGCCATATGGCCACCACGTTCTCTTTAAACCCGCATATCTCTGTCAAATATTCATCGAAATGAACGAAAATGGTTTTAAATGAAAGCCTATATATTTATCTAACTATTCCAAAATGATTTCTATTAATTGTTGCATTTGAAAGTCCATTATATCTTGGGGATTGTAAAATTAATGATAAAAATCCATGAATTTAGAACATTGCTTCAATGGAAATAATGCTGTATATGCAATATCGTTGTGATTTTTATGACGTAAAAAAGTCAAAATATTCTACAAACCCTTAGCAACATATTGCAGTGTCCATTGGCAGTAATAACTTACATGTTTTAATGGTAGGTACAGGTCAAAGTCAGCTGGGGTCAGTTTTTTTTAACATGAGATGATTATATGGTGTACAGTTGCCTTCCAACTTTATCAATTTGATTTTATGAAATCATCGATATTCTTGTATGAATATTGACTCCAAAACGCAATACTTGTTAAATGATATTGTGTAAGTTCTAAACAAATGATTTAAGCAAGGATTTTCATGGTCTAGATGTTGAATAAAGACATTTAGTTACACCACCCAATTATATAACATTGAGTACTGGTGCCGTTTTCTTTGACGCCGAAAAACGTCATGTAAGAAATGAAAATAGGTTTCTGGTGTATGTCTTGATAAAAGCATTTGTGAAATTAATGAAAATAAATAAATTCCTAGTACACACGGTGGGTAACCCACATGACTTTTGGGAAGCGTTCACACCGAAAAATCGTCCTCAGTAAGGATGTCTTGTTTAATTTCTCAGCTTATTCTCTACCGATTTTGAAGAGAAAAAGTGCACCGTACCCACCTTTGATAAATTCATTCCCAATTGTAATTCACTCTGCACCGAATCACATGGTGCTTTCAAATATTAAAAATTAATCATTTCGCTTGAATGTTTGAAAAAAAAAAACAAAAACAAAAAAAAACGATGGGACTAGGTGCAGAGTGAGTTAGACTCGGCAATGGCTCTCAAATATGCGAACGGTGCACTTTATCTTAACAAAATCTGCAGAGTATTAGCTGAGGAATTAAACAAAACATCCTTGAAGCGGACGATTTTTTCGGTGTGAACGCTTCCCAAAATTCACATGGGTTACCCACCGTGGAACAGTAGTACGTAAATAATTGCCATGGTTACACGAATAACACAAATACTCAAGACAAGGCTTGTTATATTTGTTGTAGAAAAAAGTCACTACGTTTGTTTATAATAAAGGTTTCATAAAATTTAAGTGTTCAATATTTAGCACGTCACTTCTAACTTAATGTACTTTTTTTTAAAAAAGATAAGTCAATTAAAATCCCACTTCGAGGTTATTTATTATTACTGTAGAACAGAGACATTTTAAACATGTTTGTGTCGTAAGATGGTGTCTCTTATGCTTGTTTTGTGTGTTGGGGACATTGAATGGCGCCATGGTAAAATGATAGGACGCGATCGTCGGGGTCAAAGGTTTCAGGGTTCACATTCCACCAGTGCCACGGGAACACTCAATTATCAGCTTTACTTGTTAACCAGCTCTGTTAATAGTCGCACCTTCCAATATACGGGACAGTACGCTTCTATGTTGTGATAATAGTGTAAGAAAGATTTACAGATATGTACATATAATATTTTTACATAGCAAATCTGTGAGTCATATACTCAAAATAAGTCTGATTTGTTGTATCGTATCCTTTGAGAAGCTACTCTCATGTTCTGGAAAGTTTAGAGGAAGAGGCTTTAATGCAAGTCGATCGGAATTATGACAGCTCGCCCGTGTAACGATAATCCTGTATGAAACGACACAATGCCTTTCATCGTCGTACTGAAAGGTGTTTGTGCTCAGATGACAAAGTTCTGTGTAGAGAAGGTTATACAATCTCATTTAAATCTAATGTTATCTATGTTTTATTACACTAACTGTTACTGTATGTAAATAAGAATAAACTTCTGGCTTTAATCTGATTGAAGTCACTGAACCTGGTGTTTCTTTTCCGTCCTAGATCTAGTATATTATTCCCACATAGAATTACCTGTAAATCTACATTTGTAGATATGGTTAAGCTGTTTGGAGATAATTTGTAAACGCAATTCAAAGAAATCAAGAAGTAAAAGTTGTGAAATACATGGATCCATTCATTATTTAAACACAACCTTCAGTATTTGTATTCTTTATTCTTATTTTGTTATACATAGTCAATCAGAAAACCGAGAAACATACATTTTGATATTTTGTTACGGCTAAGACTTAACAGGATGCTAATATACGGCCAATGATAGGCACATAGTCATCGGAAAAAAGACAACATAAATGTTGATGGCTTAATACTGCTAAGCCTTGACAGGATGCTGATATACGGCCACCACAATAAAGCGTCAAACATTACATAACATAAATACATTTTATGCATTCCCTGATTTGGTTACCCCTTCGGTATATAAGAAAACACACAGCGAAATAACATTTAAGACTTGTATATCTTGACAAAGAATTCTCAATGATGTTATGTTCATCAATAATATGATGTAACTATTTCGTCTTTAGTGTCGCAAAAATGAGAAAATGGCTTTTATTGACAATAGTCCATCATGGGTAGATATTGACGTCATGCAGAGACTCTTGGGCGAATATTGGCGTAATGTAGACTTGCAACTTCTTTAATTATGATGTTGTATGGTAATTTTTCTGAGCTATGGCACTCTTGTGTCCGGGACATATCAGTTAACTGTTAGCACGGAGATGTTTTCATTGTTCTATAAGAGAATGAGTCAACTAAAGGAGACGGTGTCTCCATAATTACCTGCCAAGTTTGTCACAAATGTGCTCAAAAGGGGGCATTTCAGGGCTCTTTGCTGGTCAATCAAAAGACTGGATATTCTGAGACACTTTGACATGTGACTGAAATATGCGGCCCAATGATGCACAATCATGTTTTAATACAAGGGCATGCATATGTAAATATGTTACTGTAAAAGGGAAGATCATTTTATTTCTGTGCCATATGGCTATTAGCCTACCACCAGGTACACTTTATCAATACTTCAATAAATGAGCACTTTGTCCCCATACCATGACTGATACTCCACCAAACCTATCATTTTCAAAGAATCAATATAGCGTTCGTAGTTTGATTCCAGAATACCCATTGTCGACTATAAGAACGGTACACAGTTAACCAGGATCAAATTGAGAGTGTATCTTTTACCCTGCCTAATTCAAGAACATCTGGTTTGCAGACCATGCCCTTGTTAAGTTTTGTACTGTGTCGGAATGAATGATGTGACAATGATTGCCTTCTGCGTTAAAAGCAGTTTCTTTGTTTCCACAAAGGAGAATGTTTAAGTCGGATAGGCGAATAATTCTGTCCTTGTATAACGTCGTAACACATTGTCAGTCAGTCGGTCTTAAAGTCGTTACTCTTCTTTCTCATGCATCTGACAAGGCGCTCGGTAGTTGAGATAATTATGTTTAATAAATGGAATCTGCTGTTCAAAACATAGTAATTCAAAACTATGAATACCAATATGACAGTTTCAAAAGTACCTTATGGACTAGATTTGGTAACTGAATATCTCAAAATTGTGCACATGTACTCTGCTGTTATTAATCTTTTCTCCAGTTACAAATAACTTGAATCGCGTTTATTGATTCCAGCAATATGAAATCACTGTAATTTACCCATGTTAAGTATGAACTGCTTCTATGGCCTAATAGTTAAGTTGTCCGTACTGGAAGCGGAAGGTCGAAGTGTCGAATCTTGTGGAAGCGGCCTGCATGTTTTAAACTGATGTGAACGGTTGGTGAGCCGCCAGCAAGTTAAACTAATGGTTACCGTATACCCATCTCTGCCAGACGCTCAGCATCATGAATGGGGAATGGGGAGGTACTGCGCATTCAGTAGAAAGTGTCTCATAAGTCAACACTGGCTGGCACTTAAAATAGGCAAGACACTATAACAAACATGCCTTTAGCTTTTATAGCTGACCAATTAGGCTAGGCAATATAAATTTCATAATTTTGTTTAGCTAATTAGTTTGGGTATCCGGGGTTTCTTTTTGGCTTAGTATAGTTTATTATCAAATGCAACACATTTCATATTCTGGAGATATCAATTGATATACATTAAAACCATTTCCATACCTACTGATCAAGATGAATTTGTTGCCATAGGCAATTTCGAATAAAAAATGTACAAACAGAACTTCTGGAATATTTCTCACCTTGCTATCTTCCAAAGGAATGAATATGGTGCATTGATTACTTTAATGTTAAAGATCTTGTACACATTTTGATAGAAATGCTTCTGAATATTTCTCTCTCCGAAGCTGCATTTCAATTGTATGGTAAAGCTTATCGTTTGACCAGATGTAGAATTCAAGCGCGGATCCAGGTGTTTTTCCCAGGGGGGGGGGTCCGATCTTTAACCCCCCTTTTCGCCAAATTTCAGGGGGGTCAGGCCTCTGACCACCCCTGGATTTATGCAGATACATGTCATACCATGAAAGACTAAATATAACAATGGTTTGTCGTGGCACACAGGGACGAATGACGCAGCTTATATGGGACATAACCAGCATTCTTTTTGATAACCCCCTTCGCCAAATTCCAGGGGGGGGGGGGGGGTCATGACCCCCTGACCCCCCCTCTGGATCCGCGCATGAGAATTAGATGCAAAGTTACCCAGCTTGAAACAACACGATTTTCGCCGAAAGTAACACATTATATTGAAGGTATTTGCGTTTGAATGTGGACCAATTATTAATGTCACTTTTTTAATTGGGATATGAAAAAACAACAACTGTTTTTACCAAAAGGTAAAGGCACCTCACCATGAAACTATATTCAATAGTTCCTTACAAGTTTTTCGGCATAAAAAAAACGTTACCTGTGTTCAATGTTATTTTAGTGGGTGGGGTAACTCAATTAGTTCCCATTCTTTCTGCAAAATATAACCTCGAAGTGGGATTTTGATTTGATTAAGATAAATGTACATAAATAAAGAAATGAAGTGCGAAATATGAACACTTCCAAATTATGAAGCATTGATTATAAACAAACATGAAATGGCTTTTCTACAACAAATAAGTTTCGAGTATTTGTGTTATTGGTGTAACCATGGCAATCATTTACGTACTACTGTACTAGGGATTTATATTTTATTATCATTACAAATGCTTATATCTAGACTAGTCACTACAGCATAAACTATTTTCAATTTTTCAAGTTTTTCGGCGTCAAAGAAAACGGCACCGGTATTCAAGGTTATTTTAGTGGGTGGGGTAATTAATCTCACTATGCAACATTTAGACCATGAAAATCCTTGCTTAAATCGTCTGTTTAGAACTTACACATTATCAATTAACAGATATGGCATTTTGGAATCAATATTCATACAGGAAAAGTGATGGTTTCATAAAATCAAATTGATAAAGTTGGAAGGCAACTGTACACCATATAATCAACTCTCGTTAAAATAACTGACCCCAGCTGACTTTGATCTGTACCTACCAATAAGACATATAAGTTATTACTGCCAATGGACATTGCAATTTGTTGCTAAGGGTTTGTAGAATATTTTGACCATTTTGCATCATAAAAATCACAACGATATTGTATATACAGCACTATTTCCATTGAAGCAATGTTCTAAATCCATGGATTTTTATCATTAATTTTACAATCCCCAAGATATTATAGACTTATAAATGCAATGATTAATAGAAATCATTTTGGAATAGTTAGATAAATATATAGGCTTTCATTTAAAACTATTTTCGTTCATTTAGGTGAATATTTGACAGAGATATACGGGTTTAAAGAGAACATGGTGGCCATATGGCGGCCATTTTGTAAAATGGCCGCCATTTTGTTAAAATGGCCGATTTCAGAGTTGCACCGGGCACCATTAAATTCAGCATCCATGAATTAGTAAAGTTAGATTAAGTAACTGCTTCTACTAAAAAATGCCTACTGGGTGGTAGAATTTCAGAAAATCCGTCTAGGCTATAAGAAGGTGGCGATCCAACATGCATGTACAAGTGATGTACAAGTGACTTCAATAGACCCGATGTCCTCTTAAAAATTGAGGGTTGACGCATAAGTCATTTACCGCATCTCTTGCTGAAGCCATCTCTGTGTAGAACAGAAATCTGTCATTTATTTATCTACATTCTTGCTTGGATATTTCTTTTTAAAGATTGCATAACCATATCAAATTCACAGTGCGGCAATAAAATACAAAAGAGAAGTCATTTGTTAAACAAAATGTACTCCTTTCATCGGCGGCCATCTATCATGAATTACAAACATGCAATCAGTAATTATAAAAATGGGCCATTTATAATTACTAATCCATCTCAATTATAAATTTAAGTAAATTTCAACTCTCGGTAATACATTGAAGTAAACATTTACCCATTTGAAGGATTATTATTCATTAAATGACATCCATTTTAGAACATGGCAGCCAGGAGGAACTTCTGATGGTTATCACCTTATATCTCAAAATGTTCATATTAAGAAATGTTTTCTCTAACTTTATGCTTAAAACACAATCTGTACCATTTCATGTCTTATCTGCTCCACTTATAACTATGTCAATAATATTTTGCGGTAAAACGATGAAAATAACTGAAATACTGGTCGACATACGGGCGGCCATCTTGAAATTGAAATGGCCAACTAAAAATCTTTTAAAAATGGTTTTATTGAAACAAAGCTCGTACAAGTGATTGAAAGTCATTGAAGGATCATTTGTATCAGTTATAATTCGAAAGATAAAAACAGAACAGAAATTAGTGGCGGCCATCTTTGAAATCCAAGATGGCCATTTCAAACGCATACATGCATGAATTAATTTGATCCGCTGGTACTTCAAATAATGGTGAAGACGCAAAAAGTAAGTCAATATCTGCAATAATAAGGGAGATATTGCTGTTAACAAGTCAAAATTGGCGGCCATATTGAAATTCAATATGGCGGCCATCAGGGAGGTCAGATTTTGGGATCTACCTAGGAAATCATTTGTATGGGTCTATACTACATGTGTGCCAAATTTGGTGCTTTCCTGAAAAAGTGAACGATCATATGCCATATCTGCCTAACTACAAAATGCGTATGTATGTATTTGGAATGGAAATGTACCACAGTTTAGGAATTACTGGCACTTTTCAAATTTCGCCTCTGGCTCTGCCTTGCATTCTCAGTTCGTAAACCTTAAACCTTTTCCAAATAACAAAATTTTGGACTTTTCAAATGTGAAATACATTATAGTTAAGATTAATGACCTTGCAGTGCATCCCTATCCAATAGTGTAACCCTTTCCCAAACAAGACCTGGTTTTGACGTCTCTATGAGGGAAGGCTTGAGAAAACATCGAGACAAAAGAGGAAACTGCTAATAACCAGCAGTTTCTCCTTTTGCCTCTATATTTTTTTGACTATAATATACACAATTCCAACCTATATCAACATCCTTTTTGTCGTCTGCAACAGCTTTTGAATTGGACTACCCTTGAATTTTGTCGTTGATACTTGACCAATTTGAATTTGGTTTGAAGCAGAGAAGGTGGAGGATATGCCAGGAATAAGCTGGATGTGAAGGACTTTGAAATATCAAATGATAAAAAAATTATTGAAGATCAACCAAAATTTAGTTGATCTTCAACAACTTTTTCATCAGCTGATTTTTTCTCTCAACAAGAGTTGTCCGCGGACAACGTAGCTCGCCTATATGGGAGCTTGTCACAAAATCAGCAATTTTTTAAAAGTAGGTCAAACTCCAAGGTCAAGGTCACAATGTCAAAGGTCATGGTCACAAATGAAAGGTCTTGTCGAGATGTATCTATGTATGAAATATCAAGGCTGTATCTCTAATAGTGCCCGAGATATAGGCCAGGTTAAAGTTTTTCAAAAGTAGGTCAAACTCCAAGGTCACTAGGTCAAAGGTCATAGTCCCAAATGAAAGGTCTTGTCGAGATGTATCTATGTATGAAATATCAAGGCTGTATCTCTAATAGTGCCCGAGATATAGACCAGGTTAAAGTTTTTCAAGTGAAGACGCGACGGTACGGGACGGAACGCGACGCCGACGCTGACGCCGACACTAGGGCTGTGACATTAGCTCCCCGGACATAATGTCCCGGCTCGCTAAAAAATTCACTATGTCCATCTAATGCATGATGTCTGTCCACCTTCTCTGATTTAAACCGAATTCAAATAGATCTTGTATCAAAAAAAAATTCTTGAGGAATTTCTGAAATTGTTGTATGCCTATCACATGATTATCCACCGTGGTTGGGTCAGTTCGAACTAACATTGGTTCTTGTCTGGTAGGCCTAAGTCTAAACCCTTTCCCAAACAACAAGAGTTGTCAGCGGACAACGTAGCTCACCTATACGGGAGCTTGTCACAAAAACAGCAATATTTTTAAAAGTAGGTCAAACTCCAAGGTCAAGGGTAATGGTCCCAAATGAAAGGTCTTGTCGAGATGTATCTATACTGAACCTCAGAAATAACGCACCACTTACATTTTTCACTGTAACTTTTTTATTATGTTACTTTTTCAAATTGCAAAACCACAACCCGAACTGCTATCATTTTATTCGTTAGAACTGGTCAAAAAATTGTTTCGCTACCTTAAAGCAATCAAGCGTGACAAACGCGCAAAGGTGACTACCCTCTAAAGTAAAAGTCACAAAATCAGTACTGCGTGAGACCACTTTGCAGAACAATACAGTCTGTGCTTCGTCGACGCATGGAACTGATCACATTTTGGATTCTGTCATTTAGAATGACTCTCTACTATCCCTGTATCACTTTGCATTTGAACCTGTGTACCTGTTTGAGTTGCAGTTTGGGACTTTTGGCGCGCCCCTTCCCGGGTAGTCCAGCAGTGTACCAGTTTGTTAGAAACGTTCTCTAAGCCGGTCAATAGTCTTGTGATGAAGTCTCATCGTGTGTACAGTAGCACGTGACGTCATCACTGCCTGCAACATCCCAATAGCACGATTACGTTCACCAGTGGAAAGTCTTGGAATTGTTTAAAGCATAAAAAAATTCCGATCGATGAAATGTTTGGATGTTTTCTTTCTTTCACCGACCACATGTACCACATAAACCGATAAGCTGGTTTGTGCACGAGGTCAATACTCCGGCACGTGCAGAAAACCTGTTTGCCAAATTTGGACGGCTAGCGTCACAGATGAATATGTTTTGTGCTTAAGCGTGTGTTGTGTGCATACCTAGTGTCCGGCGGATCCCGAATAATACTGTGTCAACAAAATGAATGACTTTTTTTAAAAAATATAAAACATGAAAAAGTGGTGCGTTTTTACTGAGGTTCAGTATATGTATGAAATATCAAGGCTGTATCTCTAATAGTGCCTGAGATATAGGCCAGGTTAAAGTTTTTCAAAAGTAGGTCAAACTCCAAGGTCAAGGTCACTAGGTCAAAGGTCATGGTCCCAAATGAAAGGTCTTGTCGAGATGTATCTATCCCAGCAAGCAATTTGTATGGGTCCCATATGGGTCCCTTATGGGCACCTTTATGGGTCCCATAAGGGCAACCCATATGGGACCCATTTAGGATGTGCAACCGGGGACCATATGGGTCCAATCTGGGCAGCCCATATACATGCAATCTGGGACCCATATGGGTCCCAAATGGGCAGACCCATGTAGACAGCCCTGATCTAACCCATTTCGATTGGCTTTCGTTTGGTGTTGATCGAAGATGAAAACCTTCCAGAGCTTCCCGCTCAGAAGGGGTAATTATTCCCCATCATAGAGGATTAAGGTCTCGCCAGGTATGTCTGACGACCTTGACACATTTTCTAAGGTTTGATACCTAGGAATTTGGTCTTAACTGTCATAACATTTTCGAGGCTTTCTATAACTATATATATGTTTTTTTGATATATTTTTATGTCTAGATTTATTTCTATCTTTTTTTGAAAATATGTACACAATTTAATTTCTTTTAACAGAATCATATAGGATTATCAAGCCAAATGCTTTCTTTAAATAAACGCTTTGTAAAAACATTATTTATTGTCAAGATTTTAAATTATTTCCCTTTAATATACATAACACTCCTTGTAACACACTAATTGATAAGATTATGTTAGTGATTTGAACAGACTAATTACAGTTTAAACACCGTTAAAACGACAAAATAATTCGGATGATCCAACATGAAGCCCATGTTTAAAAAACGACATTGACAAAGAATGTACTTCTGTACAATATATCGCAGAAAAAAACTTATGCAAAAGAAGAAAATGCCGATTATCAACTTTTGCTAATATCTCAAGGCCTATGTTTTTTTTTGGCAATTTAGGCCTACCTTTCTATTAGAGAAGTCAATACCAGGTTTTGTTCGAGAAAGGATTAGACATCTCTTATTGATATTGCCTTACTTGTCTTGCTGAATCTAATGTTGTTGTTTTTCAATTTGTATTGATTTGATGGTCATTAAATTTGATGGATATAAATAAGATCGTCATTCAAATTGAAAACTTATAATTCTATAGGCTACATGATTCAGATTATGGATATTTTAGATATGCTCATTTATACATAATTATTCTGTTGTACTTGAATGGGCGCAAGCCGATTATTGTAACTGGGACCCCCATAGTCAAAACAACATGGGCTTTCCTACATATGTGCTATATGGGCATACCCATATGGGCTTGCCCATACACAGCCCATATGCTGGGAATATGAGACCAATCTGGGTCCCTTATGATCAAACCCACATGGGCTTACCTACATAGGTCCTATTTGGGTCCAATATGGGCCTACCCACATGGGCTTACCCATACACATCCCATACGGGGCCCATATTAGCATGTTTGCTGGGATGTTTAATATATCAAGGCTGTATCTCTAATAGTGCCTGAGATATAGATCAGGTTAAAGTCTTTCAAGTGAAGACGGGACAGGGCGCGACGCGACGCCGACACTAGGGCTGTGACATTAGCTCCCGGACATAAAGTCCCGGTGAACAATGCTGACGAAAAAATAATCTGCCTGACAGAATGAAATTTTTCTACGATAGGCTGGCTACAGTGGAAATATTGGTGCAACGTTTTGAAACAGTTAACCCTTTCCCAAACAAGACCTGGTTTTGGCGTCCCTAGTAGAAAATGCTTGGGAAAACATTGAAACAAAAGAAGAAACTGCTGATAACCAGCAGTTTCTCCTTTTTTCTCAATATTTTCTGTGCCAAATTTTACACAAATCTTACCTTTGATAAAATCAGTTTTGTCATTTGTGGCAGTTTTTGAAGTGGATCACCATAAAATTTTGTCGTTCGGGAAAGGGTTAATATCTTTAATTTTTATAAAGAAATATTGGGAAAAATACCAACTTTGCAATTCATATGATATGACTAGAAAAAAGTTATAACAAAGCCGCTCGAGCTGATAACTCAAATTCAAGTTTTTCATGTAACAAAAATAAAGTTTCTCACGGTCAGCTAACATTGTATGGCGTACCAAATGGGTCAAAAGTCTATTTAGAGCGTGCACGCATAAAATATACGCATCGACGCGTAAATTTTATGCGTCGACGCGTATATTTACGCGTCAACATATAAAATTTACGTGAGCAGTTGAAAATTTATGCATCAACGTGTATATTTTCAACTGCTCGCGTAAATATATGCGTCGACGCATATTTTATCTATTAACCAGTCAGATCCTTCGTTTCATCCATCAATTTTATGGTATAAAGGGAAAGGTTTCTAACCGCTCTCCCATTGGCCAGCCTCGGTTTCACATTTTTATGCTCCCCGAAGGGAGAGCATATAGTCGCCGCTTCGTCTGTCCGTCCGTCCGTCATTCCGTCCGAAGCGATTTCTCCATAACCCTTAGGCCAAATCAAATGAAACTTACCATGTGAACTCCCTATGACAAAATGCCGATGTACTTTTCCCGGTTTTTTTATTTGAGGCCTCGTCACGAGAAAAGGGGACTTAAGGTTAAATACAGTTTTTCTTTAATTTCTCCTAGTCTAATGGTCAGAATTTGATGAAATTTCATATTTGAGTAGCAAATCAGATGCCCTTGACAATAAACTATTTAAAATTTGCGTATACAAAATATGTCATGGAAAAAGGGGGCTTAACATTTGTTAGCTTTATATTAGCTCTGCATGGCATATATTTATTGTGACAATGCCTTATTCGGGGAGCATTGTCCGTCTCTGACGGCTCTTGTTTACTCCTGCTCGCGTAAAATTTACGCACCGACCCATATTTTTTCAACTGCTCGCGTAAATGTTTTGCATTGCGAGCAGTTGAAAATATATGCGTCGACACGTATACAATTTGATGAAAGGGGGTGTCTCACGAATAGGAAAAATAACATGGGAGTCTGCCCACGCTCGGAATTTAATGAAATTTGGCGTGAAGTTAGTACACTAGATAACGGTTCATATTCATGAAATGTTTCTAATCGCACATTCCAGAAATCAATTTTCTCGGAATTTTAAGTTTTCACCATGAAAAAAGAGGGTACCCTGATTAAAACAGTGTGCAAGCGTGCTGGTTGTTAGTTTCATCGCTTAATTTATTCTAAAAATAATGCCCGGTAGTCCGTGATCCTGTATGAAACAAAAATATATATAATTATGTACAAAAAAATTGTTTTATATCAACTGATGTAAGGGGGTAACCCAGAAATTCATTGTTTTTAAATATTTTAAGCAAATTCTGTTCAAAAATTTTCTTTGTTCCAGTTTTTGTCAAGATTTGAAAATTATGTAAAAATTGCGCACAAATATACTGATGATTATCGTGAAATATCGAGAAAAAATAAAACCGATAAAATGTTGTTTTTGGAATTTCCCCCTGAATAGTGCACATTTCCAAGAATGGACAAAATTAAGATTTTTTAAAAATGGCTTTTTTCAAATGTTTTGTTTACTTTTTTGGTTATTTTAGTTTACCTGAGGATAAATCAAGATGCAAGGCATTTTTTCGGTTATTTCCTGTCATCTGTCCGTGTGTCTGTCTGTCTTGTGGCATTTTCTCAAAAATTCTTTTTTCTCCCAATCTAATATGTAAATCTTTTTGAAACTTGAAAAAAAGTTTCCTTTGGTTAAAGGAGTACAACTCTGTGTATTAGAATTTCTTTTTGTCATAAACTTTTGTTGCTGTGGCAGCATAAAAGGGGAAACATTTCATATAATAAAAATAAGCTCTTTTTGTAAAGCTTTACACAGCCATGAGGTTTTAAATTTTGTATGTAAGTTTGTTAAGGGGTAGACTTCAAAGTTGGTTACAATATTTTTGTCCAGGGTCACATTAGATCTTGTCCCAGGTGTACCTACTTTACAAAAAAGAGAGGAAATTTTCTATAAAAATCATTTTAAATTATTCAAGTCAGCCGTGATTCATGAAAGCTAACAGCAAGAGTTATTTATAGATCTTTTGAAACATGAGAAAGCAAATAAGAAAAAGCACCGATTTCTCTGATGGCATTTGACAATCGTGCAAAAGTGAAAATATTGTTGTGATGCATAAGAAACAGATAATCCAGCTCCCATGTGACTATCAAGGGCTATTGATGGCTAAACAACATGTTAATCATATGACATCATTGAAATGTGTATAAATTGTGTATTAATACAGGTTAAGCTATGGTCAGAAAAATAATTTGAGGAAATAATTGCACCCTGTTTTATCCCAATAGGGCCACATTTTGAAATAAACAAGCACATTTTCAACTATTTAACTGGAAAGATATAGTGCTGTAACAGTCTTTTACTGAATCATAGGGTGCCTTCCATATCATGTTAGTTCATTAGGGGCGCTTAGAGCAAAAATATTTGGTTATGTATTGGTTACCCGGTAGGGCACCTTTTGATGCTTTACCGTACCGGTTCTAAGCGTCTTTTCAATTTCATAACATTTGGCTTGACATTTATTGCATGTCATAGTCTCACTAAAAATGGTGCATAGACAATGTGACCAAATAGTAAAGAAAACTTGCAATGTGTATATGTATGCCTATCTTGGCTTCCATACATGTAATTTTGTAAATATAAGTATTATTTATATTAATTCTATGTTTTTTCCAATGAGTTTTTTGGGCATGAATATTGCTGTAGGTTTGTACTGTATGCTACAGTTGATTTTACTGAATATAAAAATGTTTTTAGGAGCACAATCAAATTTTTACTGAATACAAGTTTTGGACCAAAACATCACCTTCATCAATAATATGTATTATATGACATTGTTACCGGTTTTGGATTTCTATATAATTTGGCTCAAAGTAAGATGAAATATGTAGCATGTTTTTGTGATGATATGACAGTGCTCCAGCTAGGCCCTTTTAGAAGGGCGCGGCGCCCTGCCTTGCCCTGTCGTCGAAGTGCTGCGCCCTGCCCTATAAATTGATTGTAAATTTTGCCCTTACTCGCTCAATAAGCGATTATCTTGTGTATTGTCGCCTCCCTTAATTGATTATGAAAACTCGCTGTGATCACTGATGCGTTTAGCGGGTAATTTCGGGGGATAACTGTTTACAACCTTATTACAAACAGAATTAATGCAAGGCGTGGCTAATATCGACAAGCCGACCAATCACAACGCGTGATTCATTATCGAGTGGGCAGTTTTCCGATAATCTGTTGATGAGAGTTAGCGCGTGCCGTAAAACAATTTTTCAACTATAAACAAACACTGATAAGCGACTTAATCCGTACGAATGGTCATTAACAAGATTGTATGGATGATGATTAACTTTGTCACCTTTCACGGAGAAAAATTCAGATTAGTTGTAGGCTGCGATAAGATATTTTACATTTTGGAAAATCGCCGTTTCACTCGGACAGTTTCGTCCCATTTTGTTTTGCAGTTTACCTTAAATTCATGGATCTTATTTCATAATTGTAATTCACAGTCTTTGCGAGAGCCACGGACAAGTCATTGACTGGCAAAATTCAGAGTTGACTGGCCAAAATGTCCGACGTATTACTTCTATAAAATCAAGCTTTAAAATTCTAGTTAACCTACCGATTTCTAGTCCAATTATTTATCCATCACCAATTAAATATCTCAAATCTGAAGTATTTGTGTAGCTGATTGTAGTCTTCCACTCGAGAATATATGACCAAAAAATGTGTACCAGAAAATCAATAGTTTACATCCCTTAGCATAGAGCGTGACCCTTTACTTGGAATGTAGTCAATTTGTTATTCCCTTTCCCCACAGAAATAAAATATGATAGGCTATTTGTTGGTTAATAATAAAAGACAATTTGATTTTTGTTTTGGTTATTCTCCTAACCTCTGAAAACCTGAATTGGAAAGTCTCCCTTTCAATTAAACACACTTCTACATCCCATTTAACCCTTTACCAGATGATTTTTTTTTCAGAAAAAAGGAGATCCAAATTAGAAATTTTCCAAATTCAAAGCAAGAGTATATATCACAAGAGCCATGTTCAAAAACGAAGAACTATTTATGCATTAGTGAAATAGAAATTGAATACAAGGAAGAAATTGAGCATTTCATATATTTCCCCTCTTCCCCATGCTTTCTTCACCCTTTCCACATTGAAGCAACAAATGTTGAGTGGTCTAAATTGAAAGAAACCGCAGACAAAAAATATTACTAAATGTAACAGGCCCGTAGGAACAGAGGGGGCTAGGGGGGGGGGGGGCTAAGCCCCCTAAAGTTGGTCAAAAATGCCGAATCTTCCTTATTTCACACTGAAAATTTTGGGAAAATCCAATTTAGCCCCCACACAATATTCAGACACTGAGGCTTTAGCCCCCCCCCCCCCCATATGTAATTGCTTCCTACGTGCCTGTGTAAGGAATTTATCACATCCTGCCCTCCAGACTCTAAATTTTTTACAAACTCTGTAAAGGAATTTACAGCATGGACAGCAAGAAATCAAGACAGTTGAGAGTTTATCCAATAAAGTATTTCAAGGGTCTGGAAAGAATTTTTTAGCATTGTTGTAGGATTTTTCTTAAATCGAAACAATGGTCTTTTGAATTAGGAATGCGGCCGTTTTTCGGCCTTAAATGAACAGGCCTAAAAGAATACTTCTAGGTACCACCTGTCTGATGAGACCCAAGGAGGGGTTGAAATAGTCTCCCTATGTAAATACTTAAATCCTATTCAAAACCCACCAGAGCCCATTGTTGAGCCTTTAATAGAATTCAAAATTTTCTAGGGGGAGACCCCCTAAACCCCCCTGGTGGCCCTAAATGAACAGACGTAAAAGAATACTTCAAGGTGCCACTTGTCTGACGAGACATATAGAGGGGTTGAAATAATATCCCTTTTTGAATACCAAAATCCTATTTAAAACCCACCAGAACCCATCTTTAAGCCCCTAGAATTCAAAATTTTCTTGGGGGAGACCCCCCAAACCCCCCTGGTGGGAGGGGGGGTGCCCCCTCCCACTCCCTCCCCCGTCTTGTCGCTTCGCGACTCGAAGTGCCCTTTCAGGGCACTTGGCACCCTGCCCTTTTCAAAACCTAGCTGGAGCACTGATATGGAATCTTGACAAAGACTCCAACATACTTAACTTTGGAATTCAATTTTACTCTTTTCAAAAATTTTGCTGAAAAATATGCATTTTTTCATGATTAATTCAATAAAAAACATTCATAATAATTTCCTCAAATACCTTTTCTGGTATGAATGTAATGCCCTATGTGTCTCGGATCAAATTCAATTGACAGATCTTGAAAATACACAAAACTAAAGTTTTGCGACACATGAGAAAGGGGCCATGTTTCATGTCATAGTGGGAATAAGTCAAGGTGGCTTTTTGGAATCCAGTTTGGATTATCTAAGAAACTAAATGCATTTTCATAGCTTGTATATGGTCCTTTATCACCATGCAGAATTAAAACAAAATTCATGCATGGGCAGATTTGAGACACTCCCTTTCATATGTTCTGATCGTAATCAAACTGCTGGTTTCTCCTTTTGTTTCAATGTTTTCCCATGCCTTTTCTATTAGAGGCGTCAAAGCCAGGTCTTGTTTGGCAAATGGATAACTGATCATGAATCTTTGCAGATTGTTTATCCATTCCTCCCCTAAGTGAGTGTTCCAATTGCTGAAAACTTTTAAAATAGGTGAAAAACTAATATCTAAAGTAATAAATTTGACGATTTTGTGCTAAGCTTACATGTACAAAACATTGTTTCTAAAACAAAATAGGTGCACCTGAATTCTAATATTGCTTCCCATGTGAAAACATGTTATCAAATCTTATGAAGCAAGGTAACCAAGTTTGAGAAAATGTCATAAAATATACCGCGTTATTTTTTTCATTATGATGAAATACAAGAGCTGTCCGAAGACAGCGCACTCGACTTTCTAAGTTGCTTAGTATAAAGGGGCATAACTCCAAATAGAGTGGTCCCAGGGTCATGGGCCCTGAAAGTAAGGTAGAGGGTGTGATGGTGAATAAGTATTCCAAGTTTGGGTTGAATCCCTTTGATAGTATGGAAGTTATTGATGTTTGAAAAAACTTTAACCTTTGTTGCAACGCCGATGCCGACGCCCGGGTGACAGTATAAGCTCTCATTTTCTTCGAAAAGTCGAGCTAATAATGTAAGTGTTGCGTTAGAAGTGTCTCTAAGTGCATCTGGGAAAGTCTTAACCCAACAGACCAAGCAATGAAATAGTGAAATAAATGTGAACAAAGACAAAATTCTTCACATAGTTTTAATACTTACTATTTAGGAAGGTAAAAATATTCCACAAAATGTCACAACATTTAAAAACAATTTATCACAGCTTGGAATATAACCTATTACCAAACAGGCCCAAATTCAAAGATGCTGCAGACGGCAATTTCAAGCGATTGAAATTTTGCATTTATTTGGATTCTCTAGGTAGATAACATGGTGTGGGGAATGAAGAAATTGCTTGTCAGAAGCAATTTCTTCATTTTCCACAATGTTTTCTTAAGCCTTTCCTTGTGAGGGACTCAAAAGGCGTCACTGTGAAGTAATGGGTTAATTAATACATCTCTAGATAAAGTACAAAATAAAGAAATATTTTTTAAGCATACATGATGTTAGAAAATTATAATCCATTCTCAAACTGTCATGCTTTTTGCCGCACCTCTTAGAAATAGCTTGGGAAAACAATTAGGCAAAAGAAGAAAATGCTGTTAACCAACATTTTCTCCTTTTGGCTCAATATTTGTCTATGTTTGAAATCATTCATCTTGTCGTCTGCAGCTTCCTTTAAATTGGACAGGAAAAGAAGTATGCTATTTGTGAAAGGTCTAAAGGCATTTTCAAACAACAAAATTTTAGGTTGATCCAAATTCAAAGATGTAGCAGACGACATTTTCAAATGAATAAAATTTAAATTTTTGTTGTCTTTTGGGGTAGAAAACACTGTGGGAAAATAAAGAAATTGCTTGTCACAAGCAATTTCTTTATTTTCCAAAATGTTTTCCAAAGTCCTTATCTTGAAGGGCGTCAAAAAGCGTCAATGTGTGGGAATAGGTTCAGGCATTTTTAAACGACATAGTTACATGGCAAAATCATGATGCTTGATCTATCGATGTACATTATTAGGATCGGTTTGTAGGTTCAAACAAACCACTCTTTAGACTGATAATTTCAATTTCATTTTTAAGCTGAAATCCTGTCAAAATTGTTTAATACTAGGAAAATGAACCCCCTTATGTCAACTATGAAAAGAACACTTATTTCAATTGAAAATTGAGACAGTAAATTTTGTAAAGACAAACCAAGATGTGTTTTTGAAACACTCACAAATGCCTCGATAATGAAAGCCATATCACTCACGGTTTCAAAATCATGACCAATTCCAAGTTTGCATAGACAAACAGGTGGAAAGATCCTTTCCCAAAGAAGTCCTGGTTTTGACATTGATAATAGGAAACACTTGGGGAAACATCGAAGCAAAAGAAGAAAACGCCAATAATTTATTTTCTCAATTCTTCTAAACAAATTCTGAACAATGATATACAGATATTTCGTTTTTATTTACCCCAATTTTGTCGTATGCAAAATAGCTTTCAAATTCTAACAGTCAAGTTTACCTTTTCTAAAACAACAAAATTTCAGACCAAAGAACTTATGTTATCAGCATTTTCCTCCTTCCTCTGAATGTTCCTAGTTTTAAATTACTTGTGACATCAAAGGTATGGATTTTTGAAAAATGATTTTTAAAACAATAAACCCCATATCTAGAGCATAAAACATAAATTATAATAAAATATAGAGACTATAATCCTATCCATAAATGAAAATAAATGAACCCTTTCCCAATCAAGACCTGGTTTTGACGTCCCTACGAAAATAAGCTTGGAAAAACATAGAGGCAAAAGAAGAAAATGTTGATAGTCAGCATTTTCTCCTTTGCCTCAATATTTTCTGGGCTATTTCCTACACAAATCCTTCTTATATCAATATTGATTTTGACATCTTAAGTAGCTTACCATTCAGAACGCCATATATTTTGTTGTTTGGTAAAGGGTTAAGCCTGGATCTGAAAAAAAGGAGCCTTATAGGTGTTTGAGACAGCCAAGTTTCTAAATCAGTCTTTGTGCGTAAGTTAACCCTGTCCCAAATATCAAAATATTAAGCTTTTTGTCGTAATTGGAAGATGTTACAGACCACATTTTCAATGTGGTTAAATTTTTAAACTTTATGACTTTTTTGGAGGAAAACACTGTGGGAAATAAAAGAATTGCTTGTCACAAGCAATTTCTTCATTTTCCGCAATGTTTTCCATGTGCAGGCTGATCTGGATCCATATTCACAGGGGAGAATCGCGTAAAACAACAACAACAACAAAGGAGAATCTTTGATAATACATGTAGATGTAATAACATGTATATTAATACAAGACCGAATTGAATTCGGTTCAAAGCAGAGAAATGTGAAAATGTCATGGATTTGTTGTAAATATCTGAAAGAACTTTAAAACATCACCTGATAAAAAAAAGTTACTGATGACCAAACAACAAGGGCGGATCCAGGATTTTTTGTCAGGGGGGGGGGGGGGTCCAAGCCCAAGATTTTTTTCCAGGGGGGGTCCAAGCCCAAATTATGTCTTAAAATGTAGTAAATATGCAATGTTACACTAGTCAAAATTAAATTTTCGGCCAATGCCAGGGGGGATCCGGATACCCCCCCCCCCTCTAGATCCGCCCATGAACAATGTTTTGTTTTATCATCAATAAGCTGTTCATCATGTGTTTAAACTTTCACATCTAGCAAATCCCTTGTATACCATACTTCCACTTTCTCTGTTTCAAACCTTGTTTAGCCATGTATTAACCCTTTCCCAAACGTCAAAATTTTAGGGTGATCCACTTCAAAAACTGCTAAAAATGACAAAATGGAAGTTATCAAAGATAGAATTTGTGTAAAATATAGCACAGAAAATATTGAGACAAAAGGAGAAACTGCTGGTTATCGGCAGTTTCTTCTTTTGTCTCAATGTTTTCCCAAGCTTTTTTTATTAGGGACGTCAAAATCAGGTCTTGTTTGGGAAAGGGTTAACAGAATTACCAGACAATGACTCTATTTGACTCCCCATAAAAAATGGCCATGGAAAACATCGTGGACAATGAAGAAATTGCTTGTGACAAGCAATTTCTTCATTTCCCACAATGTTTTCCACCCTAAAAGACCTAAAAATTAAAAATTCCATTGACTTGAAATTGTCGTCTGCAGGAGCTTTGAATTTGGATCACCCTAAAATTTTGTCGTTCGGTAATGTATTAACAGTATTAATGAAAATTATTGAAAATGTGATTCCCCTATGACATTGGTATCAAATGGCATAACAGCCCTTTTACCAGATCCCAGTTCTTTTAACCCTTTATCAGACGTCAATTTTTTATACTGGTCTTAAATGAAAGATGTTGCAGACAGCAAATTCAAGTGAACGAAATTATACATGTTTTGGTCTTTTGGGTAGAAAACATAATGGGAAATGAAGGAATTGCTTGTCACAAGCAATTTCTTCATTTCCCATGATGTTTTTCAAAGTCTTTATCTTGTGGGGCGTCCAAAAAGGCGTCATTATATGTGAATAGGTTTTAACCCTTTCCCAAACAAGACTCGGTTTCGACGGCTCTTGAAGAAATGGCTTGGGAAAACATTGAGGCAAAAGCAGAAACTGATGATAACCAGCAGTTTCTCCTTTTGTCTCGATATTTTCCATGTTGTATCATACACAAAGTCTATCTTTAACAACATCCCTTTTGTCGTCTGCAGCAGCTTTCAATATGAACAGTCCTGAAATCTTGCTGTTTGGGAAAGGGTTAAATAATTTTGATGTCTGACAAGTTCTATGATGTGATTGGTCTAGGCTGCATGACTGTTAGGACGGTGTTGATCTTTTCTTTCTTCTCTTGAAAGTCCATATGGCTTACAACTAATTCACTGTGAATAAAAGGAAACAAGAGATGATTGTAAAACACAAATGCCCTTGAAAAGGTCAATGTTAAGTATTTGGACAGACGGACAGACACAAGTAAAACAATATGCTCCCCAATCTTTCAACATGGGGGCATAAAAATGCAGCTCTTTAACCCTTTCCCAAACAAAAACCTGGTTTTGACGTCCCTGGTAGATATGGCTCAGGAAAACATTGAGACAATGAGCAGTTTCTCCCTTTGTCTCAATATTTTCTATGCCATATTTTACACAAATCCTATCTTTAATAACATCCATTTTGTCATTTGTGGCAGTTTTTGAAGAGGATCACCCTGAAATTTTGTCGTTTGGTAATAGGTTAATCCATTACCAGAGGACAAATTTTTAGACTGGTCTAAATTGAAAGTTGTTGCAGAGGAAGAACTCAGGTGAATGCAATTTTACATTTTTTTGTCTTTCTGGGAAGAAGCAATTTCTTCATTTTCCACTGTGTTTTCGAAAGCATTTATCTTGTGGTTGTCCAAAAAGCATCACTGTGTGTGAATGGAATACTTAAAAATGAGGAAAAAGGACAATACTTACTTATAGTTGATTTCCCCGTCCCCATCTCGGTCTAGATCCTTCAACAACAATTGTATCTCATCCTCTGATTTGTGTACAATATATCATAGAAAATATTGTGGCAAAAGGAGAAAATTTACTTACATGTATAGTTAACATATAGCATAAAAAATGTTGAGGCAAAAGGAGAAGACTTACTTATAATTTATCTCCCCATCTCCATCTTTGTTTAGATCCTCAAACAACAGTTGTATCTCATCCTCTGATTTGTGTACAATATAGCACAGAAAATTAAGGGTTACCATGGGCATTACAATTTGGGGTCATAGTGACCATGTGAAATATTGTGACAAAAGGACAATACTTACTTATAGTTTATTTCCCCATCTCCATGTTGGTCTAGATCCTCCAACAGCAGTTGTATCTCATCCTTAAGCCAAAACAAGACCTTAACAGACTAGGCTAGGTAAACATTGAGGCAAAAGAAGAAAATGCTGATAATCAGCATTTTCTCCTTTTGACTCAACATTTTCTGTGCTATTGTGTGAATGAATTCTATCATTTTCAACATTCATTTTGATGTCTGCAGCAGCTTTGAATGTGCACAATCCTTAAATTTTGACGTTTGGGTGTACAATAATATTATAGCAAAGAAAATATTGTGACAAAAGGAGAAGACTTACTTATAGTTTATTTCCCCGTCCCCATCTCGGTCTAGATCCTCCAATAATAGTTGTATCTCATCCTCTGATAGCTTGATACCCGTCTCCTGAAGTCAAAAATAGTGCTCTTTATTCATCAACATTTCTTAATTGATTGTCTAACGCAAATTACATGACAAGCCATCTGATTGGACGAGATGTATGTCTCGGCCAATCAGATGAATTGTTGTGTAATTTGTAAGGTATTTTATCCTCTGATAGCTTGATACCAGTCTCCTGAAATCAACAACAAACCAAGATAAGAGGACATTTTTACCCCTTCCCAAATTGACAAAATGTCAAAAATGAAGCTAAAACCTTTAACAAAAGACATTTTGGTGATTGCAATATTTCATGTGAAGAATTACCAAAATGAAAATAAGTGTAAACTGATTATTTAATTATGAATCCTTTTCAACAAATATATCTAGAGGTGTCTAGGAAATTATCAAGGGAGATCACATGTGAAGTTTAAATTTTGTCCAAGGATTACTGAGATCTGGTTGTGGACGGATGGAAGGACAGACATCGTGGCGACTATAATAAATCCCCTGAAATTTTTTTGGGCAGCAAAAAAAGTGCAACTTAAAAAACAAGAACCGTCATAGGCGTATTATGCTCCCTCAATAAGTGTTTGTCACAAAATGAAAACTATCATACATTAAGCCCCCTTTTCCCCTGACAGATTTTTTGTACACACATTATTTAGAGAATATGGTCTAGAACATCTCACTTATAACATAAGTACAAAGATTCATTAAACTCTGCCTGTTAAATGAAGAGAAATTAGAGAAAAAACTAATTTTTACATTATGGCTCCTTTTTCCATGATGCAGCCTCAAATTGAGAAACAGAGAAAAGGGTCCCTAGGGATTATCCCAGGGAGTTCACATATGAAGTTTCATTGTATTTGGTTTAAGGGTTGCTTAGATCTGGCTGTGGACAGGCGGACAGACAGACAGCGTGGCGACTATATGCTCCCCTGAATTTTATTCAGGGAGCATAATAAGTGACTATCATATATAAGTTTGGTCTAGCATGGACTAGATCCCCTTTTCCTAATAGGTGTTAAATACAAATTATACAATATATAATCGAAAAGCATGTGACCAATCTAAGTGCCTAAGTAAGCTGTGCACAAATTAATAGTTTTTTGCCTACCATGGATTAGTTCCCATTATTAGTTACCTAATTTCTTCACTCAATAACAAAGTTTGATGTACCAATGAACATTTAGTCAACTTTTTTCCAGACTGCAACTTTTAGGCTGGTCCGTATAGAAAGATCTTGCAGAAGATAATTCCAGGTGAATAAAGTTTTACCTTTTCTGGGATTTTTGGGGTAGAAAAAATTGTGGTAAATGAAGAAATTGCTTGTCACAAGCAATTTCTTCATTTTCCACAATGTTTTCCAAAGCCTTTATCTTGAAGGATGTCAAAAAGCGTTAACATGTGGGATTGGGTTAAAAGTAATCATTAATATCTTGTCTTTAAAGCAAGTGGCAGTTTGGATTATTGAAAACTTTAAGGCCTGGTCACATTAACCATTTCGCGGCTACATCACTGTCCCAGATGTCTAAGGGTTCCATGCAGTATAATGTTTGGATGCCATGTGGACAAAATATGGACATGGAATCGTATGTGACCAGGCCTTCAAGCTGAATGTGCTATATTAATTCAAGATGAGTAACTATGCAGAAGTTTAATCTAGCGTAGATTTGATTCCTTAAAATTAATTGGGTTAGTGCCCTTTCCTACTTTCCTAGGTGTTAACCCTTTCCCAAACAAGACCTGGTTTTAATGTCACTAGTAGAAAATGCTTGGGAAAACATTGAAACAAAAGAAGAAACTGTTGATAACCAGCAGTTTCTCCTTTTGTCTCAATATTTTCTTTGCCATATTTTACACAATTCCTATCTTTAATAACATCCATTTCGTCATTTGTCATTTGTCGTTTGTGAAAGGGTTAAACAATATAGACTGATCTATGCATATTAAAATAATGAAACCAATATTATACTTCTTGACTCTATTGTGTAAACTTTGGTTAGCATAAACCAAATGGTTGCATATCTGTTTTGATTGAATTTTCCAACAAGAGCTGTCCGAAGACAGCACACTCGACTTTCTAAGTTGCTTAGTATAAAGGGGGCATAACTCCAAATATAGTGGAGCCAGGGTCATGGGCCCTGATAGTAAGGTAGAGGGTGTGATGGTGAATAAGTATTCCAAGTTTTGGTTGAATCCCTTTGATAGTATGGAAGTTATTGATGTTTGAAAAAACTTAAACCTTCGTTGCAACGCAGACGCCAACGCCGACGCCAATGCCGACACCAACGCCAACATGACAGTATAACCTCTCATTTTCTTCAAAAAGTCGAGCTAAAAATACAATGGAAAATTGAACCAAAACAGGTATTTAACCATTCGGTTTAAAGCTTGACAGTTTGTAGAATCAGGCCTTGGTCTCTTTGTATAATTTAAATGTCACCAGGCCTGGCCGGCAATATTAACCAATTACCATACAGCAACATTTTAGACAGGTCCAAATTCAAAGATATTGCAGACAAATATTTCAAGTGCATAAAATTTAACATATTTTGTTCTTTCAGTACACAAAAACTTTCTGGGAAATGGAGAAATAATGCATGTCCCCAGCAATTTCTTCATTTTCCACCTTGGTTTCCAAAGCCATTATCTTGTTAAGTGTCAAAAAGCTTCAATGTGTGGTGACGGTGAATGGGACATTTTAGTCTGTTATGAAAGATACGTGATTATGAATAATCTAGCATGGGTTAGTTCCCCCTTCTAAGTGTTAACCCATTACCAGACACCAAAATTTTAGACTGACCTAAATTCATAGATGTTGCAGACCACAATTTCAAGTGAATGAAATCTGATATACTTTGGTCTTTTGAGGTAGAAAACATTGTGGTCTATGAAGAAATTGCTTGTCACAAGCAATTTCTTCATTTTACACAATGTTTTCCAAAGCATTTTTTTCTTTTTTGGAGTCAAAGAGAGCCAATTTGTGGGAATGGGTTAAATACAATACATTTTGCTGTGCACACAAATACTGATAAGCGATGTTAGGCTTTTTGTCTTTGTTTTTTGCAACACAAAATACTTTACCTTGGCATTTAGGGTTATTGCTGATTTTGCCCTCTGTAGAAAATAGTTAACAAATATGTGAAATAAGCTGTAAGGAAGTGCAACTAGTCATTTCCAGCCGGCACAATCTTACACAGTGGGGATCATGCATCATGGGATGGATAACAACTAAGGTGTAATTAGCCCCGCTTCAGGTAAGTTACTGAGGAAAGAGCTCAGTATTGAAGGGTAAATGAAACAAACCGCTTGAAAATTGACACAGAAATGATAAAGCTATTGCACAATTTCTTACCTGAAGCTGGGCTAATTTGGCCATAGTTGATAATCCATCCCACAACACACAACCCCCACCATGCTTAGACTAATCATAATTGAAAGTTGATGCATACAATATCATAAACAGTTTTTCACAAGAAAATCTTTATGTGATAGCTCAGAAAAAAAAATAAGCAAATGTGGAAATGCTGGTTACAAGTATTTACATCATTTTCCTTTTTGAATAAAAGTGATTTGTCTTTTCAAATCATCAATAACTATTTTGGAAAGTTATACAGAAAAAAAGTCAATGAATTGCAACAGTACACATGCAAGGACATGCATATCATATGAGATGAAAAAAGCTGGACAGGGTCACCAAATCAAATTCAAAACAAAAATATGTTGAAAGACATGCAAGTAAATCACTACTTCATGCAACTATCACAGAAAAGGGATCACAAAAAAAACCTTTCCCAAACAACAATGTTCTTGACTGTTTAACATACATAAAATATTGAGGCAAAAAGAGAAAATGCTGGTCACCAGTATTGCCTTCTTTTGCCTCCATGTTTACCCATGTATTTTCTATTAAGGAAGTAAAAACAAGGTATTGTTTGGGAAAGGGTTTAGACAAATATTAACTTCGAACATTTATGATTTTGGCCATAATCATTTAAAGTTTAAACCTGTCATTTATAGTAGTAAAGTTTAAGTAGAGAGAATAACTATAACAATCTACAGTACAGCTTGCGTGTTATTTGCCTATTTCCATGTATCACCGCGATTTGATTTCCAGTGATTTTGGATGGAAAATCGCGAAGGCCTCAGTAATGCCTGTTTTTCCATGCAAAACCCTGGAATCAACATAATATATCACATGTCTTCATAACCCTCCCTGTACCACAGTGAATCGCGGTGATTACTACGAATCTCAGTGTTTTGTGTGGAGTATTGCTTGGGGTCCATTTTTCTCTCAAAATTAATTCTTACCACGACTGGCGTGCTTTTTAGGCAAAATACACCAGAGCTGTACTGTACCCATGATAGTAACTTGAAATATATAAACACAATGAATTTTTTTTAAGATGACATGATCATTTGAAACTATATAAAGAACTAAATACATTAAAAATATATATAATAGATCTATAGCGAAAAAGAATGAATGTAAGAATCATATTAAAATCATTTTGACTAGGAAATCAAAATAAGGATGCTAAATGAAAAAAAAAAATATATATATATTGATAGAATTAATAAACTGAATAAATTACAATATAGACAAAGAAGGTTCTTTATCAAATAATTCAATGCATGCAAAAACAAAACCATTCAAACTAGATAAAAACAAATCACTGCTTTCCAACAAAAACCTTGTAACTGCAGGTTGTTTTAAGCTGCAGTTACAAGATTTTTGTTAAAAAGTGACAAAATAATTTTTATACCTCAATTCCCTCCACAAATTCTTCATGCGTTACACTCATGCTTCCGTCCTTATCAAACTTGTTGAAGAAATCAACCAATCGTAGTTCATGTTTCTCGATATAATTCACAAGCTTCACCATTGGATGGACTTTAGCTTTTGGTTTCTGGGGAGGTTCCATTCCGCCATGCTGCAGTCGTAAGTTGGGAATCTGCTCCAAAACCTGCTGGAAAACGTCTTCGAAATCTTTGTTTACAAGTATATCCTGCAAAATTCATAATATACAAAGTAAAATTCGTGTCACAAAATAAATGCATCAAAGCAGCACTAAAAACATAAGTTATGAGTCTCAATCCCAATCTCTCGATACGGGGGCATAAAAAGGTAGAAGATGCTGATAACTTCATATTTGCTACAAGCTATAACTTTATTTTCCACAATGTTTTCCACAGTGTTCTTCTTGTCAGGCATCTAGAAGTGTCATTATGTAAAAATTGGTTTAACCCTTTCCCAAACAAGACCTGCTTTTGACGTCCCTAACATGAAATACTTGGGAAAACATTGAGACAAAAGAAGAAATTGCTGATGATCAGCAATTTCTCCTTTTGTCTCAATATTTTCTTTGCCATATTTTACATAAATCCTATCTTTAATGACGTCAATTTTGTCATTTGTGCCAGTTTTTGACGTGGATAACCCTAAAATATTGTCGTTTGGGAAAGGGTTAATATTCTGAGAAGGCAAAGTCAATCACTTTGCAAGTCTTTGCAGTCACAAGTTAGTAATACTTACACTAAAATCGAGCAGTTCTATGACACAGTTAGGATTGCGTAAAATGGCCGCACATATTCCGTAACAGCCAGCACTTTGCATAGGATTCTTACCCATCTGGAATGAATATAATTCTTCACTTAACCCTTTCACAAACAAGAACTGGTTTTGACATTTCTATTAGAAAATGCCTTGGAAAACATTGAGGCAATAGAAGAAAATGCTGGTGACCAGCATTTTCTTGTTTTGCCTCAATATTTTTGGGGCTTTAAGGTATGAAGGTTATTTGATAAATTCGCGGAATTATTCTGTAATTCGAAATTGTGATTGAATATCAAAATTAACCCTTTCCCGAACAAGACCTGGTTTTGACGTCCCTAGTAGAAAAGAATTGAGAAAACATTGAGACAAAAGAAGAAATTGCTGATAATCAGCAATTTCTCCTTTTGCCTCAATATTTTCTGTGCTACATTATACACAAATCTTATCTTCGATAACGTCTATTTTGTCGTTTTCAGCAGTTTTCATATAGGAAAAGTCCACATTTTAGCCGTTTGGGAAAGGGTTAAATCTATTTCTTGATAAATCTTAACTATTACAAAATATCAACATGATACGTATACAAATAATTTCTACAGATATTTGTGATTTCATATGCCAAGGCACTGACCTTTCTGCAAAACATGTTTATATTTTGCAAATAACCCAACATACACCAAAAAGAAATGTATCATATAATACACAGATATAAAAGGCTAGCAAGAAAATATTACTAAATTGTTTTTGGGAAAAAGCTCAGGTTTGTAATATATGATGATAGAATCCAAAGCTGTGCCATATCAAATGAAATCTGTAATACCAATAAATAAGACTATGTCTTGCCAGTTGCCTAACGCCAAGCGTCAGGTAACATCATGCCATACTGTATGACATTAGGTCTGTGAAAATCAGAATTGAGCAACCCGTTGACTGTTTCAATAAAGTCTCCAGTGGCAACTTTAAAGTTCCTGTGTATGCGGTTCCACACTAATTAAATGTTTCCTTAACCCTTTCCCAAACAAGACATGGTTTAGACGTCCCTAATAGAAAAGGCTTGGGAAAATATTGAAACAAAAGAAAAAACTGCTGATGACCAGCACTTACTCCTTTTGTCTCAATATTTTGTGACCTAATTTGCACACAATAGCTCTTCTGAGACTTAAGCCCCAGCTGAACTGAAAATTGACAATTGTTTGCAGTCCTACCTTGAGCACTCGTAAAGTTTCGTTGCTAGACAATCCTTTACCAATCAGCACAGCACCTTCTGGAGTTATTCGATTGTTTCTGTATTAAAAAAATCATAAGCAATTCCCATGATAACAGCAATTTAAATAAGCATAGCATATTGAGTTTATGCAACAGACAGCATAATCAAGACTTACAATATATCCAGTTTCTTGTTATTCATTTTTGGAAATATTGATAGACTAGAGAAATTATCTTTTGCCAGTGTAGCAGTGTAGAAAGATTTAATGTTCTAGATAAAATATGCATATAATATGAACATTTTGAGAAGGAGAACAAATTTCTAATGGGGAACGGCAGGTTACCCAGGGAGTAACACCTGTCCCCAGAGACAAACAAGAGTTGTCCGCGAACAACATAGCTCGCCTATACAAGAGCTTGTCACAAAAAGAAAAGTCAAAGGTCAAGGTCACTGGGTCAAAGGTCATAGTCTCAAGGTCAATGTCATTGTATGAGGTATCCATGTGTGAAATATCAAGGCTCTATCATCAATAGTGCATGATATATTGGCCAGGTTAAAGTTTTTTGAAAGTAGGTCAAACTCCAAGGTCAAGGTCACAAGGTCAAGGGCAATGGTCCCAAATGAAAGGTCTTGTCGAGATGTATCTATGTATGAAATATCAAGGCTGTATCTCTAATAGTGCCTGAGATATAGACCAGGTTTAAGTTTTTCAAGTGAAGACGGGATAGGACGGGACGGGACCTCGACACTAGGGCTGTGACATTAGCTCCCCGGACATAAAGTCCCGGCTCGCTGAAAACAAATTAAACAGTCCCATATAATTATGTTCAGTCTAAACAAGCATAGAATATTGCAGCTTTTCAACAAAAACCTCATAACTGCAGCTTAAAACAAGCTGCAGTTACGAGGTTTTTGTTGAAAAGCAGCGCTATTGTTGAATTGGAAAGGTATAATAACTTACGATATATCAAGTTCTTCTAACACAGAATTGCCTTTCAACGCATCCTGTAACCCTGTTGCTCCCTCCAAACCAAAACCATTCCAATATATGTTCAGTTTGAACAAGCATTGTATTGCAACTTTTCAACAAAAAACTCATAACTGCGGCTATTTTAAAGCTGCAGTTATGAGGGTTTTTTTTTTAAAAAGCTACAATATATTGGATTGGAAAGGTATAATGACTTACGATATATCTAGTTCTTCTAGATATCCTGCAGCCCTTTTGCTCCCTCCAAACCAAAACCATTCCAATATATGTTAAGTTTGAACAAGCATTATTTCGCTTCTTTTCAACAATAACCTCATAACTGCAGCTTGAAATAAGCTGCAGTTATGAGGTTTTTGTTGAAAAGCAATGATATATTGTTGTATTGGAAAGGTATAACTAAACTTACGATATATCAAGTTCTTCTAATACAGAATTGCCTTTCAAAGCATCCTGCAGCCCTGTTGCTCCCTCCAAACCAAAACCATTCCATGATATGTTCAGTTTCTTCATATATACATTGTTCTGGAAATGAAATAGAGTATAAACTTCAAATTTAACCCATTCCCACACATTGATGCATTTTGACAACCCCACAAGACATAATGATAACCTTTGGTAAACATTGTGGAAAAAGAAGAAATTGCTTGTGACAAGCAATTTCTTCATTTCGCACAATGTTTACTACCAAGAAAGGCCAACATGTACAATTTCATTCACTTGCAATTGTCATCTGCAACACCTTTGAATTTGGACAGGTTTAATATTTTGTTGTCTGGTAATGTTACCAATGGGATATTTTAGAATGTCTGAATTAGAAAAGAGTAGAAGAAATCAAAATAGTTCTTGTCTGAAGAAGGAAATGTTAAGTCAAAGCATAGAAAACATCCATGGACACTGCTGGCTTAAAACTTTCTATTGAATCAATGTTTCAAAGCTCTTTCTGTTAATGTCATCAAAATCAAGGCCTGGTCTTGGAAAGTGTTCACTATAATATATATTCGTTCTATCATGCAGCAGTTTCAACAGTAAACAAGAACTACATTCTGTGGGTCTTAGTTTAACTCTTTCGCTGCCAAATTTCCTGGAATTGTGCTATTTCCAGTGACAATTTTTTTTTAAACTTCATAACAGGGCTTATCAGTTTATAATATAGCAAAATTATTATTTGATGAATTTTAACCTGAAACCCTCAAGAATGATTGCACATAAACTATTTTGTTGAATAGCATACTTTTTATCAGGCAGTTTGATCAGACGACCCTGACCTTGACCTTGAATGACCTAATTAAGCTATTGTTTTGAAGTCGCCAAAAGGCGACATTGGCAGTCTCCTAATAGGTTGCCAAAAGGCCACATTGGCAGCGAAAGAGTTAATAACAAATTAAACTGTCAGTGATCTAATTTGGTCTTGTACCTAACTGTTCCACATTCCAAGTTAAGGTAGTCCACCCCTAATGAGAAAATTTGCATGCGACATCACTAACATCTGTTACTTTTCTAAACCTTCTCAAAATGTCGTAAACATTCTGTTCCGCTGACAAATGTTAACCCTTTCCCAAACAAGACCTCAGGTTTTGACGTCTCTAATCCAAATGCCTTGGGAAAACATTGAAACAAAAGAAGAAACTGCTGATAGTTTCAGACACTTTCTCCTTTTGTCTCAATATTTTCTATGCAATATTTTACACAAATTCTACCTTAAATAGCTTCCATTTTGTCATTTGTGGCACTTTTTGAAGTGGATCACCGTAAAATTTTGCCGTTTGGGAGAGGGTTAACAATGTCGCCCACATAATTCCAATGTCATGGTAATCTCTTTTGGGTTGGACTACCTTAATTACCTTAAGCCCCTGTGTAACCGCTACTGAGCCTTTCCGTCGTATACAGTTCCATGATATATCTAACTCCTTCAAACATGTATTGTCTGCAATGGCCGGCCCAAGTATCAAACCTGACGCATCCCCAAAGTTATTGTGACTTAGATCTAAATACTGTATTTTTGTTGCATTCTGCAAATGAAAACAGAAAATATTTTAGTTTCATTTCAAAACCTTTCCCAAAGAAGACCTGAGGCGCGTTCTTTAGAGCAAGATTTTTTAAGATTTCTTAAGATGTTTTACACAAGTTGACATGTTTTTAAGAACAAGATTCTGACCGAGGTGTTTCAAATGCTCCATACTTCATACAAAATGAGGTAATGATGACGTCATTTGTATGAAGTATGGAGCATTACTATGGTACCATGGAGCATTCAGAACAACTCGGTCAATTCTCTCTTATACTGTTTCTACAGAGTTAACTGAGGTGTACCACACAAGGTATAGGGTAATGGCACCTTCCGTTGAGCATCTTAAAAATCTTGCTCTAAAGAATGCTTTATCCTAAAATATCTTCAGAAATCTCAAGATATCTCAAAAATTTCTCTCTAAAGAACATGCCTCTGGTTTTGACGTCCCTAATAGAAATCTTATAACTAAAGTTTCAATCAAATTGTGATTGCGAATTTTTTGATTTACAACGACAAAATAGGGGGCCTACTATTATTTGTCCAAAATTGATGTCAATGTTTACTTGACAAAATTATCCCTATTGGGATCACTAAGACTATGAAAGCCAGTAGAGCTAAAAAACAATTCAAACTGTTCAAATTCAATCTCATTTTTTCTATATTATCTTATTCTTGACTGCAGTCTGTACGCCAATTTGCAATAACATAGTTTTTTTAGTGGCGGATCCAGAGAGCATTTGGTGGGTTCAAACAATCCCATGTCAGTAGCCTGATTATTTCATTTTCATGCAGAAATTCAGTCAAAATTGTGGAATACTGGGGACCCCCACCCCTATTTGCACTTTCGAACCCCCTTCACAGAAATCCTTGCTTGGACGCTGATATTTATTGTTTTCCAACTATTATAATCACAAATTAAGTTTTATTTCTTCCTTAAGATTAAAACTTACCATAATGGCATCAGCAAAATAAGGAGCCGAGTTGTCATCAAATTCATTCCCTGAAATTCATAAAGAACAATTTTTTTTTTAATACAGATTGGATATTTATAATTTTTTTAGATCTACTTCATTCAATATGTGCAAGGGTTAGAAAAGTTTTTATAATTGTACACAAAATATGTACATTTATAATATGAAAAATTTGAATAATTGGGGTTTAATGCCATTTTCAACTGCTATGGTCATATCAGGATGGCTGGAGCACCTAACCATGGATTCCTGTTGTTTCTCATACCATTACTACCACAACATCATAACCAAGCCTTCAGCTGCGCCCTCATATAGGTTAATGATATGAAAGGATATTTGCCACGACCAGAGATCCTCCCCATGACCTCACAACTATGTCATGGCTGATGCAACAATTGGCCAAAACACCAGAGTGTAATTTGTGTTATTATGAAATTATTTTGCATAACTTGTAATAAATGTAAACAAAATATATACACAATATGCCAAACGTTTACTCACCAGATAATATGTGTAATGGTGACATTATTTTACATAACTTGTGATAAACGTACACAAAATTATACCCAATATCAATGCTTTTCAAAAAAAACCTCGTTAGAGCAGCTTAAAAGAAATTGCAGTTACAAGATTTTCGTTGAAAAGCGACAATATACTAAATGTTTACTCACCAGAGAGTTTAATATGCATAATGGTGACATTATTTTGCATAACTTGTGATAAATGTACCCAAGCTATATACACAATATGCCAAAAGTTTACTCGCCAGTGAGGGTAATACATGTAAAGATGACATTATTTTGCCTAACTTGTGATAAATGTACACAAAATATATACACTATTGCTAACTTTCAACAAAAACCTCGTAACTGCAGCTTGTTTTAAGCTGCAGTAACGAGCTTTTTGTTGAAAATCAAGGGTTATGCTAAATGTTTACTCACCAGAGAGTGCAAAATGTGTAATGGTCACATTATTTTGAATAACTTGTGATAAATGTACACTAACAATATACACAATATGCCAAATGTTTAGGCTACTGACACCAGAGAGTGTAATATGTGTAATGGTGACATTATTTTGCATAACTTGTGATAAATGTACACAAAATATACACACAATATGCCAAATGTTTACTCACCAGAGAGCGTAATATGTGTAATGGTGACATTATTTTGCATAACTTGTGATAAATGAGCAGCACATTCTGTACCCAGTCTGTTGTCTGATAAATTCTGAAATACAAGAGAAAAAGAGAAAATTTAAGCCTCTCTTACAACCCACAGTGCGTTCTTATAAATTGTGCTTTGGAGAATTTAAAAACTCTGAGACATGATTTATAAAGATGCATGTAAGGTTGCAAGAGAGGTTCTCGCATGCTTCTGGCATTCTAAAAGACACAGAATAGTTGTATGGTAAATTCTTTGCTACTTCCATTCTGTGTCGTGTTTGCATCCACCAAAGAAATACTTTGCATGTGCATGTAACACAAGGCTAGGCCTAAATTTTAGAGGCAGACCATGCACATGAGCACATACAGCCCGATGTAAGAGAGACTTTGTTATCAATTTTGTTTTTCCATATTATTGCTTTTCTTTGAAAACCTCATAACTGCAGATTGTTACTAGCTTGTTTATAGCTGCATTTACAACGTTTTAGGTGAAAAGCAGAGATATTAGGTCCATTTGTATTTTTTTTCCCCAGTTTTCAGCATCAAACTGTAGTGTAAATCTGATAGTGAGAACCAAGTAAAAGAAGAAATTAAGGAAAATTTCTTATTAATGATGTAATCCTTGCACATATTGCATACTAGGCTACACAACAAAATGTTACAGTACAACTCACATGTTTTTTGCCTATTTCCACACATAGCTGCCATTGGATTTTGGGTGGATTCGGGTGGAAAAATGTGACGGCCATGCAAGCCTGTTTTCCCACCCAAATCTGAGGAAATCGCGGCAATTTTTCATGGCATTTTTTCACTCGACCACAGCGAATCGCCACAAATCACGGTGATTTGCATGGACAGGTAATATTGGTCTTACCTGGCATTTCCACCCGAATGTCGCAAATCGCCGTGATAACTACCATTTTCCACCCATCGTTGCGATTTGCTGTGATGCGCAGAAATTTCAAGTTGACTTTTCACCCAAATTATTTTTGTCCGCGGTGGGCGAGTGCTTTAGGCAAAAACGTGCAAGCTGTACTGCATTTATGTACATTATTAGAATACTTGAATTTACAGCAATATAAAATGGTTTACTTACTAGTGAAGTAATAAAACAGTTATCTTTTAACATATCACACACTGCTATACCACCATGGGGCCCTAACCAATTGTCTCCAAGATCTAGCTCTAAAACATTTGTGTTAGACTGAAAAAAACACATAGCAAAACATGTTTAGCATTGTGGGTTGGTAAAAAGTGCCAGTGGATGACGCAGCTTGCATACACTGGAGCTAATATCACACGAAAAGGTTGATTGAAAAGTCGCAGACATGAGGTCAAGGTCATGATCCCAAATTGATGTCTCAGTGTGATTCAGTTTTAACTGCCTATTGTTTATAGGCAGTAACAACTGAATCCAACCAAGCCATCGACATGAGAGGTGTCGCAAGGAGGTATCCATGTGTGAAATATCAATTCTGTATCTGTAAAAGTACATAAAATTATAGGCTACATTTAAGTTTTTGAAAGGTAGGTCAAACTCCAAGGTCAAAATCATGAAGTCAAAGTCCATGGTCCTGGTATCCATGTGTAAAATATAAAAGCGCTAGATGTTGCAGCTCCTAAAACATAGACCAAGTTAAAGATATTGCTTTCAAAACCAATGCAGATGCCTCTGACACTAGGGCTGTGACATTAGCTCCTGAGCCATGAAATACACTCTCGCTAAAAAAGAAAATCAAAGTGCTGTCAGCACTGTATATTGGGCATCACTGAGAAATTGATATTGTGACAAAAGGACAATCTGCTGATTTGCAAAATTGCCCCATTCTCTATTCGATGTTTTTAAGCATTTTCTATGAAGCGAGTAAAAAGGCGTCATCGTTTGGAAAATGGTTAATTAATGTGTAGGCAAACGTGCATAGGTGATAAAAAAGTTGAATGTACACTCTTGAGGTGAATCCAAAATGTGAAGCTCTTTGGGAAAAAGGAAAATGTTACACTTTACCGGATTTTACATTAAATCAACATGTTGGATTATTTCTTATTCTTAGCTAATCAGAATAATACCAAGTACGGACCCATTGTAGAGGCTTAGCCTAACTGATCTCTGATCTGCATACATATTTCGATTAAATAGAATGCACTTGTTCATTGGTCCAAATGATCAATCTAAGAACAGTATATGAGGTTAAAATGTTAAAATTCTAGAAAACGGCAAATTTAAGATGATGATCTTACTTTGATCAAAATATTTTAAAATCACAGTGTCTAAACTCTATACGCTAGCCTCTAACCATTCGTCCTTTTCCAAACAAGAAATTGTTATGAAGCAAATAATATGAAACATACAAAGATAACCGGAATTTTCTCCTTGTCCCAATATTTTCTGTGCTTCATTGTACATGACATGATTTCATCTTTATCGTCACCCGTTTCGTCGTCTGCCACTTTTCCTATTTGAAAAACTCTAAGATATTGTCGTTTGGAAGAGCCTTCAACACAAGAGTTGAAAAAAAACAACAATAAAGATAAAGTGAATGCAGATTCCTTAATTAACCCATTACAACACAACGACTCTTTTTGACTCCTCACAAGATAATGCCATGGGAAAACATTGTGGAAAATGAAGAAATTGCTTGTGACAAGCAATTTCTTCATTTTCCACAATATTTTCTACCCAAAAAGACCAAAACATTTTAAATTTCATGCACTTAAAATTGTCGTCTGCATCTTCTTTGAATTTGGACTAGTCCAAATTTTTGCCGTTTGGTAATGGATTGACCAATTATCAGTCGCCGATTTAAAGCAAATAGATCGTTACATTGTTTGGTCTTTCTAGGAAGAAAATATTGTGGGAAATGAAGAACTTGCTTGTCACAACCATTTCTTCATTTTCTACCATGTTTTCCAAACACATATATTTCATGGGAACCTGAAGGGGTCAGAATATAGGAATGGGTAAAGCGCACACATTGTAAATAGGGAATGGGTTAAGGGTACACAGTTGTAGTAGGTCAACCAGTGACCCAGTTAAACACCTGTTGACCAGTGCTTTCACTGGTAGGCTAAATGACCGTAGAAAAAATTAGAGCAGTAATATTGTAACTACATGGAATTTATCTTAGAGTTACACTATTTTGCTTTCAAGCTCTTTACTCAACCGAAAAGATTGTAAAAACGCTGAAAATTCTAACAGGTATTCAATCTAAGCGAAAATTTCATCAAATGTAATTATTAACCCCCTCCTTATTTGTCGCGGAAGTGAAAAAGATGAAAAACGTTGAAGATAGTGAATGATAAAGGACGCTTCCATGGTGTTTGAAATAACATAGTCTGGCTTGAACACATAGCTCAGCGGGTTAGAGTTAGAATGTAGTGTCTGGAGTGATGTCTGGGGGGATCGAGAGTGAAAAACTGGTTATAATATATTGGGCTATGCCCAATATAAAAATGGTAATGAGCAGAGTTTTCTACAATTATCTCAATGTTTTTTTTTTTATTTTTGATAGTGAATTTACTTTTATCTTTCACTGTTTAACCCATTACCAAACAATGACTCTTTTTGACTCTTCATAAGATAATGGCTTTGGAAAACATTGCGGAAAATGAAGAAATTGCTTGTGACAAGCAATTTCTCATTTTCCACAATATTTTCTACCCCAATAGACAACAAAAATTCTAATTTCATTCATTTGAAATTGTCGTCTGCAACATCTTTGAATTTGGACCAACCTAAAATTTTGTCGTTTGGTAATGGGTTAAAGTTAAATTAAGTTCTGTTTAGGATATGGTAATAATCTTCAATTTTAAACAAAGCAATAATATTAGAATATATCATACTAAAATTCTTTATCAAATATCTGAAAAAAAAATAACATCAAGCTATAGATCTTGAAAATAGATCTACATTTTATTTCTTTTATTTCAATGTTTTAACCCTTTCACAAACAAGACCAGTGGTTTTGACATCCCTAATAGAAAAGGCTTTGGAAAACATTGAAACAAAAGAAGAAACTGCTGATAACCAGCAGTTTCTCCTTTTGTCTCAATATTTTCTGTGCCATATTTTACACAAATTCTATCTTTGATAACTTCCATTTTGTCATTTGTGACAGTTTTTGAAGTTGATCACCCTGAAATTTTGTCGTTTGGGAAAAGGTTAAACTCTAAAATGCATGTAATTTAATTTTACTGTCAATATTCTTGTTAGATAAATGCCAAAATGTCCTGCTCTGAATATTAAAATTCAATGTTAAAAGACTGGCTATAGTTCATTTATCATACATCAATACCATACGATTGTATAACAACTAGGAAACCATGTCATTTTGAAACCCCACAGAATATCTCTAGACAAAATCCTCTTGCATACTTTCGTTAACGCGATAATGAGTTCTCTTTGAGATAAAATATTCGCTGCTTTTTTACGAAAACCTCGTAACTGCAGCTTAAAACAAGCTGCAGTTACGAGTTTTTCGTAGGAAAGCGACGTATTGTTTCATAAACTTACAGATAAGGATTCCGCCAAGGCCTTCATGCCCGCAGCACCTAGACCATGATGCCTCATGCTGAGGTTACGATCGGTCATGTGACGTAAAAAATAAGATGCAGGAACGACACCAAGCTTTTTACATGTGTCGATGTACGAGGTCTTCCCACTGTGGTCATATGAGGTGGTTTGATCTGAAAAATGTGATACAAGTATGGAATTAGGAAAATGTCAAATATCATGAATGCTTTTTTTTCAAATACTCCTTTTGACCACCCTTAAGGTAGAATAATCGTAATGTGGCCATTTTGAGATTCATAAAACATCAGCTTTTTTCGAGCGGCGCTGTTACATATCCAAACTTTTTCAAGCGCGGTTGTAAACATTTGGCGGTGGAATGGTCCACCACCGAATGTTTTCAACTGTGCCTGAATTATTCCGACTTTGAATCTCATTAGGGGTGGACTGCCTTAATATAAGCAGTGTGTTGTGAATATTCATGCAAAAAATTATCATATAATGTACAGTAATTAACACATCGATAAATCCATTTTGCAATTATGCATGCCTATTACAATGGAGTCAAAAATGATCAATGAATGGAGCTGATGTCTTTACAAATGTGTTCTTTATAAGCAAACAATGCAAACACAGAAATATGAAAAAATAACTTTTAAATCATACACTAATTGCAACCTTAAACTTAAAATTTATATAAAATGGTTCTTTTAAAAGCTTTAATATCCTAAGTAGCAAAAGAAATGATACAATTTTTCAAAAAAACATCAGAATGAAAATATTGCTTTGAATGATTAAATATTACAAATCAAAGAAATTATATGACACTCAAACATGAAAATAAGCAAAATATCAATGACTAGATCTATACTGACTGGCTTTAAAAACGCATCACTTATTTTTCAAAATATTTTCGTAGTTAAAGTCAACAGGATCAAATTTCTACTTCTGATATATATTTCAACCAATAAGACACGATATCCAATGAAATTTATTTCAGTCAGTTACCACGTTATTTCCCATGACGTCAACGTGCAAAATATGGATAACGTTTACGTAACTACACCTTAGGTGACCAATTGGGTTTTTGTTTTCATATTCCATATTCAAATGGTAAGGAGTTACTTTTATTTCTCAATCAATTTGATTAAACAAAAAAATAAAGCCAAGAGACCAAAGTTCGTTGAGCACACACAAATTTTTGAATTGTTCTAAGCGGGTGTTTGTCAACGAGAACGGGCGAGACGTTTAAATGTAAACCAATCGACGATTTTTCACTTTCATTAACGTAGCCAATCTACAGGGATTGCTGCTGAGCATCAGCGTCTTGATCAACCATTTGAAACGAGCTTACGTCAAGATAATAACATACGTCAACGTCAATTACGTAATTGCTTTACAACAACGTTTTCAACTGCAATTGTAATACAAAACTGTTGCTACTGACAAACTCTTGCCATAACAGCGAATTAACGAATAAGATATTGTGGTTTTCAGTACTGGCGATAATGCCCGTGACAGATACTTACAGAAAGTCATCATCAGATCAGGGTGCGTTGGGCCTAGATATGATAAAAAACGAACGCCAAAACTTTTGAATAATCTCCAGCAATATATGGTAGATGATTCAAGCCCAAAATAATAAAGATTTTGTTTCAACTTAAGGGTCAACGAGGTCACGATTGTGGAACGTTTTTCATACTCAGAGCGGTATTACGTGTTAACAAATAGAGAAAACTGTCAAATTCCTCACACCACTTCTCTTTAGATGGCTATATCTCAGTCATTTAATCGAATTTTTGTCTGAAATTTTCAGGAAATGCTGGGAAGATGTCAAGCTGTTGTTTGATATATAATACTACAAAGTTGACTATGTATTTTGCATATTATTGCCGGGTGAACTTTAGTGATGCGTTTTTAAAGCCAGTCAGTATATTATGGAACCAAAATACACAAAGTATCAAAGAACAAAATACTACACAATGTTAACAAAAATGCAACCCACACATAGATAGAATTTGAAAACTGAAACTGATCATCATCAAATTAACGTTTTCCCAAACAAGACATAGTTTTGATGTCCCTATTATACCCCCCTCACACATACCTCGCGACCTTACTGCGTCCTTACTGCGACCCTGCTACGACACAGGACGCAGCACAGTCGCCATGGACGCAGCAGGGACGCAGCGAGGTCGTAGTAAGGATCCCAAGGACGCACAAGGTCGCAGACCGTCGGCGACTATTTTGAACATGCACAAAACAGTCGCAGAACCTCTGCGTTCTTACTGCGTCCTGGTTAGATCGTCGTGGGATCTCAGTGGAGTCGCCATAGTCGCAGCAGCATCGTAGTAAGGACGTAATTAGAACACAATAGAATTTGTACACTCGCACTAAGGACGCCGTAGAATCGCCGATGAAATTACAAGAAAATTGCTCATTTCACACTATGTTTTCTACCAAGAAAGAGTCGCCGATGAAATTACAAGAAAATTGCTCATTTCACACTATGTTTTCTACCAAGAAAGACAAAAATGTAATAATTCATTCACCTGAAAATGACGTCTGCAAAATCTTTGAATTTGGATCAGTATAGTACAATTTTGCCCTTTGATAAATAGGCCAACTTCATTGATATCTTTTATCTGACTCGGCGACTGGGTAGCACCTTAGAGGCCCCTGCTACTTTGCCTTGTCCGCTTCTCATCTTTGGAATTATGTGGATGATTTAACTTAAAACTAATTAAATATACATATTCACTCGTTGAAGGTCAGACTCAGAATGAAATTCACTGGAAAAAAGTATTATTTTCATCGACGTAGCAAGGACGTAGTACAGTCGCAGAACAGTCGCCGGACAAACGCAATAGTCGCCGTAGAGTCGCCGTAAGAACGCAGAGGACATACCACAGTCGCAGCTGGATCGCCGATGATCGCCGTGGGGTCTCCGCAGGGACGCAATACAGTCGCAGTGAAAACGTCACAGACGTAGAAGGGTCGTATTGAGGACGTAGAAAAATCGTACAGAACACAAGACTGCGGAGCCCCGGACTGTCCGAGAGAAATTTGGAAATCAGAAAGAAAACCAAACGATTTTCGAAAGAAAAATGCTATTTTACTAGTTTTCAGGTCGCAGTAAGGTCGCGAGCTATGTGTGAGGGGGGTATTAAATAGCACCTGTGAAAACATTTAAGGCAATAGAAGAAAATGCTGATGATCATCATTTTTTATTTTTGCCTAAATATTTTCTATGCTAACTTGATCATTCAAAGATTTTACCTTCTAATAAATGTGTGGCGCTTATCAGAACAATCAGATTACTTGTTGTGATTATTCCATTAATTATTGACAAGAAACAAAAAGATTGTGCTTTCTCTGTAAGACTTGTGCTTGGATCTTAGAAATTGTAAAAAAACCTTGGTTAACTATGTATTCTTGAACAGTATTTTTTCAACCATTTGTGCAAAGTTAGCATCAAACAACCCATGCAATCAGGATAGACATTCAATATAACAAGCATAATAATATCTTTTTATCATGTCTCTTTATTCTTACGGTAGTCTACCCCTAATGAGATTCACCCAATATAGGAATTTTGGTACAACATTGTTTGAACATTTGTTACATTTTCGACCTATTCAGGCGAGATCGTAAACATTCCACTGTGGAACATTCCACCACCAAATGTTTATGATGTTACCCAAATAATTCCGTCACATGAATCTCATTAGGGGAAGAAATACCTTAACAAAATATTAGAGTACACACAATCTGTCTTTATAATAATCAATACAGCCTAGGACCACATTGCTTGAAAAAGTTGTAAAAACCTTGCTTTTGAACATGGCTGAAAATTTTCCCATGTATTTATGTTTTTTACACATTTTCCTTTTTTAAAAAGTCTAAAGTTTCGTATTATAAGTGGATTAGGCGCAAAGTCATCCTGAAAGCATCCCTCAGATTTTAGTATAGAAATCACCATCATACCTGGGGTAATAAGATGGACTATCCGTTGTCTAGCATCTAAATTACAATAATTATCCATTTAAACCATTACCAGGTGGCAAAATTATAGACTTGTCTGAATTCAAAGATGTTGCAGACAACAATTTCAAGTGGATGAAATTGTACAATTTTTGGGTCTGTTTGGGTGGGAAATGAAGAAATGGCTTCTCACAAGCAATTCCTTGATTTTCCATGATGTTTTCTAGAATCATTATATTTTGGACAGTCAGAAAGAGCTATTGTGTGGGAATATGTCAAGTAGTATCATTGAATAATTTTCAAGGTAAAATTTGTAATTGTTATGTCTGAAATTGTTGACCTGCAAACACAACCTTGATTGATACACAAAAAATTTGATGATCCAAATTGCATTCCACTGCTTGACACCAATATTTGAATAAAAATGATTTTGACTTCATGAAAGAAATGAGGAATCTATTCAAATTGTATAAGCACAAATTTTATGACTGAATGTGTTCTTGACATACAAAAATCATGAATTTTCAAAATTTAAGAATAAATTGTATACAAACAAAAATTGTAATAGTGTATAAATGTAAAAGATAGTAGCTCAATTGGTGTGACAAACATCATAACTCACATCAAAAGTCATGAAAGAAAAGCATTTTGTTAAAATGAAATTTCATAACTTCTCATCTAAAAGGTTTCATATTAATTTGGGGCACCAAGTTTCCCACATTTGTGCATTAGTCTTACCGTAGGATCCATCTAGGAAATGACCTATCAAATCTGACAACCAAATAAAATAAATATTATCCCTTGTCATTTTAAGGTAGTTCATCCCTAATGAGATTTACAAGACGTAATAATTTTTCAAGGGACTTAGTTAGCATTTGTTGCATATCCGCATTTTTGCGGATGACCTTGTAAACATTTGGCAGTGGAATGTTCCATCGCCGAATGTTTACGATGTCGCCGAAATAATCCCGACTACACATGAATGTCATTAGGGGTAGACTACCTTAAGATACATTTCAATAAGTTCATCTCAAGTTTTTTTCCCAATAATTGAGTAAAAAGCAAGCAGTGTATGCTATGATCAGGCTGCACATTTACAGGCTGATCTAAATTGCAAAAGAGCAAAAGAAAAATACAACACATAAACCCATCTAAAACATTGAAACATAAACATATAATTCACTATTCCCATTTTAATCTAAGTTGAAAATGAACCACTTTTCCCATAATGACCATAGACAAGAGGACCATGATGGTCCTAAATCGCTCACTTGACCTGCTATGACACAAGGTGTAAAATGATGATATGGGAATATATCTCAGAAAGTGTGGCTTTTACAGTAAAAGCATATACAAAGAAGACAATTTTGTCAAATGCAGTCATATAACTAATGATTCAAGAAATTATGGACAATGACATTCTGTCCAAGTTTTGTCTTGATAAGTAAACACATGTATGTAGCTGTTAAAGTAAAAACAATGTTGAAAGCAGCAATTTTGTAAAATTCAAGAGCACATAACATAAGATAAGACATTATGATCCAGCTGAAAATTACACTCACTCAAGATCATTATGTCCACCAACATTTTGTAAAAGCTGTGTCCTGATTGGTCTATATTTGTAGATATAGTAAAGTGAAAACAAAGTCTAAAACAACAATTTTGTCAAATTCAAGGGCACATAACTCACTACATCTTGGTCTGGTCCAAGAACTTTTGAATATAGTTGTTTTGACAAAGATTGATCAAGATTTGTTTATATTTGTGGATGTTATAGGATAAACCGCAAATTGACATACAGATGGATGGATATGGACAGACAGACAACCAGATGGACAAAAAGTGATCACAACAGCTCACTTTGAGCACTTCATGCTCAGGTGAGTTAAAAATCAACCACATATTTCCATTATAGTTTTTGAAAATCAACCACTATTCCCAATATAAGCTCTCAAAATTATCATGAAGATCTCAACCTTTGTCTGGAATCCCAAAAGTATGTTTTGACTTCTTTCTTTTCATTTTCAACTGGTAGGATTTATACAAAGCCGCTTTAACTGAAACAAATTGTTGGTCCACTAAACTATTGCTATTAATTACTATTGCTGTTTTCATTGATTTGTTGCTAATATTGTTGCAATGTTTTAAAATGTTTGAAATTATTTGTCTATGCCATTGATGCCACTGACGCCGACGACACTTAGGCTGTGGCAAAATGGCTCACCAAACATAAAGTCCTGACTAGGTAAAAATGCAATAAACAAGGAGCATTGCTGTGATGTTTGGTTGAAATCCATTCAGTAGTGTTTGAGAAGATTTTTAAAGAAAAAGTTTACAGACGCATGCACAACAGACACAACACCATGACAACAGCCTGCTGCCTGAAGGCCAGTGGAGCTAAAAACCTGAAAAAGAATCACTGCTGATCAAAATGTGAATAACAGGTCACTGTATTTTCTCACTACAACAAAAATATCACAAGAGTCATCACTACACCAGAGAGATCTAACATGTATCACAATGTCGACATCAAGACATACTTGTCACGTCTGAAACTGCGCTCTTTTGTCGCAATATCTCCGCCTGTTCACAATATGCTAGACGTATAGACTGGAAATCCAGTACCCCGTCAACAATGTGTGGAATTTTAACTGCAGCTGTTACAAAATAAGATGGTCATGATTCTTTTTTGTAAAAAGTATAGAAAATTTTAATGATAAATGAATTTCCATGAAAAGCATTTTATATATGTCTGTTTAGATCCTTGCAGTTTGTCTACAAAAAGAAATTGTAATAATTCTAATAATTGTCCATATTCTGATGAATGCCATGGAAATCTGCCTATTTCAAGCTCAATTTCACCAAAAAAATATAAATATTGACATAAAGAAAGTTTGTTTTCAATTTCTCATATGCATTTGTTCTAGTATATGACCTCTCATTGGTTTTTTTTTTTGTTTTTTTTTTTTTCATATATCACATTATTTTTTGGAGATTCATAAATCAAATATCATCTTAATATAATTGAGCCAGAGTCTGGAAAAATGCTCTTATGGATCTGATGAGCCTGCATCTTCATAACCTTTGGAGACTGCATGGCAGCAATATGGATCCTAATTAGACTGTATTTACGCACAGGCTATTCTTAAAACACACTGATCTCAAATCATCAGTGTTATTGCAAAACCTCGTAACTCCAGCTTTAATCAAGATAGAGTTACAAGGTTTTGAAATAACACTGACAAAATGCCATTAAGACCCTTCTTCTGAATTTTGGCTGAAATTTAATCTAGCTCACCTTCAACCTCAAGGTCAGTATCGATTGCCTTCTCATCATGAATCCTGGGGCCGTATTCACCAGCAAGTCTAAATAGATTGTTTTAAGCAAAATTACATTACAAGCCATTTGATTGGACGAGACATAATGTCTCGGCCAATTGGATGGATTGTTGTGTAATTCTAAAGATAAACTTGGAATTAGACTGGTTGATGAATACCACCCCTGGCTGAAATGTAATCTAGCTCACCTTCAACCTCAAGGTCAGTATCGAAGGCCTTCTCATCATGAATGTCAATACTGTGGAAATCGGGTTCAAAGGTCGTGACCTTCACCTCCTCATGGTCACTGTCACTGTCTGAACTTTGACCTCTGACAAATGGTGACCCGGAGTGATCTGTCCTGGATTTGCGAGATCTGTTACTGCTTCGACTGATTGTCTGGAAAGAGAGACGATGAAAATTCTGAGATAAAATAAGAAAATAATAAGTTAGAGAAAATGAATTTCAAAGAGGTTGATTTTTTTCAAGCGATGACAATCACATTCTCCACATTTACAACGACCATTATATAACACTATGATGGTCATCCTCATTTGCATATTCAACTAAAACATTATAAAAGAGAGGACCCATGCAATATATTTTTGGATGTGATGTGGACAATGACGTGGATGCAAAAACGTATGTGATCGGATCTTTCGGATTTTTTTATCCTCTTTTGCTGTGACAGTCTAAGTTATTAATGAGGATTACATTTTCTTCTATTGGCAAAGATTATCTGGGTATAATAAATTACTTTCCTTGTCCAAATAGAGGAACATCAGCCTTTTTATGTTTGGCACCTGATCACTTTTCCCTTTCCTAAATTATTCAAACTCTTTATGAAAACTTAAACCTGTATTTTTCCATGACAGTCAATGTTATTGAATGAAGATTACATTTTCTTCTATTGACAAAGATTATCTTGGTGTAATAAATTACTTTCCTTGTCCAAATAGAGGAACATCAGCCTTTTTATGTTCGATAACTGATAAGATAATACACTTAATAAAGCTCTTGAAAATATATTTCACTGCTTTTCAACAAAAACCTCATAACTGCAGCTTGTTTTAAGCTGCAGTTATGAGTTTCTTGCTGAAAAGCAACAATCTAGAAAACATCGTCTTGGATTATTTCTACTTTGGTAGGTTACTAAGCATTGACAAGAATAGTCTGCGAAAAAGAACAGTCTTGTTTTCGTCCATTAATTAACACTTGCTAATTCTCACAAGTTCTTTAAAACCTGCACAAAACTTCCATTTGTTGTAATTTATGTGGGTGTAATCCCTGCGAAAAAAGTTCAAGAACGCATTTAAGTTCTATTAAGAACTGTTCTAAAACTGCCATTCAACGTTCTAGACTAGTGCTTGAACTTAAATGCGTTCTTTTTTTTTTGCAGGGGAATGAATGTCTTTCAATGTCCAAATGGATCATCATTTTATAAGTCTGATAGCAAAGTAGACTACACAATTCATAAACAATTACATAATAATTCTAATAAACACCCGGGCGTTTATTAGAAAAGTGATTGATAGAAAGGTAGGGGGTAGGCTTTTATTAGAAGTATTCTAATTTTGTTAGTCAAAACATGCGATCAAATGTCAATTTATGGACTCAAACTTTATCAAGTAAAAGTTTGCAGCATCTTGTTACAAGGACTGTAAAATACGATTTTTGGATGAAATTCTTTCATTGTAAATAAATTGGGGGATAGGAAATCCTCTCTTATACATTGCTTTTGGAAGTAATCTTTGTCTTACATTATTTCAATTGGGTATTGGGGGGATGGGCGTTTATTAGAATCATTCTTTCCGGCTTAAATTGTGCTTGAAATATGGATATTATCAGTTGAGATTTGGGGGGTGGGCTTTTATTAGAAGATGGGTGTTTATTAGAATAATTATGGTATATATATTGCTGTTTTTTTTTTCAACAAAAATCTCATAAATACAGCTAAAACAAGTTATGAGATTTTTGTTGAAAGGTGATGAGATGCATTTGAAATCCATAAGAAAACAGTGACAAACAAGATATGTTTGTGAAACATGAATGCCCCCGAAATGGCCAATATTAAGTTTTCTGACAGACAGACGGACAGACAAACAAACAGACAGATGTACCCAGGGAAAGCAATATGCTTCTGAATTTTCGATACGGGGTATAAAAAGAGGAATAGCTTGATTACCACAATTTTCTCCTCTTTCCCCTTAAAGTGACATTTCACAATTACTTTTACATACATTTTACTTTTATTTTATCTGAAAGAGCATGTTTTCTTATGAAAGTTCTGAAAATTCCAAGCCAAAATATTGAACTGTTTACGAGAAATTTATATTTTTGTGCTAAAATTAAACAAATTGTTGTGGACAACAGTTCAGATTTATATAGAATTTGTCATTTCTGTCTCAACTTCAAAGGCATATTTATCGCTTATAAATAACAACTTCAAAAAGCTGATAGCATTTCTACACATTAGAATAAACAATCTTTGCACCAAGACATACTTTAAAAAAATGAAATAAATGTGAAATGTCACTTTAAAACAAGCTGCACTGCAGTTATGAGGTTTTGTTAACAATACAATATTTTTTTGATTGATCAATCAAAATACTATTTTTCACCTTGTTTACCAAAGTTTGCTGAACACAGTTTAAATGCCAAGTATTTAAGTTATAAATTGAATGAAAATGCATTCACATGAATTACAAGCTAGATTTCAAGGGTTCAGATCTTTGAATATGGGATTAGATAAATAAAAGCATTTTCATTCAAACTTGAAGTGTTTTGGTTTGTGATGAGAAGTATTAAATGTACCACAAATGTAAACATGCACTTTAGAAGTGCTTAGAAGAATTTGAAGAGATTTCTTAAGGATTTTCCATTAAATGAGACTGCAAAAACATATTTGCTTTATCATTTTATTAATGCATCTAGAAGTGTAGTTTCTTGAACCCATTAACTCTTTCCCACACAGCAAAATTTTGCACTGTCCTGGATTCAAACATGTTATATTGCAGACGACGATATGAAGTGAATGAAATTTTACATCTTTTGGTCACTTTGGGTAGAAAACATTGTGAAAATTAAGAAATTGCTAGAAATTTCTTCATTTTCAACAAGGTTTCCCCCAGCCTTCATCTTGTGGGGAGTCTATTAACACTCATAATTATGTCCATGTGGGGTTTTATGACCACATACATTTGAGCCAGGATTTGGAAAAAGGTCCCTTAAGGCTTTTGAGCCCAAGTTAGTTCCACATCAGCCTGATCAGGAGCCATGTTGTTATCCAATAGCTTCATAATTATGGTCTGTAGCAGCCATATGAGAGTAACATGGGTCCAAGTCTGACTGCACCTAGACACAGCCTAGCCCTCTCAAATGCTATAATGGACATTTTTCCAGATCCCAGCACATTTATTTCTTATGCCATTTCCAACTTAGTTCTCTGATACAGATTTGCTTTCCCGACTTGTAATTCTAGCTGTTGTCAATAATATGTTCGTCAATTTTTCTATTCAAGTAAACATGCAAATAATCAGCATTTTATTCTTTTGGCTCATCTTTTAAAGCCTTTTCTATCAGGGAAATGAAAAAAAACAGGATATATTCGAGAAAGGGTAAAGTGAGTAACTTTGTTCTAACCGGAGATTACTCTAATTTGCTAAAAGCATTTCGTGTGCTTTGAGTACATTCAAGTTGATCAATTATTAATAACGCTGTTCTAATCTATTTAAGTTGTCTATTTGTTTTAGACCAGATCAAATTTGCAGGTAGATCAAAGTAAAATATCTACAGACTTATATTGACACATTCCTCAATAGTCTCGTAGTAACCTGGATCATTGATTATCATCCATAAATAGAAAATGCTTGGGAAAACATTGAAACAAAAGAAGAAACTGCTGATAACCAGCAGTTTCTCCTTTTGTCTCAATATTTTCTATGCCATATTTTACACTAATTCCATCTTTACTAACATCCATTTTGTCATTTTTGGCAGTTTTTGAATTGGATCACCCTAAAATTTTGCCGTTTGGGAAAGGGTTAAAAATGCTGTAACTACAGTTTATTCAAACTGTAGTTAGGACATTTTAGAACATAGGAAATGCGACATTGGAACTTATTACCCCTGCGAAAAAAGTTCACAAAGTTCATGAACTTTGATGAATTTTTTATGAAATTCATGAAATTGCATGAACTAACATTAAAAATTCATGAACATCCAGTTTCATTAATTCAAAGTTCGTGAACTTTTTACGAAGTTGATGAACTTTGTTGAACATTTTATGAACTTCATGAACAAATAAACACATTCATGAACTTTCAATTTCCTAAATTCATAGTTCATGAACTTTTTACAAACATTTTGAAAGTTGTTGAACTTATTATGTTTAGTTCATGAACCTCCATTTAAAGAAACAAAATATGTCAGCATTTTAATTCCAAAGTTCCTGAAGGAGTCAACCATTTCATCAATAGATAACATGTTGGCTACTAAAATCAACAATTATAAAAAGTACCAATTCACAAACTTATAGCCAGGCTGTTTCAACCCTGAAAAAGCAGTTTTGCATATATTTAAATTTCAATGATTTTGAAAATGGATGGAGAAATCAATAAACTGTAGAAAGAACAGTTTAGCTGCTGACTAAATTATCTAAATAATTGCTTTTAAAACGACTGACTAAGGTCTATCCTAGCTAACTTTCTGCTAGCTACTTTTGTGATCATCCAGTGTCTATTAACCAGTGTTTGTGACAAGGAATCTCTGAACCTAAACAGAATTATAAATTGGCTTTGTAATGAATTTCTTCTATCAAATTCAAGAAGTGCTTAAAAGGTTCTAGAACTACTGTGAATGTTCATGAGCTAGTTCATGAACTAGTTCATGAACTTATCTATAAAGTACATTTAGGTTAAACTTCAAAGTCAAGGTCACAAGGTCAAAGGTCATGGTCTTAAATGAAAAGTCTTAGCATAATATATCCATGTGTGAAATGGTAAATCTGTTTTTCATATAGTTCACAAGATACAGAATTAACTGGGTGAAATCAGACCCCCCGGTCTAATTTTATTCAAGTTTCCAGTCTATTACATGACATCACTTCCTGTTTATCAGAGAATTGGAGGGACTGTATGTCTGACTTTTTTTCAAAAAAAATGTTTATTGTCATAATTTATATTCATATTTAAGAATAATCAGGAGATAAAGAAGCTCACTGAACAGTTAAACCAAGTAAAACAACATTGGTGAGTGTTCTTTTGACTAAATTTAACAAATTTAAATGTTCAGTTTTACAATTCCCCACCCACATATTGTGTAGTAAATAACTTAGTTCATGAAATGAGGATGGACGTTCATGAAACACAAAATTTGCCTTTAATGAACTTGCAAGAAGTTCTTGAACTTCAGAAGTTCATGAACTTCAGAAGTTCTTGAACTTTTGTTGGTGAACTTCAGTGGTTCATGAACTTGCTGTTTCATGAACTTGGCTGACTAATTCAAGAACTTCCGAAGTTCAAGAACAAAAGTTCAAGAACTTCTTGAAATTCATGAAAGGCAAATTTTGCATTTCATGAACGTTCATCATAATTTCATGAACTTTTTCGCAGGGGTAATGATCATGTTCCTTAGCTTGATGAATTTCAAGCAAGACTATCAGATATCTAGTTTAGTTTGTATTGGTCTTGCCTCATTTTAACCTCAGTTACCAGATGGTAAAATTTTGGACAAGTTCAAGCAGAGGACAATTTCAAGTGACTGATTTTTTTCTTTTTGGTCGTTCTGTGTAGAAAAACATTGTGGGAAATGAAGAAACTGCTTGTTACAAGCAATTTCTTAACTGTCCACAAGGTTTTCAAAAGCTATTTTCTTGAGAGGCGTCCCAAAGCCTCAATGTGTGGGAATGGGTAGAAAGAATTTTCAATCATATCATTACAAATTTTATTTAATTAATAGATCTACAATTTTTACGAAGGTTAAGATATTGGTCTAAGTTGTGATGAATTTCAGATTTTCAAAACCAAGTCTTCTTTGGCACGGTATATAATCATAAAATTTCTTATAATCTTCATTAGTTTTGTCAATACTTGACCAATTTAAATTCGGTTTGATACAAAGAAGATGGAAAAATACCAGGAATAATCTGGACGTAAAGGATTTTTGAAAAATCAACTGATAAAAAAGTAATTGAAGATCAACCAAAATATTGGTTGATCTTCAAAAACATTTTTTTCAGCTGATTTTTTTTAAAAATCCACTACATCCATCTAATCCATGACATCTGTCCACCTTCTCTGCTTCAAACCGAATTCATATCGGTTCTGTATCAACAAAAATTTTGAAGATTTTTTCAAATTATTGTATCACATGATTATCCTCCGTGTTTGGGAAAGAGTTGCAATAAGTGAAAGGCATTCTATGCATAAAGAATTTAAATTCCCTTTGAACATGGTTATTAGCCAAAATAAACTTGAACTTATTAAGGAAGGATTTGCGAGGATGAATGGTAGCCATTATTGTGACAGCGTTCCTAAATACATCCATTCATTTTTAACCCATTCCCACACAGAGACGCCTTTTGACGCTCCTCAAGAAAAGGGCTTGGGAAAACAATATGTGGTAAATGAAGAAAATGCTTGTGACAAGCAATTTCTTCATTTACCACAATGTTTTCTACCACGATATTCCAAAAAATGTTGAATTTCATTCATCTAAAATTGTCGTCTGGAACATCTTTGAATTGACACCAGTCAAAAATATTTTTGTTTGGTAATAGGAAACAAACCCAGGTTTTGACATCATTAATACACAGAAAGGCAAAACTTTGGTAAACATTGATCAATAAAAAAGAAATTGTTGAATTCAAGCATAATATTTTCTCCTTTTCTTCAATTATATAGCTTATAGTTGAGGAATTATTTTAGGTGTGCTATTATGCAACTTTCAATAATGCATGCTCACTGTATTTGCATGTTACAGATTCAATTCTAATATTATTCCAATATTATGCAAATGGTTTGCAATGAATGCCATGCATCTTGTGATTTGGACTACTTTAAATGGATTGCAAACAAACCAGTCCTTTCATTAAAAACTTGTTCCTTAGAGCCGCATTCCCATTGCCGACCAAATCAACTCAATCGCCTAAATTCCTCGATCAAACCCGATAAAACTTGATTAAATGTATTTACACGACTTCTTCTTTATTTCTTGTCGATAAATTCCCAATCATTTTTGCCGACCACGCTCGATCGTCCGGATCGCTCTTGTCGACCTAGCTCGATCAGTACCCGATCGCTTGATCGAGCTTGATCCAGTTGATTTGGTCGGCAATAGGAACGCGCCTTAAAGGTTTATCACATTACACCACTCCAATTCTGCATCATGGACAGAGGGGGACCTGTGCAATATATTTTTGACAACAGCTCTTCCTAGAAAGTCATAAAAGAAGTTAATTCTTTGGAAATGTTTGAAAACAAATTGGCCATTTCTCGAAAAAACTTAAGTAGGTTCTCATGCTCAAATCTGAGCACCGTGCTCAAATCGCACGAAATCCATGTGAACTTCAATCGAATACCCTTCAACGTTGGATAGTGTTCCTTTGAAGTTGAGCATGTTCTCATGAGAATATACTGTATGTGTAGATATTTTCGCGGAGCGAAATTTTCGCGGTAGGGCCCAATTTTCTAGTTGTACAAATATTCGCGCAACTTTGAATTAGCGGAGAGACAATTTAAGAATTCTTAATTTCGCGCACAGCAAAATGAATGTAAGTGCTTGGTAAATACTCTTTCTTATTTTCAGGATCTTAAAGACGTTTTCGCGAGTTTGTTAGTGCGCAACTTCGTGCGCATTGAAATTCTTCATTCTTGACAGCCTCGGTGGTGCAGTGGATAGCGCACTCGACTTGAAACCGGAGGTTCCTGGTTCAAACCCCACTGGGGGTGTGTCTTTTGGCAAGACATTTAAAAGGGAACAATTTTTTGAAGTAAATTGTGACGTAATTTCGGACAAACTAATGAATTTCGTGGGTTTTGTTATAAAATGTAACTACGGCTTGATATAAGCCGTTGTTACGAGATTTTATATTAACACTGACTGTTTATCAAAACATAACTGTAAACCCAGTCTATTTTAGTGCAAAATTCCAACAAAATTAATATGGTGACCCCCTTTTTTCTTTTTACAATTATTATCAGCATACTTTAATGTACAAAATATGTGAATTTAAAAAAAAATAAATTCGTAATTTTTTTTTATTTCGATTTTTGTGCATTATTTGAACGAAATTTATGGGAAAATGTGCCTTTTGCGAAATAAGTAGCAATTTGTAAAAACATATTCCATTGGAACTTTTATTTTTCTACTCATTACATGAATTCCACATCTTGTTTGTAATACAAACTGAATTGTATGACCAAAGAAATATGTTAGATATGTGATAAAGGTATGAAATATCATGTATTTGTTAAGATAGTGTGTATTTTTCAAAAAATAAAAAAATCATGCAAAAAAGGTTTACAGGTGTGTTGCAAAAATGCAAATACAAGGAAAACTAATATGGTGACCCCACTTTTTCTTTGCATATTTGAACTAGGCATACTCTAAAGAAAAAAATATGTAAAAATGAGACAAATTAAATACGGCAAAAAGAATCTAGCAAATGTCTTTAAACTCTCGGGAGTAGGAGATTAAACGGATATTGCTCCACTGTAACTAATTGTTTTTTATGCATTCTAATAAAGGGTTTGTTACATGTATTTCAAACCAAACAATGACAAACAATTCATTGTCCGATAAAGTGTTAAGTGGTTATTCACAGTTTTATTGTTAAATTACTTTTGATACATGTTTCTTGTCACCTTCTTTATTCAACACATTTAGACGATAAAACATATACATGTACGAATTGAATGAATATTCATGTAATGTTTATAATTAACATACATCTCAACTTACGCGAAAATTAAACTTTTCAGGAAGAATTGGGAGTACAAATATTTGCGCAATCATGAATTCGCGGGCCGATGGTCTAGCGCGAATATAGCGAAAATTAGAAGCCCGCGAATATTTCTACACATACAGTACTTAAGTTATTTCGAGAAACCAGGGCCAGATCTTACCTTGCGTTTATCTACAGTTAAATTTCTAGTTGTACTTCTCAAAGATGCCCTAAACGGGTACTGATATTGGTATTGTCCATTATATGTTTCCATCATTTTGAACCAACTTATAAAATTGTTGCTTTTCAACAAAAACCTTGTAACTGCAGCTTGTGTTTAGCTGCAGTTACAAGGTTTTCTTTGAAAAGCTGCAAAATGTTGTAAGACTGCTTTTGGAAATAAGAATTTTCAAAATTAGGTCGACATTATGATCGGTTGATAAAATGAGCCTCCATTAGTATCTATACGTGGGTCATCCAATAAATAGTGAGACTCTTCCTATTGCAGAAATACCTTGACTTATATGCTTTCAAAGGCCATATATACCTTCAATATAAGATCTTCCCTTTATAATAACAGATTTCAATCAGCGGGAAATTCTTCTAATTTTGGTTGCTAGGCAACCAGAGTTAATGTGTCACGCTAGACTGGCCACGTCTACTTCCAATGCATTTAAATCCTCAAAACCCACACATAGCGATCATTCTTTTAACTTAGAACAATGATCAAAGTCTTGTAAAAGATAGATCTCAAGACAGGCATTAAGATATACAATAATACTGTACATTGATTGCTTTCTCAGATAGGACCAATTTTCAGACCATATGCGCTGATTTACATGGACAAAAATAGTCTTTTTGGAAATTTTTCTTCACTTTACGCTTTTGTTTACCGACCAACGGTGGGTTGCTTCTGCCCAATAATCCTTTCGTCTTTAAACTTTGTAACCCACCAGAAAATAGCTGTACATGACAAAGCTTTGTCAAAAATAATTCTTAGTTAGATTTGAAACATCTCCGTTCTAATTTTGCCCTAAAATAACGCAATTTTTATACATGCACATTTTTGTCTTCCGCTAAACCGCATGAGACGCGTCCACATTACAATTGTTTGTGTCACAGGAAGTGACGTCACAAACGTGACGTAATAACATAAAAACATTTGGTGCAATTTTTCTATAGCTAATATATTAGGCCATGTATGTGCCAAGTTTCATTAAATTCTATCAGACAGTTTTTGAGATATGACAACAGTCTCACTTATTATTGGATGACCCTCGTATTCAACAATTTTATTGTAAAACAGATCAGTAAAATGATTTGCTTTGATTTTCAAAAACAAATTTATTTTATTTGCCAAAGAAATGTAGAAAAAATTGCACGGTAGACCAACAACCTTTTCAAATAATTATAAAATAAATTATATTGAGAAAAAATGGAATATTTTCACAACTTTAATCATTGAATTCCATGGCTGTCACATCGAAACTATAAAATCCTCTTGTCAGGTAAGTAACATCTATAACACCTTACTAGTGAGTGAGGCGTATTTCTAAATATTGAAAATGGATTAGGCAGATAAATAGACAGTTGTTTGTGTAAACATCATGGGAAAAGGGGTTTTATTGTGCTTCACGATCAACCCGGAACATCTCCATTATGTTATATGACCTCACTATAGCAATGTTTTCTTGAAAGGCTCAACTATAAAAACTAGAAAGACCTGAAGGTCTTGAGTCGCTCCACAGGCCTGAATTTCTTTTAATATTAAATCCAAGTTTTGACTAGATTTTTGAATACTTGTGGTTCTAACAGCAAAAACTAAGTCAAAAGCACCAATCATGTGGTCAATGCAAAAAGATTAAGGTAAATGATTGACTAATATTTTAGGGATGTTAGAGCGATAATAAAATTGAAAACTGTGATTTTGCCAAATTCAAGGACACATAATTCAGTATGCATATCTAATATCAAATCGAAAATTAAACACATGCAAGATCTTGTGGTCACTATCATTCTGTTCAAATTTTGTCTATATTAGTCAATATTCGTGGCTTCAAGAGTGGAAAAAGTGTCGAAAACTGAAATTTTGTCAATTTCAAGGGAAATATCTCAGATTGTAACAGTGTGATCATGTTGAAAAGTACACATAAGCAAGATTTTGTTGTCAACAAGATTCTTTCCAAGTATCTTCTTGATTGGTTAACATTTGTGGTTGTTAGAGTGAAAACAAAGTCGAAAATGGCAATTTTGTCAAATTCAAGGGCTAATAACTCATGATGTAAGATTCCGATCAAGCTGAAAATTACACCCAGGCAGCATATAATGCTTATATATATTCTATCCAAGTTTTGTCTTGATTGGTCAATATTTGTAAATTTTAGAGTAAAAATAAAGTCAAAACCAGCAAAATAGAGCCGAAAATGGCAATTTTTGGCAATTTCAAGGGCACATAACTCATGCTATAAAATTCAGATCAAGCTGAAAATTTTACCAAGGCAAGATCTTATAGCCAGCATCATTCTGTCAAAGATTTGTTCTGTTTAGTCCATATTTGTAGTTGCTAGAGTGAAAACAAAGTCAAAATACAGCCGAAAATGACAATTCTGTCAATTTCAAGGGCACATAACTCATGATGTAAAATTCAGATCAAGCTGAAAATTTTACCAAGGCAAGATCTTGTAGTCAGCATCATTCTGTCCAAGTTTTGTCTTGATTGTGTAATATTTGTAGATTTTAGAAGAAAACTAAAGTCAAAACCTGCTATTTTTGACATTCAAGGGCAGATAACTCAGGTTATTCTGATTCAATCCATATTCTTTGAAGGAATCTGAGAGAGGGTCACCAAAGGATCATTCCTGTGAAGTTTGGTTGAAATCCATCCAGTAGTTTTTGAGAAGAAGATTTTTAAAGAAAAAGTTTACGGACGGACACACGCACGCAAGCAAGCACGCACGCACGACGGACACACCGCCATGCCAATAGCCCGCTGGCCTGAAAGGCCAGTGGAGCTAAAAATGGACTTTGTAGACGAAAATAATGTTGTCACTGTTGATATTGGTGCACTATAATAGCCTTGTATTCAAGACAGCAAAGCTTTCAACAAATTCTGTTTTTTTATCTGAAAAAAAATACTTTCATAGTAATTCTTATGTTTCTTTTTTTAGGTAATAAAAAAGACCAATGGGCAATGTAGATTAAAACCCTTCTCAAACAAGACCTGAGGCGCGTTCTTTAGTGCGAGATTTTTTAAGATTTCTTATAAGTTGTTTTTGATAAAGTGTCTTTGAGACGGAGATTACAGGTAATGCAATAAAGGGTCAAAGATCATATGAACGCCGCTATGCAATTTCAAACCATAGAAAACTACCTCAGTGCAATATCATATGTAACTCAAATATGAAGTTTCATCCAATTCGGCTATGCGGTTATGGAGAAATTGCTTTGGACAGATGGAATTACAATAAAACATGCAGACTGACAAACAAACAGAAATTTACAAATTGACCTAGATCTATGACCTTGAACCTACTTAAATATACATTTCAAATAGAATATCTACTCATGATAAAGAACACATTTACCCATACATTTGTTTAAATCCATGCATAAATGTAGATGCTATGCCCCTGATAAGCAGATTTTTACAAGAAGTACCCTTTTTCTGAGACAAGGTTTCATATTGAAAAGCAAAGAAAAGTACCTCATAGAAATATCATAAGTAATGCAAATATTAAGTTTTGTCAAATTTGGCTCTGAGGTTATGGAGAAATTGCTTCTGTTAGATTTCGTGTAATTTCTCTTTTTCTGTTGCCATGGCAACCAGAGTTGGGTTTCATTTTTATAAATTGCAATTCTGTTAGCAATTCTTTAAATGTGACCTCCTAAGGAATATTTCTGCCTAGTTTGGTTGAAATTAGCCTGTAAGTTTAGGAGGAGATATCATTCAACGATGTCATTGAGATTTGGTGGAAAATCTCCTTTTCTGTTGCCATGGCTACCAGAGCATTTGATGGATTTCAATTATTTTAGCAATTTTCAATAGGAACCTCCTAAGAAATATTTCTGCCAAGTTTGGTTGAAATTGGCCAAGTAGTTTAGGAGGAGATGTTGTTCAAAGAAATTATTGAGAATAAGTCAAATTTCTCCTTTTCTGGTGCCATGGCAACCAGAGTTTTTTATGGATTTCAATTCTTTTAGCAATTCTGAAAGGGGACCTCCTAAGGAACATTCCTATTACATTTGGTTGAAATTGGCCAAGTCGTTTAGGAGGAAATGTTCAAAGAGAGTATTGAAATTCAGTCAAATGTCTCCTTTTATGTTGCCATGGCAACCAGAGTTTTTTATGGATTTCAATTCCTTTAGCAATTCTGAAAGGGGGTCACCTAAGGAACAATCCTGCCAAGTTTGGTTGAAATTGGCCTGGTAGTTTAGGAGGAGATGTTGTTCAAAGATAGTATTGAGATTCAGTCAAATTTCTCCTTTTCTGTTGCCATGGCAACCAGAGTTTTTTATGGATTTCAATTCTTTTAGCAATTCTGAAAGGGGGTCACCTAAGAAACATTCCTGCCAAGTTTGGTTGAAAATGGCCAAGTAGTTTAGGAGGAGATGTCATTTAAAGAAATTGTTGACGGACGACGGACCACGCACGACGGACGACGCACGGAAGCTGGACAAAAGGTGATCACAATAGCTCACTTGAGCACCTTGTGCTCAGGTGAGCTAAAAATTGCTTCTGACAAGCAATTTCTTCATTTTCCACAATGTTTTCCAAAGTCTTGAACTTGTAGGGCATCGATCCAAAGGCGTGACTGTATGGTAATGGGTTAAACCCATTACCAAAAGACAAAATTTTAGACTGGTCCAAATTGAAAGATGTTGCAGATGACAATTTCACACGCAATTTCTTCATTTTCCAAAATATTTTCTAAAGCCTTTATCTTATGGGACATCAGTGTGTGTGTGACTGTGCCTTTAACCCTTTCCCAAACAAGACCTGGTTTTGACGTCCTTAATAGAAAAGGCTTGAGAAAACATTAACAAAAGAAGAAACTGCTGATAACCAGCAGTTTCTTCTTTTGTCTCAATATTTTCTGTGTCATATAGTACACAAAACCTATCTCGAATAGCATTTATTTTATCATTTGTGGCAATTTCTGAGTTGGAACACCTAAAACTTGGTCGTTTTAACCTTTTCCCAAACAAGACCTGGTTTTGACGTCCTTAATAGAAATGGCTTGGGAAAACATTGAGACAAAAGAAGAAACTGCTGATAACCAGCAGTTTCTCCTTTTGTCTCAATATTTTCCGTGCTATTTTCTACACTGATTCTATCTTTTAACAACATCTCTATTGTCGTCAGCAACAGCTTGTAAATGGATTACCCTAGAATTTTGTTGTTTGGGAATGGGTTTTAAGAAAGGGTTTTCACTGTACCTGTTTCGCAGCCCATTGTGTTCAATGGCATTATCACATTGCTTATGATAATTCTACGAGTCTGAAAATGTTTTTAGTAATACAATTTAGTACATAATGTAACTTGTACTTTGTGACAGTAAAATCTGGTTAAAAATCAATCAGTTAATCAGATTATCTTGTAACATTAATTAATGCTGATACAGAAAACAATAATCCGAAAATAGGATTAATTTTTCTACCATTTGAATAGGTCAGACATTTAAATGACCCCTTCCCAAAAGGCACAAAATGTCTGGTAATGAGTTTTTCCTTTCTCTAACAAGACCTGGTTTTGATGTTCCTGACAGAAAAGGATTGGAAAAACATTGAGGCAAAAGAAGAAAATGCTGATGATCAGCATTTTCTCCTTTTGTCTCACTATTTTCTTTGTCAGTATCATCCATTTTGCTATCTGCAGCTCTAAAATTATGTCATTCGGGAATGGGTTAACCCTTTCCCAAACGACAAAAAAATTAGGGTCATCCAATTTGAAAGCTGCTGCAGATGACAATATCAATGTTAATTAAGGTTGGATTTGTGTACAATTTAGCTTAGAAAATATTGAGACAAAATGAGAAAGTGCTGATTATCAGCACTTTCTTCTTTTGTCTCAATGTTTTCCCAATGCTATTCTCTTAGGGACGTCAAAACCAGGTCTTGTTTAAGAGAGGGTTAATCAGTTCTCTTCTGAAATTCATTGAAAATTTGGTAAAAACAAGACGTGTTTGTGAAACATCCATGCCCACAAATAGCTCTTTTGCAGAAAAGGCCAATGTTAAGTTTTCATGTTCAGCTTTTGGAATGATAGACAGACAGACAGAGAGATGGACAGACAGATGAACAGGAGTAAAAAAATATGCCCACAATCTCTTTCGATTACAGGGGCATAAAAACGAGACTCACCCTGGGTGATCTAGCCCTGGATTTTGAACACAAATCTCCATTCATAGAAACACTTTCTATGTACTCATCCTGATCTATCGGATCAAACTCTGACAAATCCAGCGACGTAATGAACACTTGGTGATCTACAGACGGACTCGCGATCATGCGATCCATGCCGTTCGTAAGGCATATTTCTGAATCTGTGTCTTTTTTGTCTGTTTTACTAACTATTTGAGGTGTTATATCTTGTTTGTTGTCTTTATATGGAGTTTCATGTCCGTTTATCATAAGTATGTCAGGAGTCATACTCGTGCCTATGGACTCCATTATTTTCTCCTGTTGTGGACTTATTCCCTATAATCTGTTCTTTATCACTAGCCTAAACTCTGTGAAAATTATTACATTGCATTGATGCCTTTTGATGCCCCACAAGGTAAAGGCTTAGGAAAACATTATGGGAAATGAAGAAATTGCTTGTGACAAGCAATTTCTTTATTTCCCACAATGTTGTCTAATCTAAAAGACCGAAAGATGTAGAATTTCATTTATTTGATACATATTGTCGCCTGCAACATCTTTGAATTTGGGCAAGTCTAAAGCCTCTCTTGCAACCAGTCTTAAGTGCTCCTGCGTGCGGTCTGCATGCGGTCTGCGTCTAAAACGTACGTTTAGTCGTGCGATGCACACACGTGCAATGTACGATTTTAGTGGACGCAACCACGACGCAGACTGCAGGAAGCAAAGAATTGACCAAAGAATTCCTTGCTACGACCATTCTGCGTCTTTTAGAACGCCAGGAGCACGCAGGACAGAAGTACGGAGCATGTACGACAGGCGTGTATGTGATGCAGGGAACAAAACACTGAAATTCCAGAAAATTCACTTCATACTTTTGACCTGCTTTGAATGTACATATTTTGAGGAGCTCTTACAACCCGTTGTGCGTCTTTATAAATCGTGCGATTTTGCAGAGTTTTAAAACGTATGATTTAAAAAGACGCACGACGGGTTGTAAGAAAAGCTTAAAAAATATTGGCGTGGAAATTGGAAATGGGTTAAACTCTTTTCTAAAAGGCAAAAATTTAAGACTTTTCCACTTTGAAAGGAGTTTCAGATGACCAAGTATTAATGTTGATGTTAGAATTAGAATTATGTAAAAGAATATTTTAAAACAAAATAGAGGCAAAAAGAGAAATTGCTTAATATCAGTGATTAAAGTCTTCCTTCCTTTCATTGTTTTCCCATTTTTATGTAAATATCTGAGATATTATGGATACGGAATTTTGAAATTTGTAATTTGATGAACCTTATCACCCTTTACTATAAACTTCCATTCATTAATATAATTGCTTTGATATAGATCTATATAATTTTCTTCCAATTTTTTTTTGTTTGTAGAATATGAAACTTACAGTGACATTTCACATTTATTTCATCTTTTAAAAGTATGTCTTGATGCAAAGATTGTTTATTCTAATGCATAGAAATGCTATCAGTTTTTTGAAGCTGTTATTTGTAAGCGAAAAATACGCCTAGTTGAGACAGAAATGACAAATTCTATATAAATCTGAACTGTTGTCCACAACAATTTGTTTAATTTTAGCACAAAAATATAATATTTCTCGTCAACGGTTCAATATTTTGGCTTGAAATTTTCATAATTTTAATGAGAAAACATGCTCTTTCCGATAGAATTAAAGTAAAATCTATATAAAAATAAATTGTGAAATGTCACTTTAAGGGTAAAGTGTAGAGTCAATACTGCTTTTATTTCCTAAATAGATTGCAGTCTGCACCATAAAGGTTTCGCATTAACCTGTGACATTGAGCCTTTCATTCCCATTCTATTCATAAAGGATAATTGATTTCCTGATTAGTTTTCATTATGCTTTTTATTGGTATTTTTACTTCCAAATCAAGAAAACATTCAATTTGATTTTTTCTTTCTGTGTGTCGCAATTTAAACTTTAATTATTATTTTTTATTATTATTAAATACCAAACTTATATAGCGCTTTTATCATACTGGAGTACGTTCAAAAGCGCTTTAGAAACTAAAAAAAATATATGTACTAAAACAAACATGTACACATAAAATATATCATCAAAACATTATAAACCTTAAAAGCAAACCGAATTATTGATTAAAAGAAGAAAACTGTTCAATTTCCATAAATCTGTAAAAATAAATGAGTCTTTAAGGACTTCTTAAAAGATGAAATTGTGGAAATGGCTCATATCTCAAACGGGAGAGAATTCCACAATACAGGAGCTGCACTCATGAAACTGCAATCTCCATATGTTTTAGTGCAACGTTTCGGTAATACAAGTGTTGTGCCGTTTGATCCGGACCTAAGTTCACGGTTTGGTTTGTATATGTTTAAAAGAGATGTGATGTATTCTGGCGCTTGTCCATGCAGGGCTTTATATGTATAAGTCAGTATCTTAAATTGGATTCTGTAATGTACGGGTATCCAGTGCAATTCCTTCAGCACTGGTGTTATGTGATGGCGTCTCGGTGTTCTGGCGACTATACGAGCTGAAGTATTTTGGACTATCTGTAACTTATTTAGAGTTTTCTTTGGTAACCCAAAGAGTAAAGAGTTACAGTAATCTAACCTTGACGTAACCAATGAGTTGACAAGAGACTTAGTGGCATCACCATTTAGATATTTTCTGATACGTCCGATTTGGCGCAGCTGAGAATTATATATATAAATAAACAGGATCTACAAACACTATTTACATGTGATTCCATGTTCATTTGTGAGTCAAAAAAGGCACCAAGATTTCTCACAGACTTCGACGATTTTACGTCGGAACTACCAACTGTAATAGATATATTTTCAATTTGGTTCGAATGTTTCTTCGGTGCAAAGACTATAAGTTCTGTTTTATCTGCATTGAGCTTGAGCATGTTATGGTTCATCCATTCTGTGATTTTGGTCAAACATATTTCAACACGTCGTATAGCTTCATCTCTCGAGACATTGTCATAAGGTTTGAACGAGAGGTAAAGCTGCGAATCATCTGCGTAGAAATGATATTCGAGGTCATGCTTTCTGCAGATCATACCTACTGGCTTTGTATACATGACATAATTCTTAGGGCCAAGGACGGAACCCTGTGGAACACTGTATTTCATTAGCACTGGGTTTGATAAGACTCCGTCAATGAACACAGATTGATGTCTGTCCGTTAAGTATGACTTCATCCAGGCAAGTGGCTTACCGGAGATATGAAAGTCATGTTCTAAACGACGAAGAAGAATGTCATGGTCTATTGTATCAAACGCTGCCGATAGATCGAGCAATACGAGAATAGTAATGTTGCCCATATCTAACGATTGCAATATATCATTTTGAACTTTAAGGAGAGCTGTTTCAGTTGAGTGGAATTTTCTATAAGCGGACTGGTGAAGTTCGTGTAATTTATTTTCGGACAAGTGTTGTTCTATTTGAACGTCTACTACCTTTTCAAGCACTTTTGAGATGAAAGGTAAATTTGAAACAGGTCGATAGTTCTTCAGTTCATTTTTGTCAAGACCGGGTTTCTTTAACAAAGGTTTAACATGTGAGCTTTTAAAGAGTCTGGGTACATATGTTGATTCTAATGACGAATTGACTAGCTTTGTAATAATCTCAACCAGATCATCAATGCACAATTTAAGAAGCCATGTAGGGATTGGATCTAACTCACAGCTTTTGTTTGGAGATTGAACTATGATGCGTTTTACTTCATCAAATGTAACCGGTCGAAACTTTGTCAGAATGTTAGATAGGGATTGTTCAATTTCGGGTGTTTCCGCTAGTGATTTTGATGATGTACTGGAATTTATTCCATTCCGTATGGTCTCAACTTTGTTGACGAAGAAGTCACTAAATTTCTCAACAAGGGACAGAGTAGATGAATCAGATGGTAAAATAACATCGTTTGAGACACCAAGAAGACGGTTAGTTACTTTAGATAACTGTTTCTGATCACGTCCACAAGACTCAATCTTCTCTAAGTAATGAGTTGTTTTAGTTGACTTGAGAAGTTTATTTACAACTGAGCATTGGTTTCTGTACAATTCGTGGTGAACAGCTAAATTGCTCTTACGCCACTGGCGCTCAAGCTTTCGTTTTAAATGCTTGGCGTCATGAAGATCCTGTGTGTACCATGGACACACAGGTCTCAGTACAATAGTTTTAGTGACTAAAGGAGCGTGTTTATCAACGATTGATTGTAGTCCAGTGGTATAAGCTTCAAGTAAAGTATCCACATCATTTGATTGCATAGCACTGAGCAATATTTCACATCCAGAGATATCTTGCTTAAAAGAATCAATATTTATAGAGCTAAGTCGCCTGTACGAAACAGTTTTACTAATAGGACTAGGTCTTGTCGCCTGTACGCCTGTACGTTGAGGGACCTGTGCAGATGCTTCACGCATCGTAACAACATGGAGACAGTCGGAGTTTGCTTCATTGTTTGGTGCATCGCGCATTATCAATTAATGGGGGGGGGGGGAATCTAAGCTCTGGTACAAAGTTTTCACTTTCTAAACCCAAAGGGACCCAAGCTAGCTTGTTGAACATTAAAAAGACAAAAAAATATATCAAAGAAATATCATATGGATTTCTCAAAATGCTAATTACTAACATTTTCTCCTTTTGCCTCAATATTTTCTTTGCTATATGGTACACTAAATCTATCTTAAATCAACATCCTTTTTGTCATCTGCATGCAATGTCTTTCAAATTGTAACAGAGTGCATTTTGGCCATTTGGGAAAGGATTAAACAATTCCTAAAAGTCATGAACACACTTTTGAAAATAATTATTAGAACATAAATTGTTGCAATGCTTCAAATCAATGTTTAATTCTTCTATTTTAATGCTTTCTACAATATTTAAGCCTTTCCAAACATGACAAAATAAGAGTGCTCCAATTTCAAAGCTACAGCAGACAACAAAATGGATGTTGAGAAAGAAAGAATTTGTGTACACTGTACAATAAAGCTCAGACAGTGCTAGTTTTAAAGATAATCTTTTGTCGCAATGTTTTTTCCCATTTCTTTTAGTAGACACATCAAAACTGTGAGGTTTAGTCTGGGAAATGCTTAAATTAACTTTAATGCCAATTTTTATAATTATCCATCTGCAATCTCCTTTCAATTATGAGATGTAAAAAAAAAATGTCGTCAAAAAAATCAAACTTTCATTTGTCAAACCAATATCATATGAATAACATAAAATCACAGTATGACATATCCAAAATCACAATATCGGGCAAAAACTCATTATTTATCCTAATATTTAATCCATTTTGTCACCGTGTTAAAAGGCCAATGTTAAATTGCTTCCACAGTTCAATATTGTCAATAGAAAACAGTTTTTCCTATATCTATGACTGAGGTTATACCAGGTGTTCAGATTTACAGATTGTTTGAAGTAATAGGGAAGTCAATTTCATCCAGCGAACTATGATTTTGGACAAAGAATGGTATTTTGTAGGTGTTGCTATAAACTCTCGTAACTACGGCTTGATTCAAGCCGTAGTTACGAGAATTTTTAACAACACCCTACATCCACGATTTATCAATATAAATTATGACAGTATATATAACTGTGACCTAATTTCGGACAAATTATAGTATTTCGTAAATGCTGTTATAAACTTTCGTAACTATGGCTTTATTCAACCCATAGTTACAAGACTGTATAACAACAACAACTATTAAATTTTATTAATATATGTCTGTAAAGAGAGTCTTTCTTACCATAAATTTCATTGCAATTGACCCTTGTCAAGAAAATCTAAGAAAGTTCCAGTAGGCTCGGTAGACATCATAGAAAACCACAGTGTATAATCACGTGATTCAGAATTTTCAATAATCTTCAATATCTTTTAAATACTTTACCAATTTGTATTCGGTTTGAAGCAGAGAAGGTGGAAAAATGCCAGAAATAAGCTGGACATGTTGGATTTTTGAAAAATCAACTGATAAAAAAGTTATTGAAGATAAACCAAAATTTTGGGTTATCTTCAATAACTTTTTAATCAGTTGATTTTTCAAAAATCAACCACGTCCATCTAATGCGTGACGTCTACTCATTCTCTGCTTCAAACCGAATTCAAAGTTGTCCAGTAATTACAAAATTTTTGATGATTTTCTGAAAATATTGTATCACGTGATTATCCACCGTGAAAACAATTAGCTTGAATCTTTGTGCAATCTGGACTTGCTTTACATATATATTTTTTCTTTTTATCCAATTCAAAATAGAAAGTTAACAAATTTTGAATCCTATAATCATATCTGAAATACGTTTTCATGTGGTTGCTGGAGATTTTATATCACATACTTATGTGTTCTTAGATTCCCTATGTACTAATTATCTCTTACTTATGTGTTTCATGGGTATGATATATCATATCAACTTTTTAATGCAAAACCTCATAATTATCTCCCTTTAAGAAGATTCTAAAGGGGGAGGAAAAAAGTGTAATAACTTTTCCCAAACTGAAAGCTTTTACTTGATTTGGATTGTTCACAAATACTGTGTAATAAATACTGATCAGTAAATATACTTCAAAACCTGCTGGATACAAAATTTTACTTTGAAAATCGCAAAACTTAGACATAAGAAGTTTTGCATTTACACCGACAATATCTTATTTTTGTGCTTCCTGGGTATAACATCTCTTACTTATGTGCTTCCTGTGTATAACATCTCATATTTAAGCTCAAGCGTTTCCTGGCTTTTACTAGCACTACCAAGAGTGCTAAAGCATGAAGAGTTCAAACTATACTTTCTTTCAATTAATTGTTTGAGTTTCCAAAACAGCAAAAAGATAAAATTTGTCCATTTTGTTGCCTGCACTTGCTTTCAAATTGGGGCAGACTAAAATGTTGCTGCCTTCTTAGAAAAGCCTCAAAAGGTAATCAAAGGACTGAAGGTCCTGAAAGTCGCCATGAGGATGATACCATGATATTTTGGAACTTTGAATATTTGTGATCAATAATTCAGAATTTGAGACAAGAATAACCCGATAGTATTGTTTACAGGCAAAGAGGTGATAAGAGATCACAAAAGCTCACCCCAAGCACTTACTGATCTAAAACAGCTGAATTACAAGCTCCTTTTGTTCAGGTTGCTGTTCGATTTCAGATTCTAAGCCTTTTCTATTTATTCAAGAGTTCTGTTTGGCAGATTCTAAGCAGAATCTGACTGAGAGAATGTAGTTTTACAACACTTTTAACAGTATGTCATATTGTGTTGGATGCAACACCTACACATCGATTTCCCACCACTATTACCACATCCTCTCTGAGCATCCAGTGTTTTATTGCACTTAGGTATATGATTATCAACAATTAACCAAACTGCGAAATCTTGGGGTGATACAATTTGAAAAGAGTTGCAGACAACAAAATATGTATTAACCCTTTCCCAAACAACAACATTTAAGGGTGGTCCACATCAAAATCTGCTGCAGAAAGCAAAACAAATGTTAATGCAGGTGTAATGGGTGTACAATATAGCTCAGAAAATATTGAGATACAAGAGCTGTCACTGTAAGATGACAATGCCACCGACATCGCTTTGATCGTCATAAGGTCAAGGTCATCCAGGGGTCAAGGTCATCAGAGTATGTGCCTTCAAAATGTTAATGTGCCAAGGAATGTTGTACTAAAATATGAAGTGAATATGTTAAGTAAAAAGGAAGTTATGGCCAATGTTAAAGTTTTCTTGCCAATGTTAAAGTTTTTGGACTTTGATCGTCACAAGGTCAATGTCATCCAGGGGTCAAGGTCATCAAAGCAATTTCAACACATATTCATGCGTTTTTTCGAGTTCAAAGTAAGAACAACGACCGAATTCTTCAGTATATTTTTATTACTACGTAAAAAACAACAACATATGTTAATGATGATAATTACATTAGAACTCAGAGTTTTTGTCGAAAAAGAACGCAAACGAAATGGACTCCTTTTTTCAATATATGAAAAGGCCATTAATATTCATAATTTCTAACTCATTAATATTCAGGAAAGAGCACTTGCTAAGGGTGCTGGGGATTGAGTTAAAGGTCAACTACTACCTATATTTTAATTTTTATAGCGTGAAAAATAGTTAAAAAACATTTTTCACGATTCCTGTTTAAAATTTACCCCTCCAGTTAATAAGATAGAACATGTATACAACTGACATATCTAACAAGAGTGCCATGGTCACAATATACGCCGCCCCAGGGACTAAGTTTTAAGGGGGCATAACTCAGGAAAAAATCAATGAACCATAAAATCCTTCCTTCATGCACATCTACCAAGTGAGGTGATAACATTGACCAAGTTTCAAGAAGATCCAGCCAGAAACTTAGGAGGAGTTGCGTTGACAAGAAAAGTGGACGGACGTACGGACGGACGGATGGACGGACGGACAGACGGAGAAGATGACACCAATATACGTCCGCCTCCGGCGGCGTATAAAAACCCAACTAGAGTGATTGTTATTGATAGATGTCAACATGAGACGTTATTGGAGTTCAAAAACAATAACAGCATTTGTTGATTATCGTCGTCATTTATGTCAGTTGCACATATATTACCCATTTAAACTCGAAAAATATAAATATGCTGATCAATATCTGTTCAAAATGATAGTTCTAATTCAATTTTGAAGTTATTGAGAAAGGAAAAAAAATCATTTGAATACAAGCAATAATGAAAGGGTATACAAAGACTGCATGGAAAGTACACGTGCTTGACCTATGTTGATATACAAATTTGGTCATATGCAACGGTATACAGCACAGAGAGGCATGTGACACTCAACGCCCGCCCACTAAAACATGTATCTCGTGGGGCATTAGGCATCCACGGGGATCTATGAAAACATATTACCTTATTTAGGAAAACTCGTAATACGTCACCACATGAATAAACAAATTGCATGTGCGATCATGACATTTTATTGCGGTAAAAAAAATCCGATATCTTGACTGCAATGTTCAACGCGTAAACGCTTTCGATTGTGAAATGACCGTCAATGCATTATAGTGAAACCTATTTTCAAACGATTTATGAGAAAACCAGAAAATCCTTTCATTTGGTCGTAATTGACCTTTAAAATTTATAGAATCCTCGGCGTACTAATTTTGCAACTCAAATTTACTTTTGACATCAAGATATCCATTATGAAGTTTTCATAAGATTGTGTTTATCTTCAAAAGGAAAAATATACGTCAAAGTATTACATTAAACAAACAATAAAGCTGCTTTTTTAAAACTGCCTGCACTACTTTTTGGTGTCATTGGGTCCGGTGCAAAGAGATAGAGTAAATCCCAGAAAAAAGTAGTTCTTTGCCTAAACCAGTATACAGACACCCTGTACACTAGATCACCATATACACCCTTCCAGCTAATCGCAATAAGTCTGCCATTTTGACAAATGGCGACTTAAAAATTTAAGATTACCCAAGCAGGGCATCTGTCATTAACAAACTGTGATTTAATCCTGACTTCATATTGGATTTATTAATATTATGCCATAATATGTATACTTTTAACCTTGTTTCCCAAAACCAATACTCACTTTTACTTATTCAAACGAGCAATGATAGGTTGCTATAATGCTTGGGCCACACTGCCGATTAGATCAACTCAATGAAACCTCATCAAACAATCGAGTACAGATTGAGCTCAATCAGCATGGGTGATCAGGCCCTCTCTCGAAAAAACTTAAGTACATTCTCAGACACAAATATAAGAACTGTGCTCAAATCACACGAAATCCATGTGGACTTAAACTGAATACCAATCAACATTGATTGGTATTCAATTGAAGTTGAGCATGAACTCATGAGTATATACTTAAGTTTTTTCGAGAAACCGGGGCCAGGAGTGGTTAGGGTTGTCTTGCATGTGACAAGCATTTTCTTCCATTTCCCATAATATTTTCTATCTAGAAAAACAAATAAATCCAAAATTTTGTTTTCTTGAAATTGTCCTCTGCAACATCTTTGAATTAACCCTTTCCCAAACGGCAAAATTTAAGGGTGACCAAAGTCAAAAAGTAATGAAAACAATAAATGGGTCTAGATTAGGATCTGATTTGTGTACAGTGTAGCATAGAAAATATTGAGGCAAAAGGAGAAACTGCTGGTCATCAGCAGTTTCTTCTTTTGTCTCGATATTTTCCCAAGCATTTTCTATTAGGGACGTCAAAAACCAGGTTTTGTTTGGGAAAGGGTTAAAGGATGAGTCTGAAATTTTGCCATGTGGTAATGGGTCAATATAGAACAGAGACAATAGACAAGTTTCCACTAAGAACCCCCTCTCACACACACACAACAGCTACCCGAAGTCGTCCTAAGAGGCAAAAGGCGAAATTCATCTCTGTTCACTGCCTTTATCCATGCTCTTCACTTGCGTTGATCTTGTGGAAATCAGAAAACGTGAAGATTCTCTTTACTTCCGTCATTTATCTTCCGATTCTTGCATTGATAAACGATGCAGTTTAAAACCATTTCCATTCCCTAAAGATCTAATACAATGTTAATTTCCCATAAACCCATTGTTTGCCTGCGGAAGTTACTTCGAGTCTTCTCTGATGAAAATTCGCTCTTTGATATTTGGATGCTTGTTTAATGCTACGGTCACAAATCACTAAATGTGAAACTGCCACCGCGCGATTTTTTTACTTCGGCGAATTCCTAAACTCGAATGCCACCGGGCGATTTTTTTACGAATCGCTGCAAGTGGTCATAAATAACTGCCACTAAAATGCTGCCTGACGGGGCCCACGCGGCGGCAGGCGGTTTAAAAGGTACAAGGTGCGGGTGTCGTCATCAGGATGTCGGCCGGTGGCAGTCAGGTGGTAGGCAGGTGGCAGGCCTGCCACTGCCACTTTTAAAGTGCCACCGCCGGGCGACCTTCAATATTTCAAGTGCCACCAGCCGGCAATCGCGCGTTCTAACTGCCACCGCCGGGCACCCGCCCGATAATCTGACGGCGGCAGGCTATTTTCCGAGGAATTTAAAATTTTGACTGCTCTCAAAGGTTAACATTGTTCTCAAAATAGCTAAAGCCTACAGTAGGAATTGTGAAAATGCCGCTGCTGTTCGGCACGCTGTTCTTCTTCCAGCAGTAGGAAAGTTAACAGCAACTGTTGTCTGCGCTCGACTCTCCCGAGTCGCCATCTTAATTCGGTGATTGGAAGGTCTCGAAGTCTTGGAGCTACTGCAACCACCATGACTGTAATATTGTGTATCGGATGAATGTTTCCTAATTCATATTCAGGGTCCGAGTCTGTACTCGGTAGATCGACGTCCTGCCACCTTCCAATACCAACGGCCACCTCCCTGCTGCCTTTCGATCTCCGCCCTGCCACCGGCAGATATTTAGAAATCGGACGGTGGCATGTCAATGGCATAACGGCGGCAGGCCGGGTGAAGGAAAGTGGCAGTTACGATTTTCGAAGACCTTCAAGCACCAAGACCGAGTAAAAATCGCGCTGCGGCCCGCCTGCCACTTGACAGCCACCGCGCGACTTCGAAATGCACCCGGCCGGTGGCAGGACGACTTGCAAAATTGAAAAAAATCGGGCGGTGGCAGTTAGAATTTTAACTTTTTGTTAAAATTGTAACTGCCACCTAGCGGCGTCCTAAATGCCAACTGCCGCCTGCCGATGTGGGCTGCCGCAGGGCGGCCGCAGGGCTGCCACCGGCCGAATTTGTACAAAAACTGGCAGTTATCACGCCGGGCGGTGGCATTTAGTGATTTGTGACCGTAGCATAAGCAACATAACCTGTGTCCGACTTTTCTTTTGTTTTTGAATGGGACAGCCCTCTGATGTAAACGAGCGAATTTTCATCGGAGAAGACTCGGGGTACCAGAAGCGTTCTGCATGTACGGACTAAAACAATAATTGAAAGTGGTCAGACATCAAATGGATATGATGAGTAAAGATTACCTTGTCAACTCTAAACCCTTTCCAAACTACACAATTTGAGATAAATCAAAGCTGAAAGCTGCTGAAGAAAAATAAATGAATGCAAGTAACGGTAAGTATGGACTTTGAGTACATTAATTTAAACACAGAAAATATTGATACAAATGGAGAATGTGCTGGTTATTAGGTTATATATAACCATTTTCTTCTTTTGTCTCAATGTTTTCCATGTCATTTTCTATAAGGGACATTAAAAGTATATCTTGTTTGGAAAAGGTGAGAACCTTGCTTTCTTTCTTTCATATGTTAGTAAGAATTAAAGAGCCAAATGACCAAGCAACATAGAATTCAATATTCAAGGGAAATAATCCAATCTACATAATTATATTGTTGATACTAGTTATTTCCCTTTATTAAAACAAAATTTTAGATTTGTCCAAATTCAAAGATGTTGCAGACGACAATTTCAAGTGAATAAAACTTGAAAATTTTGGTCTTTTGAGGTGGAAAACATTGTGGGAATAAATAAATTGCTTGTTAAGCATTTTTTTTCATTTCCCACAATGTTTTGAAAAGCCTTTACGCTGTTGGCCGTCAAAAGGCATCATATGCATTGTGTAGTAATGGGTCAACCCTCTACAAAACTGCAAAATTTTGGAATGCCCCAATTTGAAAGAAGTTGCACACATACCCTTATCAATTACGTCATCAGTAGAAAATGTGCAAGTCATAGCAAAAATGTTGAGGGAAAAGAAGAAATAGCTAATTGACATCATTGTCTTCTTTTCTTTCAGTATTTTCCCAAGCTATCTTTATTTTCTCAGAGACATCAAAACCATGCAGATCTTGTTTTGGAAAGGGAAAAATTATATTTTTGACTAAAGCTTTGCAACATTTTCAAATACAATGTACTTTTTTTTTACATTGACAACATCATTTAAGCACATTCACTTTCACTAGCCGCGTGCGATTTAGGCCAGAAGTTGTCTTCTGGAAGAAGAAGAGCTAGTCTGGTTCCCGGCTCTGATGCACTACGTAGTAGAAAAAATACTACGTAGTGTATCAGAGCCGGGAACCACACTCTTCTGGAAGAGCTCTACCGGCCTAAATCGCACACGGCTACTGTGAGCTAAAGAGAACATTTCATCAACCAGATCCTTTGTTTGTGGCATTTGGGTCCAAGTAAATCACTTTGGGGCAAGGTTCAGATAATCTGCAATATTACGGGCATCACACACTCATTTTGAAAAAAACACTGATGAACATTTAAATATAACATGGAGTATTGTCTCATGTTTCTTTGTCATTATAAACATATCTGTGATAATTTCAAATGATTATGAACAGAAAAAAATATTCAATTTTTCAAGTTTGGTGAAAATGTCAACAGATTTGATCCCCCAAAAAAAGACAAGTCTGACACCCATATGTCAAACTGAAATATTTCCAGATGCATGGTCATTGGCGAAAATCAAATGCATCTTAATGACAAAGTTCAAAGTTAAATAATTGAAATAGTGCTATATTCAATATCAAATGCTTTTTTAATATTTGAAAATAAAGTCAAATAAAAAATGTGTTACGGACGTAACACACTCTGTCAATACAGAGTATAATTTTCAACTGAAGTGTTTTTGTTCTTTCTAAATGTAAAGAAGGAAAGGACTCGCATCAAAGAAAAGATTAAATAAAATCTTCCGTTTTATTTTGCGGATATAATGCTATTAAACCAATATATACATATTATTTTCGATTTATCATGCACACTTAAAAACTCTGTCAATTTAGTTACGTACCGATACGGAGGATTTTTTCGGGATCGTTCGCATCTTAACACATTTAAACGAGGTATCCGCAAAATAAACATACACATTATGCATAAAACATCATCAGATCGTGTGCAGAAACAAAATTTGCGGAACACTTGGTAAGTGAATTTACTCTGTCAAGACTTTTTAGAGTTCATTACGGGCATCACGCATTTCCATTATCGGATATAATTCATGAAAGGCAACAGCTTTATGTCAAAGAATGATTTGTACAAACTTTACCGCAATTTACGCTTATTTACAGCACCAACTCTCAGAATATTTCACTCCAATTTACCGATATCACTGTACGCCTGTCACTTTTGACAACTTCCAAACAAACGGCCGTAACATGTTGACATCCGATGTCTATTTGAGCGAGTCAACAGTTACGGACATTTAACATTTACTTTTTACACAGTGAATAAGATGTTTATTGGTTGAAGAAGTGAAAGTTTTTTTTATAATGATAACAATAATGTTGTATTTCAACGGAGGACTTGACCACTTATGATTTATTTATCCAAATAAATTGACATGTCAACATGTTACATCCGTACTAATTTTAACTGTCAAAATGTCAAAAGTTACATCCACACAAAAAATATGCTCAATTTGCATGTAAGTTCTAAACAAGTTCTCATATTACAGCAGATTTAATACTTTTGCATTGAGTTTTTATTTATAAAAGATCAAAGTCTTATAATATCTGGCATTTATTACACAAACCTTCTCTTGAAATATAAATTGTCCCTGAATCTGAAGTTATGGCTGTCACACGTATGAAATGGCCCATTTTATTGGTTTTGACAAATATTCAAATTCTGAAATCAGGTAAACATGAATAGTAGGATGATTTTTCTCACATAAGCTAAAAAAAGTTTGAATTTCTTCAATGATAAGAAGAGAAAATACGGTTTTAAAATGTCAATGTTACGGCCATCACATTTCACCTTGCTCTAATATTTTTACAAAAAAAGTTACACAAGTACCCTGGTTATCTTTTCAGTGATTAAAACTGGGTTATTGGACTCTGAACTAAGTATATATCAATTATTAAGAATAAATAAACATAGCAGTGTGACGCCTGTAATATTGCAATTTACCTGATCCATGCCCTTTGAGGAAAGGAAAATTGGTAAAAAAAATCATACTTACAGGAATTGTCAACTTTCTCCTTCCTTTGTAAAATAGTTTGAACATTTTCTCCGACTCTGTCTTCTCAATTTTACGTTGAAATTTATTCCTTTCCATCGGCATTTTGAAAGTTTTGTCTGCTTTTAGTTTTAATGGGAAAAGTTACTTCATCAATAAATCAATTTTCTGGTGAAATATGTGCATGTGCACTTCTATGATTCAGATAGAACATTACCACACAGTGATTCTTTTTGACTCCCCATTAGACAATGGCTATTGAAAACATTGTGGAAAATGAAAAAAGTGATTGTCACAAGCAATTTCTTCATTTCCCACTAAGTTTTCTGTACAAAAAGACAAAAAATCTAAAATTTCATTTACTTCAAAATGTCCTCTGCAACATCTTTAAATTTGGACAAGTCTAAAATTTTGCTGTTAGGTATCAATTACATAGCACATGAAAGGGGTGGGCGAGTTACAATGTACTACTAAATACAAATTGTTTTTTTGAGCCATGATCCTAATAATGGGCCCTTGGTCATGAACAACCATCTGCATCAGATTGTGCCAAAATACAGTAACAAAGATCAATGATGCTAGAATTACTACAAGTAAGCTATCAGAGAACAACTTGGGTTCTGAACAGACTGTGTGTATGCACTGGCTGATCCGGATCTATGATGCTCTCCAATGTGACGCAAAGGCCCTTTCTCAAGATCTCAACTCAATAGCTATTATTGTACATGTATATTCATAATATTAATGATACATATATCCACAACATAGGCTTCTAAAGCAATTTAAAAGATTCAGATCAGCTGTATGAAGTGCTGTGAGACACCACATCCATACAATATCTTTTTTTCAAAACAGTGCATATTCACTGGTGGTGAACTCGGACAAAGCGAGGAACATTTTTCATGAACACAAGGTACAGATACTTCATGTCACACGGATTTTTGTAAACAATACACGTGGTATTTTGTTTTACTTCTCTTTCCGTCTTTTTTTAAAGGATGCACTCAAATGGAAGTTACTAAGGTATGTAGATATGATTTATAATACGCACGAAAATATCAGTTTTATCGATCATTATTTTCAACGGATTGCAAGTGCACAAAGCGCATATTGAGATCATGTGGGTTGATCTTAATCGCCCGAACGAAATGGTACGATATCACTGTTTATGTTTATCAACTTGCATTGCAAGTAAACAAAAAAGACATATAAATGTACAAATAAAGGCTGTAAATGGCAGTTTTTGGTGGCATGTCATTGAAAATCATTGTGCGGTTTCTTCTTGACAACGTTACAGCATGTTTGCGATGTTATCTTTTCCAGCTACGGTGTTTTATGACCACATGTTTGATAAATTAATCGATTGCACTGGACTTCACGGCACATTTAAACATTTATTCGGTAATATCGCACTGATTTGAGCATCTAACCATAGATTTCCGGCATCAAATTTGAGCACCAGGTACTCATCATCATCATCATCATCATCATTTTTATCGTTACCTTGGAGTTTCACGCGGTAAGATTTTCGTTATGCCTTCTTAAATTTGGTACAGGTGGATAATAAGCTATTAAATGAGAACAAGATGGATCTTGATCAGACAGTGCACATGAAAAGTCTGATCTGGATCCATGTTGGTCGCAAAAGTCTAAATGAACGTTTCCAGATCTATACTGTAATGTGTGTCATTACCATTATCACCATTTATTCTAAGGAGGATCCACTGTTTCACACATCCCAGGCCCGTACGAACAGGGGGACTCTGGAGCCGCCCCCCCATAGTTGGCAAAAATGCCGAATTTTCATCATTTCACATTTAAAACTTATGGCAAATCTAATTTAGCCCCCCCCCCCCCCCAATATTAGACACTGGCCCAGACAGGGCCCATATGGAATTGCTTTCTACGGGCATGCATTCTAAAGTATACTAACGGGAAAAGTTAACTCTGTGCATTTCCTTTTCAATTAACACCTTGACTGCATACGGTACATGAATAAAATTTTACAAATGCACATTTAATCTTTTACTTTCAATAATTGTCAATGTATTACTATACTTGTTATTACCGTAACAATTCCTGAAAGTGGATAAGGATACGATTCGCTTTTACAAGACATTTTCGAGTGTGAACACCGTTGGTATTAATACATGCTATGCAATTGTCCTTAGAAAACAATAGATGCTGTCTAACCCACTGAAGGTAATGTTGTCAATAACATCGTAGCAATTAAGACTATGGGTATCGCAAGACGTCTGAAACGGATGGTCTAATCCGTTAATCAGCCTCTACTGCTGATAGAACTCAACTCAGGAAGCAATCTAGCCTATCTGTAACGTTTGCCTTTTTCTGTCGATTTCACAGGTAGTCGTTCCGATAATGGTTGTCTTGTCGGAATGACGTCACGTGTAGACGTTGGATGTGTTGGAATCGTCTCAAAATTGTAGCATGGCAAGTAAATCGAAAACGGTCTAATTAATGGGGTAATTCGACTGTTTTCGATTTACTTGCCATGCTTCAATATCTTGTATTTATTTCGGTACATTTATGAATAATCCTAAAATTGGCGACCATTTGCATTAGACAAGTGGCTACTTTCTTATGACGGGGAGTATATTTGCGCTACTATAATTAAATCCATTTGTTTCAATATTTCAGATTTCTTAAAGATAAAATGTTAAAAAAAAGACGTCTCACTACATTTCTCCTGAAACAAAAGTTTACGCTCATGATCTGTTTTCATGACTTTATAACATCGCGTCCAAACAATACAACGTCGTTCCCACGTTTTGTGTAATTGATGTTGAAGTGCGTATAGCAAACATTGAATCAAAAGAAGAATAGATCTATACTGAAAATAATTTGGCTCCTTTTTTCTTAATATTTTTTTTTTCATATTTTCTTAATTAGTACACACATTTTAACTTCTCAACATATAAAATCAATGTATTTTGACATCTAGAGCAGTCAGCTAGACAAATTGGCGGACGGGTAGAAAAACGGACGGACAGGCAAACGAAGCACTATCTATATGGTGGTCATTACTGAAAGCCTTCTAATTGGGGGCTGCAATACCAGATAGGCCTATTGTTTTGGAAATGATTATTGTATACCATTAATTCGTCTTTGAAAAAGAATAAATTTTATCTACTACGGTATATATAGACCTAGTGACGTTTTTTCGGACAAACACTAGTGCTTCGTCGGCGTAAATCTAAAACGTCACAAACTCAACTTTATTGAAGCTGCAGTTACGGGATTTTATAACAACACCTACAATTTATCCATATTTAACCGAAAACCCATTCTATTGTTAGGACAAAAGTCATTGCAATTCGAACAGCCATTGAAAATGTTCACGGTATCATAAATAAACCGTACAAGTCCCCTTCAAAAAACGTTAACTACGATTTTCACATCGGAAAAAAACTTTACTCCAAGAATTGTAATACCAACTTCAGAATCAGTCAGAGAAATAAAATAACAAAACTGACAATAGCCTCTAAGTGTCTCTCCGATTCGTCCATATTGTTTCACGGTACGGAAACTACAGAGACAGAGCCATTGGCTCTGCCGCTTAAATCCTCTGGGGGGCTTCCGGCCATGTGTGGCTCTGTCTCTGGGGTCGTGATTTTTTGACAAAAACAGGTGAGTGTTCAACTTTGTTGTTCATTTATTTTCTTCTGGTGCTTAAAATCGAAAAACCGGGAATGTCATGCTCCCCTAAGACCATTTATCTGCCTGTTCTAATTCTGTAGGCTTCAAAGTCGGCAGGGTTTTCACAGGATCATTGTCGTCGTGGGTCGACCCTATGTGATTTTTTCTTGTTTACATCATGTATTCATGTACATTTCAACGGTAAATAGCCAATTGCTGCAGCCAAAACATGTGATATACTAATTGAGGGATAATCTCGATCAGACATTGCTTTCCCATATAACAAAACCTTAGAAATGATTGGCAAACGTAAAGTTTGAGCAATTTCTATCGGTGGCTCTGTCTCTGGCGGCTGGCTCTGTCTCTGGCGGCTGGCTCCGCTTTGAACTGTCGGTTAATTTTAGTCTGTTTACAAAATACTTGTCCAAAGCATATCTCTGAAAGTATCGAAGCTATGATCATGAAATTTCATGGGTGGATATATCTCAATAAAGACAAGTTCTGTATCAAAGGAGCATAAATATTCCTTTCTTATTTTGTGAGTCACTGTCCTTTGTTTTCGACAAAAACACTTATCCGGACAAATGTAATGGCGGGGTATTATATCACATTAGGTGATACATAGAATTCTTATTTAGGACTGCTCCAATTCAAAATGATGTCCAGACATGCAAGGATGCAGATGGGCGCCCCCCCCCCCCTCTCATGAGAGAGACATGTATGTATCTGCGCATAGCTCCGAAGTATCAAATATGTAATAGTTATCATTGAAATCTGTGAGAAAAAATATGAAAATGCTGGTTATGAGCAATTTTCTTTTCTCGCAATGCACCAGAAAAATGTCTTGCTTGGGAAGGATTAAATGGAAAGATGTCGGATATATTGGTGCAAATAAAAAACAAGAGGACCATGATGGTCCTTAATCGCTCACCTGCACCTAGATAGAATGAAAGTCCCAATGTTTTCAAGTTCAAAAGCACATAATTTAAGATGCGAGATTATGATCCAGCTGAAAACTGCTTTCATAATCTTGAATGATCAATATTTGTATCTGTTACAGTAAAAACAAAGTGGAAGAAAACAACAATTGTGTCACAGTAAAGGGCACATAACTCTGTTCTGATAAAGATATTCTCATCAACATTATATCCAAGTTTCTTTATTAGTTAATATTTATTGCTGTTTGAGAGAAAACAAAGTTGAAAACGGCAATTTTGTAACCCTCAAGGGCACACAACTCTGTATTTTTAGTCCAATCAATCTGACAAATTAAAACATTTAAAATATTATGGTCACCAACATTGAGACCGAGTTGTGTCTTGATTGGTCCATATTTGTTTGTTAGAGAGAAAATAAAGTTGAAAACTGTAATTTTATGAAATTAAAGGGCCAATAACTCTTGTTTTTCTGGCCAAATCAAGTTGAAAATGTAACTCATTAAGGATCTTATGGTCACTAACATTGTGGCCAATTTTTGTCTTGATTAGTCAATAAATGTAGATGCTACAGTGTAAACAAAGTCTAAAACAGCAATTTTGTCAAATTCAAGGGCAAATAACTCCAGACTTCCTCCTCCTATCATATTGAAAATCGAACTCATCCAAGATCTTATAGTTACCAACACTGTGGCAAAATTTTGTCTTGATTGGTCAATATTTGTAGATGCTAGAGTGGTAACAAAGTCAAAACTAGCCATTTTTGATGTTCAAGGGCACATAACTCCGGACTTCCTGGTCCGATCTGACTCAAAATCAAACTCATAAGAGAAGTTATGGTCATACATATTTTGACTAAGTTTGGTTAAGATTGGTCAATATTTGTAGATACTAGAGTGGTAACAAAGTCAAAACTAGCCATTTTTGACGTTCAAGGGCACATAACTCCAGAATTCCTTGTCCGATCTGACTCAAAATCGAACTCATCCGAGAACTTATGGTCATACATGTTTTGACCAAGATTGGTTACGATTGGTCAATATTTGTAGATACTAGAGTGGTAACAAAGTCAAAACTAGCCATTTTTGACGTTCAAGGGCACATAACTCTGGACTTCCTGGTCCGATCTGACTCAAAATCGAACTCATCCGAGAACTTATGGTCATACATATTTTGACCAAGTTTGGTCAAGATTGGTCAATATTTGTGGATGCTAGAGTGGTAACAACAAATTGTGGACAGACGGACGGACGGACGGACGGACAGACGGACGGACGGACAGACGGACGACGGACAAAAAGCGACCACAATAGCTCACCTTGAGCACTTCGTGCTCAGGTGAGCTAAAAAAGAAAAAAACAAGGACCAGTTTCATTTTTAAGACGTATTTTTTGTCTTTGTCTTACCGATGACTTACGACAAGTTTTGGACAAGAAACGCGTATCACCAATTTATCAAGACCTGGGACCCGTATTATCAACGCTCGTACGATTACTTTTTGCGTAGTTACTTGTAACAACAAACCTGATTGGTCCAATCTGATTTCTCGTGCACTCAGATGTTTTGTTACACATTTTATACAAAAACTTTGTCGTAAGATCGTTGAAAATACGAGCCCCTGGATTATGCGATTGTTGTTTTAACCGATATTTAAGACATTGTTAAGTCAAAATTACTTCTTTTAAAAATGTTTTGATGAAACAGGCCCCTGACGTTCACACCGAAAAATCGTCTGCTTCAAGTCTGTTTTGTGTATTTTCTCAGCTAATACTCGATGGATTTTGACGAGATAAAGTGCACCGCACGCGCGTCATTGAGAGGGACATTCCCCGGTTCTAACTCACTCCGCATCAAATCCCATGGTTTCTCGAAACATTCAAAATGAATGTTTTTGGTTGCATTTTAATAAAACTATTGAGTACTTTGCATAAAGAGGTTCAGGAATTACCCTCTCAAAGGCGCGTATGGTGCAATTGCGCGTCAAAATACGTAGAGTTTAAACTGAGATATAGAACAAAATATACTTGAAACAGACAATTTTTCGGTGTGGACCTTTCCCCAAATCACGTGGATTACCCATCGTGTAATTGTTTCTTTGTCAACACCCAGTTTGTCGCCTTAAGTACAGTACTACATAGAATCATGAGCCGTGACGAAAGGTTAGTGTATATTCCAATACATGTAAATTGGAAGAGAAGCATGTTTTCCACTGAATAAAAGCGAATAATGGCACATTTTGCGCGGTGGCCGTGAGAGTTCAGTAGCTGTCTCCAGATAGTACGATGTCTTTATCACAGGATGTTCGGTTCCGAGTCACATATTTACTTAAATCGAAATCCCTCTTCCCCCGTCAATTTAGACACGCTGATCTTTGATCATTCAAAGGACATTGTTTAATTGTAGCTTTGAAATTGAACAACGCTGAATGTTCGATGTTTTGCAAAGGGTTTAATCGGTGACTGAACCATTCGCCATACACAATATGATCTATTCAGTGTGTGAGTAGATTACTTCAACACGAATTTTGCGATAGATTAATTTTTTTCACCAAGCACGCAGAGACAGAGCCAGCCGCCAGAGACAGAGCCAGCCGCCAGAGACAGAGCCACCGATAGAAATTGCTCAAACTTTACGTTTGCCAATCATTCCTAAGGTTTTGTTACATGGGAAAGCAATGTCTGATCGAGATTATCCCTCAATTAGTATATCACATGTTTTGGCTTCAGCAATTGGCTATTTACCGTTGAAATGTACATGAATACATGATGTAAACAAGAAAAAATCACATAGGGTCGACCCACGACGACAATGATCCTGTAAAAACCCTGCCGACTTTGAAGCCCACAGAAGTAGAACAGGCAGATAAATGGTCTTAGGGGAGCATGACATTCCCGGTTTTTCGATTTTAAGCACCAGAAGAAAATAAATGAACAACAAAGTTGAACACTCACCTGTTTTTGTCAAAAAATCACGACCCCAGAGACAGAGCCACACATGGCCGGAAGCCCCCCAGAGGATTTAAGCGGCAGAGCCAATGGCTCTGTCTCTGTAGTTTCCGTACCGTGTGTTTTGGGCGGATAAACACGTGCAAATCGTTGTGTACATGCTCAAACTAGTAAAACTGGTTTTTAAACGCGCATTTAAACATGAAGTATCTGTACCTTGTGTTCATGAAAAATGTTCCTCGCTTTGTCCGATTTCACCACCAGTGATATTATATTCATGTACAGTTGTCGCCACGTCGTGTGGCACAATGTTTATGTTTTGTTCAAATGTAATTGAACGTTAAAGAAAACATAAACACGTGCCATACGATGTGGCGACAACTGTAGTTAATTTCGTTAACCAGGAAAATTTCCAATTAAAAAAATAAACAAATCATAAAAAGATATTCCTTTCAAATTAGTTCAAAACACACCACTCAAATGTTATTGCCCTTCCTTATAAGAATTGATATAAATCCAAAGAGGCTTCACAACTCTAAACTATACAAATCCTTGTTATTCCTCGCTGTTAACCCATTCACACACAGTGACGCTTTTGACGCCCCTCAAGTTAAATGCTTGGGAAAACATTGCTGAAAATGAAAAAATTGCTTGTAACAAACAATTTCTTATTTTCCACAATGTTTTCTAACCAAAATGAAAAGATTTAAAAAATTTCATCTACTTTGAATATTTGTCTCCAACCCCTTTCAAATTGAAACAGTCAAAGAATTTTCCGTCTAGTAATAGGTTAAAGAACAGTTCTAATTTCTCTCGAGACTTGACCAACATTCTTAACAATGTTTTTGTGATAATTAAAGGCTGTTCACCCCTCTCTGATGTATTTCAACCTTTTAGAGTAGAGGAAAAAATCAGGTGCAAACAGATTGATCAAAGGAACCCACAGAGTTTAAAAATAATGATTACCGTAATACTGCTACTAAATGGTTTATAAAACTTATCACTTTTCTCTTAAGCTTTTCTTACAACCTGTTGTGCATCCTTATAAATCACGCATCTTCATAGATGGTTAAAATTGTCTAAAGACCCACAATTTATAAAGACGCATGATGGGTTGTAAAAGAGGTTCTTGCGTGCTCCATGCGCTGTAAAAGACACAGAATGGTTGTAGCAAAGAATTTAATGATCAATTCTATGGTACCTCCATTCTGTATCGTATTTGCGTCCACCAAAGAAGTACTTAACATGACTGTGCGTTGCTTCTGCATGCAACACATATGACTATAGGTCTTAATTTTAGATGCAGACCGCTTGCATGAGCATGTAGATTCGGTTGTAAGATTAGCTTTACTCTTGCAGAGCGACATTGTGTGGTTATGGGTTAACCCTTTCCCAAACAAGACCTGGTTTTGACATCCCTAGAAGAAATGGCTTGGGCAAACATTGAAACAAAAGAAGAAACTGCAGATAACCAGCAGTTTCTCCTTTTGTCTCAATATTTTCTGTGTCATATTTTACACAAATTCTACCTGTAATAACATCCATTTTGCATTTTTTGCAGTTTTTGAAGTGGATCAACGTAAAATTTTGTCGTTTGGGAAAGGGTTAACATGACTGTGCGTTGCACATGCATGCAACACATGACTAGGCTTTAATTCTATACGCAGACCGCTTGCAGGAGCACATAGGACTGGTTGTAACAGTAAGCTTTGCTCTTGCAGAGCCTCAATGTGTGGTAATGGGTAAAGCCAAAATTATTCTACAGTGCCACCAATTTCTCACGACGACCAAAATTTTGAATTATATAAACATCATTTTTAATTGTCTGTCCTTCAGATGAGACTTTAAACCAAGGTCCTATCTCCATAATGACCTTAGCTGTTGATTCACTGGTGGTGAACTCAGCCAAAGCAGCTAGGACAGATTCACCAATAGGGAGACAATCTCCATATCGAGGGAATGTCTCCCGATCGGGTGTCACATTCTTTAAAATGAGTACTTACATGTAATATTTACAAATGTGTATCCAGATCGGGAGACTATCTCCTTTCAGGGTGACAGTCACCACATTAGGAGACAAATAATGAAAAGTCTCCTGATCAGGAGACAACTGTATTTGTTTACATTTGAAAATATTTATCTTTGGATCTGACACTAGAAAGTGTGTGCTCCACTGAGACACTCGGACCAGGGATGGGGTGAATCAGAATGTGTAATTAACATTCTTCTCTTTCTTCCCAATAACTGTAGGGCTCCTCTAGAGGATAAATGATCTGTGACTGTACAAGGATAGTGTGAGGCTGAAACAAAAAGAAGCTAAAACAAGATAGCAACATTATCTATATGATTAACATTCTTCTCTTTCTTCCCAATAACTGCATGTAGGGCACCTCTAGAGGATAAAAGATCTGTGACTGTACAAGGATAGTGTGAGGCTGAAACAAAAAGAAGCTAAAACAAGATAGAAACATCTATACAATATAATTATATAGTGAGTTATTTTCAGGAGAGTCTTTGAACATGCCCCAGGGTCCTGGATGACAGCTGTGATTGTCTGGGTGGGGAATTTGTTCCATAGTTGAATGGCTAAAAGTGTTTCTATACAGGTCTTTACGGCAGAATGGTTTCAGATAGCTCATGTTTCTACCTGGCTGATGGTAGACACAGGCTTGTGTACGCATCTGTATTAGTCTGGCGTTAGAACATCGCTATTGAAAAGAAGGCCAGCCTAGAGTGGCAATCATCTGACCAGTACTTATCATTGCACTGAGCCATTAGGCCTTTACATCCTAGGGACAGCTAGTGATTTTCCTCTTCAGGAAAATGAGAGAGTTGTTGGCCTTCTTGATCACATTGTCTACATCCTTATTCCAGAGCAGCTTCTTGTGAATAGTGTTAACCCCGAGGTACCTTCCATCTGTGACATTTTTCAGCTGATGGCCATGCAACAAAAATGTTTGTTCGATTGGATTCACCGTTGTTCTTTCTGGAGATTGTGGATGGTAGTGAGAGTGGATGACTGTGAATCATATGAAGAAAAGGGTTGTTTTGATTGTGGAGCTCAAATGAGTATACAAATAGAAAATGTACAAGTTGTGGAAGGCAGTGTGTATATGAAAAAAAATTGACATGGGTAAAATATCAATGTAGGGGAAGAAAATGCTGATTTATAACAAGTACTTTCTCCTCTTGCCGTAACAGTTTCTGTGTTGTATTGTGCACAAGTCCTACCTCTGTCACTATCCATTTTGTTGTCAGCAACAGCTTTTGAATTGAATAAGGCTTAAAAAGAAATGTAACAAATCTCAATTTGATCTATTACAGCTACAGATGAATATCTTACAAATGACAACATAATTATGATGAAGATTGAAAGTTGGACTTTAACCCTTTCCCAAATGGCAAAAAAATTGGAGTGTTTTGATTTGAATACGCTGCAGGCGGAAATATTCATGTTGGTATTGATAGGATTTGCTTAAAATAAAGCACAGAAAATATTGAGGCAAAAGGAGAAAATGCTGATCGTCAGCATTTTCTTCTTTTGCCTCAATAGTTCCCAAGCCATTTCTATTATGGATGTCAAAAACATGTCTTGTTTGGGAAAGGGTTAATGCGATGAAATAATACGAGTTAGAGTATCTTCTGCATCTAATGGATGAAAAGGAGCATGGAAATGAAAACTGGATGGCCACTTTAACAGATGAATTAGCAAATATACCGGTAGCGGATGAATATACGCCTAACTGCAATTCTGAGAGATCACTTTCCACAGTTGTTTTCTTATTTGCTTCAGTATACTATATTTGCTAACTGCAATGATTTGAAAGCAGTTAAAGTCAAAAATGTTATCATCAATCTTGTGAAATCCTATTTTGTGATTTCGTTGTTGGTGCTTGTTTAATTGACACATATCTTGACATTGAATGTTTCTAACCTTTTTGAAAAAGATGTCTGTCTAGATCTCATATCAATTATATACTTCTAAGGTATTGGTGTCTAGGGCTAGGAATACCTAAAATGATGTATTTATCAATGGCTTTAGAATTGATCAAATATTAAAAGATACAATTTGAAAGTGACGACAAGCAAAATACTTGACAAGCAAAATAATTGACATCAAAAGTAGAATCATTTATGTTATAGGACGAAAAAAAAATATATATGGAAGGGAAGGAGGAGTTGCTTAATGTTTTCCTGAATTATTTCTTCCAGGGATGTATAAACTTGCAGGAACATTTTTGGGCCAAGCCATTGAGCCGCTGGCCATTTGTTCTCAAAGATGGCCCCTTAATTTCAACCTATGAGCCAAAGTGTCCCACATAATATATTCTTGGATGTAGAAATGACACATAAATATACACTGGAAGTCATGCAATTAAAGTCTTTTGTCATGATTGGCATCCAATTTTCACTGGATGACCTTTGAAATAAAAATCTAACAGTAACTAATAAGCTAGAATACATAATATATCCTGGCTTTTTGCCCAGACTTTTCTACTAGTGGACCTTTGGCAGGTCTATGAGCCGAAGTTCCAAATAAATTACTGAAGTGAACAAGGTTTTGTCTAAGGAAAGGATTATTTTGGTGAATCATTTCAATATTTGTGTTATTCCAATCCTTTCAATTGTTAGCAAATGTAAACAGTAGAACCAGCTTATCATTTTAGTAACCAAGAGAACCGGTGGACGGACATTTTGGCCACAGACGTTTTGGCCACAATATTTTACAAGGTAGGACCTTTTGGCCAAATTTTCTTTTAGAAAATGGAATTGAACCAATTAAATTTATTTCGTAGTTGTACTTTTAGACATTTTGATGCTAAAATTGATATACCATATTTTTTTTTTTTTAAATTTGATGCTCTTGTAATGTTTACTCAATTTATACAGAAAATACTCTCCCTTTTGGTCAACAAAATATAAATATAAGTTTATATGAAAAATAGGATAATATATAAACTTTTTAACCATAAAATAAGATAGAATCTTCAGTCTTTAAGGATGTAAAGAAAATGCAGGTCACATTTGATGAAATATAATTTTAAAAAAACTCTTTCTTTTTTTGAAGAAAGCATTGTTGACAATGAAGAAATTCTTGAAAAATGCAATTTCTTGATTTTCTGCAATGCTTACTTTTTTCATGGCGGAGCTTGGAAAGTTTATTTTTGTATGAAGGGCACACTTTTAGATTGGTTAAATTTCAAAGTACTTGCTGATGACATTTTCTCAAAAGAGAACCACCCTACTTTTTTTGTATTTTTATCAAAGTAGGCAGAAAGAACTATAGAATATAATAAAAGTAAAGATATTTGTCTTTTTTATTCATGAATAACAAGATTTTTAGAGTTTTTGAAAAGATCTTGTACATCTTCATTTGAAATTCAATACCTCAGATCACTATATGGTCATTGGTGACCTAAATTATGATTTAAAATCTGTGCATGGGAATCCTTTGCGAGATCTCATAGAGCTATTTGACCTTGAGAATATCGTAAAGGATCCAACATGCTTTGTTAAAAACTGTAACCCATCTTTAATTGATGTAATATTGACAAACTCTAAAAATTTATGTATGAAAACTTTAAATGTCAGCACTGGCATCAGTGACTGTCATAACTTAATCTCAACAATTATTAATAATACAACTAAAAGAAATGAAAAACAAAAAGTTCAATATAGAAGTTATAAAGATTTAGACCCTGAAGCCTTGAATATTGAATTATCTAGAGCACAACTACATCAATCTGTACTGGCCTGTCATCATTCTGATATAGACACTATGTATGAAAAGTTTGAAACAAAATTAAGAGAAGTTTATGACAAACATGCTCCATTGAAAGAAAGATATGTAAAACCAGATCAACCACCATACATGAACAGAGAGCTGAGAAAAGCAATTTATAACAAGAAAATGCTCTATCATAAGTATCTCAAATACAAAACTTCAAAAAACTGGGAAAAATATAGAATTAGCAGAAATTTGGTAAATAGTATAAAACGTAAATCTATAAACAATTATTTTCAAGAAAGATGTATTGGGGGAAGTAAAACTACTGATTTTTGGAACACTATAAAACCCTATATGTCAAAAAAGTGCAAATCAGCAACACCAAAAATTGTCTTATCAGAAAATGACAAGCTAATAACAGATACAAACCAAGTTTCAAAAATTTTCAATGATTTTTATGTAAATGTGGCTGATAGTATTGGCAAGGACTACCATTTTGACCCCCATGACCACCCAAGTCTTGATAAAATTAATGAAAAGGAATTTGGTAAAGACACATTTAGTTTTAGTCTAACCAACAGAAATTCTGTATCAAAAATTATTGACAATTTGAACATTAAAAAGGCCACTGGTATTGATGGTATAACACCTAAACTTTTAAAAATTAGTAAACCATCAATTGTAGATCCTTTGACTGAACTTATAAACTATTCTATATACAAGGAAACATTTCCATCTAGAATGAAGGAAGCACAAGTCATACCATTACACAAGAAAAATGATGTAATGCAAAAATCAAATTATAGGCCTGTTAGTATTCTACCTATGCCATCAAAAATATTTGAGAAAGTTCTATCACAACAACTTTATGATTATTTTTCAAACATCTTTCATGACTATTTATGTGCTTTCAGGAAAGGTCATGGGTGTCAAACTACTCTATTAAGATTACTGGAGGACTGGAAGCTGGCCCTAGACAGAAACCAATATACTGCAGCTATCCTTATGGATCTATCTAAAGCATTTGACTGCTTACCTCACAATATTTTGCTCTGCAAACTTTCAGCGTATGGTCTTTCTGAATCAGCAGTTGACCTTCTAAAATCATACTTGACCGAAAGAAAGCAACAAGTTAAAATTGGTAACATAGTAAGTTCTTTCTCAGAAATCAAAAAGGGTGTTCCTCAAGGTTCTATCCTAGGCCCCTTATTGTTCAATATTTTTATTAATGATATATTCTATTTTATAAAAAAGAGTAATCTTTACAACTATGCTGATGATAATACTCTATCTTTTTCCTCATCAAATTTCAATGAAGTGACCACAGTGCTTGAACAGGAAAGTAAAATTCTAATTGATTGGTTTGCATTTAATAAAATGCAAGCCAATCCCGACAAATTTCAGGCCATAGCTGTTGGTAGTAAGACCAACTCGAAATCACCTGTCTTTAATATAGGAACAACAAACATATCTTGTGAGGAGGTAGTTAAATTGCTAGGAGTTGATATTGATTTCAAGCTTTCTTTTGATACCCATATTTCAAATCTATGTCAGAAAGCAGCTCGTCAGCTTAACATCCTTAAACGTATAGGAAAACATCTAAATCATCTTAATCGACTTACAATTTTTCATACGTTCATCATCTCCAATTTTAATTTTTGTCCTATGTCCTGGCACTTTTGTTCTTCCAAAAATACTCAAAAAATTGAAAAGATTCAGGAACGAGCTTTAAGATTTGTTTACAATGAATACAACTCTTCCTATGAAGAACTTCTGGACAGGGCCAAGCTTCCAACTCTCCATGTTAAACGCATGAGAAACATGGCAATAGAAACCTATAAAATATTTCACAATTTGGCACCTCCAGTATTAAATGACCTAATTCAGAAAAAAGCAAATCATTATAATTTTAGATATTCTAATCTCTTGCAGATTCCCCGTGTTTCAAAAACCAAGTCGGGTAAGAACTCTTTCAGGTATGCTGCCCCTGTGCTGTGGAACAGTCTTCCAGAGCAATTCAGGCAAAGTGCCTGTTTTGCTCAATTCAAAGCTCTAATGTCCAACTGGGATGGCAAGGACTGTCGCTGCAGCGCATGTGCGGTCTGACCTGAATGAACTTTAGCTTTTTGTTGCTCTTTATTTAGCTTTCTGCATATTAGTTGCTTGAAATTTCTGCATGAATGTTCTCTGTGTGTGCATGGTAGTCATTGTTATACCCATATATTTACATGTAGCTGTATTGTGATCCTCCTGGAAGCCATAATGTATTTTTTTTAAGATATATATATATATGTACATCTTTTAAAACTATTTTTCAATTTAATGGGATGGGGCCCCTCTTTTATGTGAGTGTATTACTCCTTTTGAGGGTTTATTCCTTGTTGGTAGTTGAGTTTAATGCTACCCGGGAATAGGGCTGTGAGGTTGGGATGTTGTCAAATGTATCCTTTTAAGTTTATAGGTATTTCTTATATGCTTTGAATTTTTGCTGTCTTATGTCTTTTTATTATACTAAGGTGCTTTAGCTAGTTTAATGCTTTTTAAGATGTCTACATAATTTGCTTATATTATGCTTTTTAGTTGCTTAACTGTATGCTAATTTTTATGTGTTTGTATCTGTTCTTTAAATTGTGCTCTTAAAAAATATCCTTAACCACTTAGCATAAATGTTGCTTAAATGTTGCTAATTGTATTTGTTTGTTACATAGTCGGTTCAAAAGCTTCATAAGCTTATGTTGTATGTTATATTGTCTTGCCGACTTTAAATAAATCTTATCTTATCTTATCTATCTTATCTTATCTCGATTTGACTTGAGCATCGGTGAAAATAATGGGGTACGACGAGTCTGTGGGCCGTTAAGGCCCTCAAAGATGGCCGACGTGCATGAATTGATGGACATTTTTTGCTAAGAAACTTGAAAATATGGTACGATTTCTTAACATTTCTAAGGATTTTTACAAGATTTATCATTAAAGAGACGTTTGGCGAGTTATAGCTCGAGATCGCATCGGTGAAAGTATTTAAAACATCGGATAACCCCCCTCGAAATTTCCCGCTTGACAAACTCGTTTTTATGCGAAAATGCGCAAAGAAAGCACTTTTTGCGCGTGAGCTGATCTTCAGGGGTACCCCCATTGAAGCAATTTTGTTGTCCCCAAATCTGGAGATTGTATCCCGATCGGGGTACAAATGAATGAGTATTTTCGGCTCAAATGTCACTCGATCGGGTGACGTCCCCCGATCGGGAGATTGTCTCCGTATTGGTGAATCTGCCCTAGCTGCAAAGCGAGGGACATTTTTCGCTACAACAAGGTATAGATATTTTGTGTTTAAATATGAGTTTATAGATTTTTTTTTTCTAATGACAATGAATTTGCTCTAAAAATAGACCAGGTTTACCATTATGTGTTGACGAACCGTCGGTATTGTTACAAAATCTCGTAACTACGGCTTTATCGAAGCCGTAGTTACGAGATTTTAATACAACACCGACGGAATACATTGATCCTGAAAAAACAACCCTCGCTTTGGCCGAGTTCACCACCATTGTGATTAGGACGTAAAAATCCATTCAATCCAATAACAGAGATCATTTACACCCAGTTCACATTAGTTATGGAAAATTTTGAAGGTGTTCTTTTTTTCTTTGTAAAAAAATAGACAAAAACAAGATGTGTTTGTGAAACACAAATGCCCCCGAAATGGCCATTTTCGTAAAATGTTAAGTTTTTGTAGAGTAAAGGGTTGATAAGGGTTCACATATGACCTTGAGGAAGGTCAAATTGCATGGAACAGATAGATATCATTAAAAGGAAGTTGCATACCAAATTTGAGCTTTGTATGTCAAATACTTTTGGGGAAAAGGCAAATGTTAAGTTTTCCGAGTAAAATGTTAAGTTTTCTTAGAGTAAAGGGTTGATAAGGGTTAACAGATGACCTTGAGGAAGGTCAAATTGCATGGAACAGATAGATATCATTGAAAGGAAGTTGCATACCAAATTTTAGCTTTGTATGTCAAATACTTTTGGAGAAAAGGCAAATGTTAAGTTTTCGGAGTTAAATGTTAAGTTTTCGTAGAGTAAAGGGTTGATAAGGGTTAACGGTTGACCTTGAGGAAGGTCAAATTGCATGGAACAGATAGATATCATTGAAAGGAACTTGCATACTAAATTTGAGCTTTGTATGTCAAATACTTTTGGAGAAAAGGCAAATGTTAAGTTTTCGGACAGACAGACGGACAGACAGACAGACAGACAGACGGACAGACGGACGGACACGAGTAAAACAATATGCCCCCGATCTCTCGATACGGGGGCATAAAAAAAATCTGTAAAATAATGTATTGATAACCAAATCTATCAATTGCAAGGACAAAAAAAATCGAAACTTTATAATACATGAATATGTTACAATATGCCATAAATAAATATTTAAATTGGTGAATTACGGTATTTTCATTGGATAATTAGGATTAACTCCGCAACTCCATTTCAGAAATTTAATAACAAAGTACCTTAACTTAAACCCTTTCCAAAAGCATGCAAAGTTTTAGGATGGCCAAAGCTGCTGTAGACAATAACATTATTGTTGAAAGACAAAATTTGTGTACAATAGAGCACAGAGAATATTGGGACAAAAGGAGAAAATGCTGGGTATCAACATTTTCTTCTTTTGCCTCAATGTTTCCAAAACTTATTCCAATAGGGATGTCGAAACCAGATCTTGTTTTGGAAAGGATTAAATCCTGATTTTTTAATCCCCCACATTAGTCATTAAATTGTCCTGCAGAATTGATTGTTTTATATTTCAATTTTTTGCTTGTTTATAAAAAATTCTTTTTGTTTAATTTTAGTCAACTGCAAGATTCAAACTATCGCATGAAAAAATTCAGTAGTTTGGGGTGCGAAATAGTGTTGTTTATATTGACAAATTTTGTAAACATAGGCCATTATATCATGACCATACTATAAGTCTTAACAAAATTTATATTTTGTATAGCACATTTTTGAGTGGACAAGTTTCGCCCTTATACTCAATAGGGCATTGAGGGGTAAAATTACACTTTTCAAGATAAAAGTTGTGATTCGATATCCATGTAATGGCCACTTCAGTGAAATATTTTGATAAAACTTTGAACCTATTGATTAGAGAATGTTAGGGACAGATCTGATTTATGTGAAATAAATATTGAGTACCGTATACTCTCAATGTCCTATATACTCAATGTCGTATACTTGTACAGTACGCTCAATGTCACGGAACTTAAAGCTGTTATTTGATAGATTCGTAAAAAACATAAACAATTAAAGTGACATTTCACACTTATTTCATTTTCTAAAAGTATGTCTTGATGCAAAGCTTGTTTACTCTAATGCATAGAAATGCTATCAGTTTTTGGAAGTTGTTATTTATAAGCGAAAAATACAAAAATGACAAATTCTATATAAATCTGAACTGTTGTCAACAACAATTTGTTTAATTTTAACACAAAAATATATATTTCTCGTAAACGGTTCAATATTTTGGCTTGAAACTTTCAGAATTTTCATAAGAAAGGATGCTCTTTCAGATCGAATAAAAGTAAAATTTATGTAAAGATGATTCTGAAATGTCACTTTAATGTTAACCCATTACCAAACACAGAATCATTTTGACTACTCACAAGATGATGGCTTTTGAAAATATTGTGGGAAATGAAGAAATTGCTTGTGACAAGCAATTTCTTCATTTTCCACAATATTTTCTGAACCAAAATGAGAAACATTTTAAAATTTTCATCAACTTAAAATTGTCGTCTGCTTCGTCTTTCAAATTGGAACAGTAAAAAATTTTGCCGTTTGGTAATGGGTTAATGTTTCATTATAGAACACAAATAACATAGGAATGTAAAAAGGCAAAATCTTGTCTGTTCCCATTTAAAAGCTGCTACAGACAACAAAATGGTTGTTGGAAAAATAGGGTTTGTGAACAGTATAGCTGAGAAAATATATTGTTGGCGCAAGATCATATGGCACATGTTTACGTTATGTTCAAATGTACACAAAACATTTTTCGATAAAACACAGAAAATTCTGAACAGTGAACAGACCACTCTACCACTGTACCTAAATTTTCAACATGTCTATGTCACTATTTATAAAGAATTTATTCATCTTTTAATTACAACACTGTTTTGTTTACATTTGAACAAAATGTAAACATGTGCCATACGATCTTGCACCAACTATAGTTGCAAAAGGAGAAAATGCTAGTTATCAGTGTTTTCTTTATTTACATGAATGTTTTCCAAATCTTCTTTCATCAGAGTTACATGACAAAACCTGAGGTCTTGTTTGTGAAATAGGAAGACTAAAATTTTTATTGAGATTTAAAAGTTACAAATTACACTGTACTTGTCATATAGGAAGCAATAATGATTTCAAAACCTATCCTTGGTACTTAATAATACTAATCAGATTAAAATGAGATTTAACCCTAATACCCTAACAAGACTTGATATTGTCCTCCCTCCTAAAAAAGGTTTGGGAAAACATTGAGGCAAAGGAAGAAAGTGCTGGCCATCAGCAATATTTTCAATATTTTCTGTGCAATACGATAAAAGAATCATCTCTTTATAAAGATCCATTTTGTCATCATCTGTGACTTTCAAATAGGGAATGATTTAATCCAGTTAACTGTGTCATAATTTCGGACAAATAAATAGTATTTCATGGGTGTTGTTATAAAATCTCATAACTACCGCTTGATTCAAGCCGTAGTTACGAGATTCTTTAACAACACTGACGACTTTTCAAAACATTATGGTAAACGGTTGAGAAAGGGTTATAGACGGCGATATTTGACCCGGCAGAGCAGACCAAGCGGAAAGGTCAACAGACTTTTCGTCCAGAGGTGATAGGTATGCCGGAACCCCTCGTAATTTGCCGAACACTTCGCATGCTTCGCTATTTACAGCTAATAATCATATTATTCGATGATTTAACAGTATTTGCACGTGCATACATTTGTCGCGTCGTCTTAAGATGGTAATTGGTTAACTGAATATGCAAAAATGCCGATCCTGGTCAGCCTGTGTCATCTATATGGTATGACCAGGATGTGGATCACTGTATTTAAATATTTTCATTTTTTGGAATTTACGCCAATTTTAATGATTAGCTCTACTGACAATTTCTTTCCAAATGGACCAAGGTAGCTTAACATTTTTATTTGACTAGATTAGATAAAATCTTATTTTCACATGGCGGCACAATGTTACAGTGCACGCTTTTACGTAAATTTACGACAAACCATTCCCATCTAAACTGGACAATTAACTTTTCCTTTTTTGTGAACAGTTAAGGTCACTCTGCCGGGTCAATTATTTTCCTCTATAATTAATCAAGGGTGAATAGGTAACTCTGATCCTTCAATCTTTGACCTTTGTTCTTAATTCGGTCATCAGCATAATTAGATTGATTATTTGATAATTTGGGTTTTTAGGCCATTTTCAACTACTATGGTCATGTTGCAGCAGCTGGAGCACCTAACCATGGATTTCTTCTCTAAATCATACCAGCACTGCCACAACATCCTAACCAATAAGGAATGATTTTCGCGGGCTCATGTGCTAAAAATAGATTTCTGATGGGAAATCCCTCAACAACGTTTGCCGGGTACCAGTCTAATATTTTGTTTATCGGTCATGAATCGGACAATTTTTTCGTAACCGTGTAAGCGAAAAATAATCATTTTCAAGCGAGATATTAGTCGATCATAGATAACGCAGGCGGAAACTAAAACTACGAAACATTGCGCATATTCAACATGCAACATTGATTCTAGATACGGAGACAGACCAGAAATGACAAACGTTTTTTCTTGACATTCCTCAGCAGCTTAATCAGAAAAAACATCGAAAAGTCTAAAAGTAAAGTAGCTATGATCATGAAACTTCGCGGGTAGATAGATCTCACCAGGGAGGAGTGCAACGTACAATGAGCATAACTCTACCTTGCGTATTTTATGAGTTATTGCCCTCTGTTGTAGGCCTATTGAAAGCCTATGGGGGTATCAAATCACATTCAGCGACAAATTCTAGTTTTTTCCCAGATAAATCCTTTCCTAAACAAGACCGGTTTTGGCGTCCCCAACAGAAAAGTATTGGGAAAACATTGAGACAAAAGAAGAAAATGATGATCGACCAAATTGAAAAGACCTGCACAGCAAACAAAATGAGTGTGAATAACTTCTTTGGATATTGATGATCATTCTACTTTTGCCTTGATATTTTCTCTGACATAAAACACAAAAAGTATTCACACCCGTTTTGTCATCTGCAGACTTTTTTCAGTTTGGCCCAACATGACATTTGGCGTTTTGGAAAGGATAAGCGAGTGCACACGAGCGGCACGGCGAATCTAAGCTAGGCAGGACCGTATGTGTAAACATTACTTGTCAACTAGTTATTTCATAGTTACCTATCTTAAAAAGTACACGACAGTGCAGCAACCTTCTCAACTCTTAATTAGAATGTTTCTCAACAAATGATTACGGTAATCCAGCTCTTAGAACGTCATCTTCAGCAAGCTGATCGTGGAAAAACTTTGCGAGATTGACAGCCATATTTGTATGATAGAGGATTCCCAATCTAATTTTAGACCAGTGAGGCGTGACGATGACGTATTTGTTCAACGAAAAACCGAATCCTATTCTCCAGCTGCTCAACTACATAGGTTAACGATATCAAACCATTGGTGGGTCCCATTTTTGTACGAAAGGACATTTGCCACGGCCGAGGATCGAACCTGTGACCATGAATGAGTACCATGGCTAAGGCTCAGCATAATAAGATCATTACCAGACCAAAAATGGAAATATTGTTTATGAAGCTTTAACTTTTTTTGTTTTAACATTTTCTTAGCATGAGTATGTAAGAAATGATTCATCAAAGATGTTCATTGTGATCACATAGCTTTTAAAGGGGTTTCGAATATACAGAGGGGGGTCCTTTTTTCCTGGTAATACACAATTTTGACTGAATTCCTGCGTGAAAATGAAATCATTAGGCTACAGACGGGGTCAAACCCCCTTAGTGGATCCGCCACTGTAAATTTCATCAAAGAGCATTAACTCCATGAATATAATCGGCATAGTTATGGTCCTTAACCCTTTCCCAAACAAGACCTGATTTTGACGTCCCTAATAGAAAACGCTTGGGAAAACATTGAAACAAAAGAAGAAACTGCTGATAACCAGCAGTTTCTCCTTTTGTCTCAATATTTTCTATGCCATATTTTACACAATTTATGTTTTTGATAACATCAATTTTCTCATATGTGGCAGTTTTTTTAAGTGGATAACCCTAAAATTTTGCCATTTGGGAAAGGGTTAACCCATTACCAAATGTCAAACTTTTAGACTGGTCCAAATTCAAAGATGTTGCAGACAACAATTTCAAGTGAGTATGATATATCTTTTTGTCTTTTTGGGTAGAAAACATTGTGGGAAATTAAGAAATTGCTTGTCACAAGCAATTTCCTCATTTTCCACAATGTTTTCCAACGCCGTTATCTTGAAGGTCATCAAAAGGTGTCAATGTTTGGTATTGGGTTAACCACTGCACCACAGACCTCTTCTTCTAGGGGAAAGGGGGGGAGGGTCACGGTGTATAATAATGTGACTCAGAATTTCCGAAAATCTTCAATATTTTTTTTAATACTTGGCCAATTTGAATTAGGTTTGAAGCAGAGAAGGTGGGGAATTGCCAAGAATAAGCTGGACGTGTTGGATTCTTGAAAAATTAACTGATAAAAAAGTTATTGAAGATAAACCAAAATTTTGGTTTATCTTCAATAACTTTTTTATCAGTTGATTTTTCAAAATTCAACTACGTCCATCTAATGTGTGACGTATGTCCGCATTCTCTGCTTTAAATCGAATTCAAATCGGTCCAGTATTTACAAAATTATTGAAGATTTTCTGAAAATATTGTATCACGTGATTATCCACCAGTCTTAAAACTACAGTTGTTTGAAAAAGAGGCAAGTGAAGAGAATTAGGCCTACATTTAACCCCAACACTGTTACCATATTAATTGAAATCTTATCAGCGCCCAAATTAAGCAATACCAATTGACAAATTGGATTTCTTTAATTGCTTTAAATCTTCAAAGGGTTGATTAACTGCTTCAATTCCCTCCGTCTTGGAAAAATTTGAGGCTCAACTCTGTAAAAAAGGAATCTAAATGTATTTTGCAAATATAATCATATTATGCCATTTTTTCTGATTTTCAACACAAACAACAACAGCAACAACAGCAAAAGCAGGAGTGCAGAATTTTCTTCTTTTCGCTCAATAATTTCGAAATCCCTTTTGATAAGTCCTGTCGTCAAAAGCATGGCAGGGCTTTTTTGAGAAACAGTAAATAATGGAATTGAACTCAAAAAGACAGAAAGACATAAAAACACATCTTGATACAAGAGTTCCATTGGCATTTATTTGCAAATCATTAAAAATCAATTAAGTTGTAACATAAATTTTCTAAAGCACTTCTAGGTGACTACTTCATATCTACCATGAAACCTCAGATATTGCTGCTTTTCAAGAAAAAACTTGTAACTGCAGGTTTAAACAAACTGCAATTTCGAGGTTTTTATTCAAAATCGACAACATACTCTTTAATATACCATTGGTCACATTCGAAAATGTCGTAACTACAGCTTCAATAAGCTGTAGTTACGACAATTTTTAATGTGGCCGACGATATATCATCAACTTTATAACAAGAAGATCATTGTCCCCAGAAAATGTTTGGGGAAGAATTAATAAGGCATTCAAGGATAAAGTACCACCCAGTGACACACCCACATCTTGTCACAATAATTTCAAAAGCATTTATTTGCAAATCATTAAAAATCAATTAATTTTGTAATAGCTAGTTTTCAAAGCAAAGATATTTTTTTTTTATCTATAAGAAAGACAACTCCTACTAGTCTTATATATCTTTACTTCAGTCCCTTGCATAAAACACTTAAACTGTTCAGCAATAGAAATCTATATCTTGAATGCAGACACATTTTAACCCTTTTCCTTAAAGGCAAAATTTGGACAATTCCATTTTGAAAAATTCTGCAGTGGACGCTTTTTAGCATCAATTTCCAATATTTTCTTCCCTTACCTCAATGTTTTTCCAATCTTTTTTTTTTAAAAGAGACGTCAAAACCAATGCTGTTATAACATTAATACAGAAAACAGAAACAACAAAGACCAAAACTTACCTTTACAACCCCTGTGAAAAGTTCATGTAAGTTCAAAAACTGTTCTAGAACATGAAATACTAAATAGAATTTCTAGAACTGTTCATTCTAGAAGTGTCATTTAATGTTCAAGAATGTTCTAAAACAGTTCTAGAACTAGAAATGCATGCTTGAACTTTTTTCGCAGAGGAAAGAAAAATTAAGAAAGCAAAACCCTTTCCAAAATGGCGAAATTTTAGGGCAGTCCAATTTGAAAGCTGCTTTAGACAACGAAATAATCAAATGTTGATATAGAAATGTTTTTGTGTAAAACCAAGCTAAGAAAATATTGAAACAAAAGGAGAAAATGCTGATGATCAGCATTTTCTCCTTTTGTCTCAATGTTTTCCCTAGCCAATTCCATTTGGGAGGTAAAAAAACATGTCTTAATGAATGGGAAATGTTTAAGTAGAAATACAGATAGACAGAATGAAGCATTTGAATAACATTATCAATTTTTCAATTGCCACTGTGGGGAATCATGTCACACAACATTTCAACATTTTTCCACAATAATTTTAATATAATATTTGACTAATTTGAATAATATTTGAAGCAAAGAAGGTGAGAAAACACATAAGATTAGAATTTGGTTGAATACAAAGGATCTTTTAAAAAATCAGCTGATAAAAAAGTTATTGATGACCTACCAAAATTTTGAAAGCTCCTAAATAACTTTTTCTCAGCTTTTTTTTAAGATCTACCATATCCAGATATTTCTGGTGTTAATCCATCTTCTTTGCTTCAAATTGCTTCTTTGCTTCTTTGACCTCAAATTAGTCAGGTATATTAACAAAATTATTGACAATTTTCTGAAATTGTTGTGTCACATGATTCCCAAATGACAAATGTACAATTTCTGATTTCAATTTGAGTGTCACATTAGAAAGTTTCTGTTTACTTAACAACTAAATTTCAACATCAATGCAAAAATCAAATTGAAAATTATTCTCAAATTTCAAATTGATTTTGATTAGAGGAATGTCATTCTCGGGCCCTGAGCTTGAATATATTGAGTCATAACTATGAAAACGTTTTTGAATATAATGAAAGTTGTAAACTGACACAGAATAATTTCAGAATTGATTGATTGATTGTGATTAAATGCCTCTTTTTACTTCTATGGTCATAGTGAGGCAGCTAGAGCACCTAACCACGGATTCATGTCATTTCTCATACCAGAATTACCACAACATCCTTACCATTAGCCTTCAGTTGCTCACCCACATAGGTTAACGATCACGAAACCATTTGTGGGACACAATTTTGTCTGAAAGGGTATTTGCCGCAACCAGGGATCAATTTACACAAGACCTCATGGGTGAGTCTTAGGCGCTAAAGAAATCACAAAAGTTTCATACTAATGCTACAAAGATGCATGCTATAATGGGACAACATTCTTTGTAAATGTAAGTTTTAGGCAATGACTCGAGATCTCCTACATGGGTCGGTCAATATGATAACATCTAGTAGCAATTTCTTCATTTCCAAAGCCATTTTCTTGTAGGGAATCAAAAAGACTAACTGTATGCGAATGAAATAAATGAAATTTTATAGAGCTTATCATAATTGACACTTTTCAACAAAAACATTGTATTTAAATTGCAGCTTGTCATTACCACACAATGACTCTCTTTGACTCCCCACAAGATAATGGCTTTGGAAAAGATTGTGGAAAATGAAGAAATTGCTTGTCACAAGCAATTTCTTCATTTCCCGCAATATTTTCTACACTAAAGACCAAAAAATGTACAATTTAATTCAGTTTTAATTGTCGTCTGAAACATCTTTGAATTTCGAGGAGTCTAAAATTTTGTTGTTTGGTAATGGGTTAACATGGTTACCTACCTTTACGTTTCTAGGTTGACCAAACGACACACGGGGAGTATTTATAACAATCCTGTTACTCAAAATGTAGCTTTTTCTACGTTCTAGCATCTCTTTTACATCATTCATTTTGGCTTTGTCAATAATCCTCACTCTTTTTCACAAAATTATAATAGTCTACAATATCAGTGTTAATTAGATTATCAAATCACCAACAACATACTTTTCTTTATTGATCTACTTTTGAGTAGATTCTTTTCCATCCATTTTTAGATATTGTCAATTTTCCTCACTAAATTCAATCACCCTTTAATATAATGTCCCATGCGCAGTCATAAACTATGCATCATTTTCTCTTTCAGAAATATTCAAGCAATTCCTATATAGTCCTTTCCAAAGCATAAAAAATTTAGACTGAAACAGTTTGAAAGCTGCTGTAGACAACAAAATTAATGGATGTTGAAAAACGATAGGATTTCTATACAATGTACCACAGAAAATATTTAGCCAAAAGAAGAAAATTCTGGTTATCAGCATTTATTTCTTTTGCCTGAATATTTCTCCAAGTTTTTGCTGTATCAAAGGGATGCCAAAACCAGCGCTTGCTTAAAAGAAATGGTTGAACCATCTGTTTCAATTCATATAATCACTTTAAATTTCTTTATCCAGTCACTTAAACAATTATAGAAACTTTCAAATGCTCAGATGTTAAATATATTTCAAGTCATGAATCAATCCACTAAAATTTGCATTTCATCTTTCATTGATAGAAATACCTGGGCTTTTTAGCTCACCTGAGCACGATAGTGCTCATGGTGAGGTATTGTGATACCGCTGTGTCCGTCGTCCGTCGTCCGTCGTCAGTCGTCCGTCGTCCGTCGTGCGTGAACCTTTGGCTTGTGTGCACTCTAGAGACCACATTTTTTGCCCAATCAACCTGAAATTTGCTCAGAATGATTGTCTTGATGAAATCTCGGACAAGTTCGAAATTGGGTCATCTGGGGTCAAAAACTAGGTCACGGGGTCAAATATTAGAAAAACCTTGTGTGCACTCTAGAGGCCACATTTTTTGCCCAATCAACCTGAAATTTGCTCAGAATGCTTGTCTTGATAAAATCTCGGACAAGTTTGAAATTGGGTCATCTGGGGTCAAAAACTAGGTCACGGGGTCAAATATTAGAAAAACCTTGTGTGCACTCTAGAGGCCACATTTTTTGCCCAATCAACCTGAAATTTGCTCAGAATGCTTGTCTTGATGAAATCTCGAACAAGTTTGAAATTGGGTCATCTAGGGTCAAAAACTAGGTCACGGAGTCAAATCTTAGAAAAACCTTGTGTGCACTCTAGAGGCCACATTTTTTGCCCAATCAACCTGAAATTTGCTCAAAATGATTGTCTTGATAAAATCTCGGACAAGTGTGAAATTGGGTCATCTAGGGTCAAAAACTAGGTCACGGGGTCAAATCTTAGAAAAACCTTGTGTGCACTCTAGAGGCCACATTTTTTGCCCAATCAACCTGAAAATTGCTCAGAATGGTTGTCTTGATGAAATCTCGGACAAGTTAGAAATTGGGTCATCTTGGGTTAAAAACTAGGTCACAGGGTCAAATGTTAGAAAAACCTTGTGTGCACTCTAGAGGCCACATTTTTTGCCCAATCAACCTGAAAATTTGTCAGAATGATTGTCTTGATGAAATCTACGATAAGTTCGAAATTGGGTCATCTAGGGTCAAAAACTAGGTCACAGGGTGAAATTTTAGAAAAACCATGTGTGCACTCTAGAGGCCAAATTTTTTGCCCAATCAACCTGAAAATTGGTCTGAAATGGTGACTTGATGAAATCTCGGACAAGTTAGAAATTGGGTCATCTGGGGTCAAAAACTAGGTCACGGGGTCAAATTTTAGAAAAACCTTGTGTGCACTCTAGAGGCCACTTTTTTTGTCCAAATGTACTCATTTTTGCTCAGGAAGTGTGTTTTGATGATTTCTCGGACAAGTTTGAAATTGGGTCATCTGGGGTCAAAAACTAGGTCACAGGGTCAAATCTTATAAAAACCTTGTGTGCACTTAGAGGCCACATTTTTTGCCCAATCAACCTGAAAATTGCTTAGAATGATTGTCTTGATAAAATCTCGGACAAGTTAGAAATTGGGTCATCTTGGGTTAAAAACTAGGTCACAGGGTCAAATGTTAGAAAAACCTTGTGTGCACTCTAGAGGCCACATTTTTTGCCCAATCAACCTGAAAATTTGTCAGAATGATTGTCTTGATGAAATCTACGATAAGTTTGAAATTGGGTCATCTAGGGTCAAAAACTAGGTCACGGGGTGAAATTTTAGAAAAACCATGTGTGCACTCTAGAGGCCACATTTTTTGCCCAATCAACCTGAAAATTGGTCTGAAATGGTGACTTGATGAAATCTCGGACAAGTGTGAAATTGGGTCATCTGGGGTCAAAAACTAGGTCACGGGGTCAAATTTTAGAAAAACCCGGTCTCCCTAAAAAGCGTCGAGAAACGCCGGGAACTGTCGAGAAGCGCCGAGGGATCTAAATCGGCGTCGAGAAGCGTCTAGAGATCAAATTTAGCGTTGAGAAAGATAAATTTCCATATTAGAGGCCACAATTAGAGTTTAGAATACAAAAATTACATGATTATGGTTATAGAATTCATTTTATATTTTCATATAGATTCTTAATTTATGAGACTGTGTTGAAGCATTGAGATATCTGATACAGCGTCGAGTCTACACATCAAGCTTAGCGTCGAGAAACATAAATCTTCATTTTGGAGACTATAGGCCTAACTTGCATTTAAATTACAAAATTACATGAATATAGTTTTAAAACTGGTTTTATTTATCTAATTTTATGAGACTGTGAAGAAGCGCCGAGAGATTTGACTCGGCGACGAGAGGCGTCTAGAGATCAAACTTAGCGTCGAGAAACATAGAATTCTAGTTTGGATGCCATTTAGATTATGAAATTACGTGGAAATTGATAATTAAATTATCAAATTGAAATATTCATGTGTTATTATGTAATTTTTAATGATCAATGTTCACGCGACGAAAGCATTGAGAAGCGTTGACAGTCCTGGATTAGCGCCGAGAAACATTTTCGTAATTAGCGACTTTTATATTACACAAATGATGGGTTTAAAATGAAATGTTTATGTGTTGATCTATTTTTATGAGACTTTGTATAAGTAGGCTAACGAAAAAACTGACCCAACACTTAGAAGAGTCGACAGATATGAATAAGCGTCTAGAAACGTTTTAATAGCAATTTTAACTGGAATTCATTTTATGTATACATGTAATAACTGAATATGATTTTAAAATCGAATTATTTGTCCATTGTAATTTTTCAATGAGACTGTTTGGTATTTCAGCGTTGGAGTGTTATTGTTGAAAATTACTTTTAATATCTTAGTTCTCTGAACCAATCCGTGTACTGATTCAGATGGCTACTGAAAACAAAATTCCCATCATGTGACGTCCATACATTTCTATCAGTTCTGGTAATCTTTGGAGTGTCCAATTTTTATTTAACTTCAAGATGTCATTCAGAAATTTATAGTTACTTATCTTGGAAACCAATTCAAAGATACTTTTTTGTCATCTTTCCTAGCAGCGCAATTAAAGGATTCGCGTGTGATAATTGCTGATTGTCGGAAAGCTGAAGTTTGATACCTTATCAAAATAGGTGTGAAAACCTCTGATTGGCAGCACACTCCATTAAACGATCTCGTTAAAGAAGGTGTGAATATTATCGGAGATGGACAGCGAACTTAAGTCCTTCGTATTTTAATGAATAAACTACGACGTTTATTCATTAAACACTAGAAGAGCACTAGTTACATGTAGATTAGTTACCATACACTAGTTCAGCTAGTGGTGCCTCGATAAGCGGGGAAAAATACGCACACACAAACAAACTTCCAGTGGTTCAGAACAATGTCGTGTTAGATAACGAGACAAATATCAAATTTGTTATTCTGTGACCCAAATTCCTAAATATTAAACCCACAGAAGTTGGCTTTTAGCATTATTTGGGCCGTTTACAGATTTTAAAACAAATAGAATAAGATTCATATTGAAAATAGAATCAATCGATAAAGATTACAATTGCTTGCGCAAATACATGTATTTACAAACCGATTTGGTATCCAGGGGTAATCGTAATCTAGGTACAACTTTACAAGTCAAACGAAACCAAACTTTGGCAAACGGAAAAATTAAAAGGCATTTTTTTTTTTTCATTATGTTTGGTTATTTTTTCAAAGAAACTCTGCCCAAAACTGGATGATAGTGCGTCTTTAAATAAACTTGAGTGAATATTTTGAAACACACACCCATATGTGGGACCCCCTACCCATATGTACCACCTTCACCGAAGAAAATTCGTGAAACGAACACATATGGAAATAAAAAATCATATTTATATAATTCTAAGGGCAGACTTAGCATAGATTCTCGAATCTATTTAATGATTCTCATTGCTTATCCAGGTCTCTCGGCGCTACTTTTAATCACTCGACGCTTTTCCACAGTTCCATAGATATAAATTATGGTCTCTGATATGAAGCTTTATACTTCTAGACGCTAAGTTTGATCTCTCGACGCCTCTCGGCTCTATGTCAGATCTCTCGGCGCTCCTGCTCAGTTTCATAAATTTATATTATAGTCTCTAATATAAAGATTTATATACTAACTTCTAGTCGCTAAGTTTGATCTCTCGACGCCTCTCAGCTCTATGTCAGATCTCTCGGTGCTCCTGCACAGTTTCATAAATTTACATTATGGTCTCTAATATGAAGCTTTGTACTTCTAGACGCTAAGTTTGATCTCTCAGCTCTGAGTCAGATTCGCTTCTTCACAGTTTCATAAATATAAATTATGGTTTCTAATATGAAGCTTTGTAGGCTACTTGTCTTCTATAGACTAAGTTTGATCTCTCGACGCCTCTCAGCTCTGAGTCGGATCTCTCGACGCTTCTACACAGCCTCATAAAAAACCCAAATAGAACCAATTTTTAAACCATATACCTTTAAATTTTGTAATTAAAATTATGGGCTCTAATATGAATATTTACGTTTCTAGACGCTTGATCTCTCGACGCCTCTCGGCTCTGAGTCAGATCTCTCGGCGCTTCTACACCGCCACATAAAAGACAAATAAAATCAATTTTTAAACCATAATATACCTTTTAATTTCGTAATTGAAATGCCAATTATGGTCTCTAATACAGATATTTATGTTTCTCGACGCTAAATTTGATCTCTACACGCTTCTCGACGCCGATTTAGATCTCTCGACGCTTCTCGGCAGTTCCCGGCGTTTCTCGACGCTTTATTCGGTCTCCCTAAAAAGCGTCGAGAAACGCCGGGAACTGTCGAGAAGCGCCGAGGGATCTAAATCGGCGTCGAGAAGCGTCTAGAGATCAAATTTAGCGTTGAGAAAGATAAATTTCCATATTAGAGGCCACAATTAGAGTTTAGAATACAAAAATTACATGATTATGGTTATAGAATTCATTTTATATTTTCATATAGATTCTTAATTTATGAGACTGTGTTGAAGCATTGAGATATCTGATACAGCGTCGAGTCTACACATCAAGCTTAGCGTCGAGAAACATAAATCTTCATTTTGGAGACTATAGGCCTAACTTGCATTTAAATTACAAAATTACATGAATATAGTTTTAAAACTGGTTTTATTTATCTAATTTTATGAGACTGTGAAGAAGCGCCGAGAGATTTGACTCGGCGACGAGAGGCGTCTAGAGATCAAACTTAGCGTCGAGAAACATAGAATTCTAGTTTGGATGCCATTTAGATTATGAAATTACGTGGAAATTGATAATTAAATTATCAAATTGAAATATTCATGTGTTATTATGTAATTTTTAATGATCAATGTTCACGCGACGAAAGCATTGAGAAGCGTTGACAGTCCTGGATTAGCGCCGAGAAACATTTTCGTAATTAGCGACTTTTATATTACACAAATGATGGGTTTAAAATGAAATGTTTATGTGTTGATCTATTTTTATGAGACTTTGTATAAGTAGGCTAACGAAAAAACTGACCCAACACTTAGAAGAGTCGACAGATATGAATAAGCGTCTAGAAACGTTTTAATAGCAATTTTAACTGGAATTCATTTTATGTATACATGTAATAACTGAATATGATTTTAAAATCGAATTATTTGTCCATTGTAATTTTTCAATGAGACTGTTTGGTATTTCAGCGTTGGAGTGTTATTGTTGAAAATTACTTTTAATATCTTAGTTCTCTGAACCAATCCGTGTACTGATTCAGATGGCTACTGAAAACAAAATTCCCATCATGTGACGTCCATACATTTCTATCAGTTCTGGTAATCTTTGGAGTGTCCAATTTTTATTTAACTTCAAGATGTCATTCAGAAATTTATAGTTACTTATCTTGGAAACCAATTCAAAGATACTTTTTTGTCATCTTTCCTAGCAGCGCAATTAAAGGATTCGCGTGTGATAATTGCTGATTGTCGGAAAGCTGAAGTTTGATACCTTATCAAAATAGGTGTGAAAACCTCTGATTGGCAGCACACTCCATTAAACGATCTCGTTAAAGAAGGTGTGAATATTATCGGAGATGGACAGCGAACTTAAGTCCTTCGTATTTTAATGAATAAACTACGACGTTTATTCATTAAACACTAGAAGAGCACTAGTTACATGTAGATTAGTTACCATACACTAGTTCAGCTAGTGGTGCCTCGATAAGCGGGGAAAAATACGCACACACAAACAAACTTCCAGTGGTTCAGAACAATGTCGTGTTAGATAACGAGACAAATATCAAATTTGTTATTCTGTGACCCAAATTCCTAAATATTAAACCCACAGAAGTTGGCTTTTAGCATTATTTGGGCCGTTTACAGATTTTAAAACAAATAGAATAAGATTCATATTGAAAATAGAATCAATCGATAAAGATTACAATTGCTTGCGCAAATACATGTATTTACAAACCGATTTGGTATCCAGGGGTAATCGTAATCTAGGTACAACTTTACAAGTCAAACGAAACCAAACTTTGGCAAACGGAAAAATTAAAAGGCATTTTTTTTTTTTCATTATGTTTGGTTATTTTTTCAAAGAAACTCTGCCCAAAACTGGATGATAGTGCGTCTTTAAATAAACTTGAGTGAATATTTTGAAACACACACCCATATGTGGGACCCCCTACCCATATGTACCACCTTCACCGAAGAAAATTCGTGAAACGAACACATATGGAAATAAAAAATCATATTTATATAATTCTAAGGGCAGACTTAGCATAGATTCTCGAATCTATTTAATGATTCTCATTGCTTATCCAGGTCTCTCGGCGCTACTTTTAATCACTCGACGCTTTTCCACAGTTCCATAGATATAAATTATGGTCTCTGATATGAAGCTTTATACTTCTAGACGCTAAGTTTGATCTCTCGACGCCTCTCGGCTCTATGTCAGATCTCTCGGCGCTCCTGCTCAGTTTCATAAATTTATATTATAGTCTCTAATATAAAGATTTATATACTAACTTCTAGTCGCTAAGTTTGATCTCTCGACGCCTCTCAGCTCTATGTCAGATCTCTCGGTGCTCCTGCACAGTTTCATAAATTTACATTATGGTCTCTAATATGAAGCTTTGTACTTCTAGACGCTAAGTTTGATCTCTCAGCTCTGAGTCAGATTCGCTTCTTCACAGTTTCATAAATATAAATTATGGTTTCTAATATGAAGCTTTGTAGGCTACTTGTCTTCTATAGACTAAGTTTGATCTCTCGACGCCTCTCAGCTCTGAGTCGGATCTCTCGACGCTTCTACACAGCCTCATAAAAAACCCAAATAGAACCAATTTTTAAACCATATACCTTTAAATTTTGTAATTAAAATTATGGGCTCTAATATGAATATTTACGTTTCTAGACGCTTGATCTCTCGACGCCTCTCGGCTCTGAGTCAGATCTCTCGGCGCTTCTACACCGCCACATAAAAGACAAATAAAATCAATTTTTAAACCATAATATACCTTTTAATTTCGTAATTGAAATGCCAATTATGGTCTCTAATACAGATATTTATGTTTCTCGACGCTAAATTTGATCTCTACACGCTTCTCGACGCCGATTTAGATCTCTCGACGCTTCTCGGCAGTTCCCGGCGTTTCTCGACGCTTTTTAGGGAGACCCGAAAAACCTTGTGTGCACTCTAGAGGCCACATTTTTTGTCCAAATGTACTCATTTTTGCTCAGGAAGTGTGTTTTGATGATTTCTCGGACAAGTTCGAAATTGGGTCATCTGGGGTCAAAAACTAGGTCCCGGGGTCAAATCTTAGAAAAACCTTGTGTGCACTCTAGAGGCCATATTTTTTGTCCAAATGTACTCATTTTTGCTCAGGAAGTGTGTTTTTTTATGATTTCTCTGACAAGATTAAAATTGGGTCATTTGGGGTCAAAAACTAGGTCACGGGGTCAAATCTTAGGAAAACCTTGTGTGCACTCTAGTCTCAGGTGAGCGCTTCAGGGCCAATGGCCCTCTTGTAAGTGCATTTTTTCGCCATTTTCAAACAATTTTACAGATTCATTTAGAAATCACAATGAGCATTCTCTTTTTCCCTAGGTTACTTTTACTTATATTAAATGTATCTTTTGTTTTAATATAGGGATTTGACAGTAAAAGAAATACTAATAATTACATTTTTCTATTAGAAAATGTGCAAAATTAATTTAAGCAATTTACTTTTTTTTCTCTAAAGAAAGAACTAAGATATTTCTATTTCATTCTATATCACACAATTTCACTTCTGTATGTCGATCTAAACTCTATTTCATTTTTTTTTTCATTTTTGTGTGTGTTTGTGATTTGTCCTTGTACATCAAGAGCTAGCGAGTGGCTCTCAACATTTTTGTAATAAGTCTGTCACTTCAAACTTAACATAAAAGCACCTGACACTGAAATTGACATATATAAATTATCAATCTAACCCTATGTTGTAATTATTTGACAGAACTGTATGAATAATCAACAAGTACCAACAACATTATATTACCATTAGGTTTAATTAGACTTGTATTAATTATGAATCATAGATTATGATCATGCACTTATGAAAAGTAATTATAACTCAGAAATCTTCATTGAAAAAAGATATAAATTTCTGAAAGAATATTTACTACTTTTTATGAACATAATGATTTAAGAAAATTTACTAAATTCTTCCAGAATTATCTAATCTTAATATGTTAACATAAATTCGGGAATCCCTAGAGCATGCAATCACACTTTTCTTCAAATTAAAGCCTATGTATGTCCCACAATTTATACTTCACTGTTTACCACACAATGACACATTTTGACGCCCCTCAAGATAAAAGCTTCAGAAAACACTGTGGAAAATGAAGAAATTGTTTGTGAGAAGCAATTTCTTCATTTCCAACAATGAATTTTACACATAAGATCAAAAAATGTATGCAATATCTTTGAATTTGGGCAAGTCAAAAATTTTGTCCTCTTGTAATGGGTTAATATACCCAAATTCCCATTATTTCGAGAGGGTTGTTTGCCTTGCCTGTGTTCAAGTTTGCTGATGAAAATTTGATAATTTATTTAAGTATGTTTGCTTAAAAGATAGTATGCTTGAAAGATGTGTGTCCAAAAAAGGATACCCCATATTGTCGCTTTTCAACGAAAATCTCGTAACTGCAGCTTAAAACAAGCTGCAGTTACGAGGTTTTTGTTGAAAAGCAGCGATATATTTCATTGAACATTTCAGTTTTACATCTAATCGTGATAGGAAATTGTGCGACAATAACTGCAGAAAATATTCAATAAGCCTTGTGAGTAAAAAATGTTCCTGGAGTTAGAGCATAGAAACAGATTACAAAGCTCAATTGTGACATTGAACTTTGACCCCCAAACAATAGGACACCTCCTTGGGTCAGGAGCATTAATTATGTCCTAGGTCAAATGGTTCTTGAGTAAGAGCATGGAAACAGATTTAAAACAAAGTTTGAATTGATCTTGACCTTTGACCTATATGACCCGAAAAGGGCAATAATGCTATAAAGTCTCATGATTTGAGGCCGTCTATGGACGGCTAGACAAACAGACAGACATGAAGAAACAAATACCGAGGGTATATTTCGTTTTACTTCATAAGTATGTGTGTGCGTGTGTGGTGGTGGTGGTGGTATTGGTGTTAGTTAGCTTATTTTCTTGTATTTAGATCTATAGGAACAAAATATAAGTAATTTCAATAGCTGATCTTTGAAACAAAACCAATGGCAAATGAAATTGTGAAACAGCTAGGTATGGACGATAATAAACCTGAGATACTGTTAGATAATGTTGAAGTATGTTTATCAAATGAACACTCTGCCAGCGGATAATATCCATGGTCATGGAAAAACATCAAAATTAGCTGATGAAATACAAGGAAGTGACCACTTTTTTTTAAAGATTGAAGTACTAAATTAATTTGAGAAAAAATCAGAGAAAATTCAAAATTAATTGACTGATGACCCCCCTAGAAGGACTTTGTGCCAAACTTTGCGCCTTCAGCGCTTGCCTTCACTGCTTCGGAGCTCATTTTACGCCACACCAAAGCAAATAACATGGCTACGCCTCTGTAACATACAGTAAAATTATATTTGTGTCCATTTTCTCCCAAAGAATTTGGTTAATATGCTATATTAACCCAAAACATTTAAGCAATCTAAAACTATGCACAATTAACCACTTCAAAACAATCCACATTCAAACTTTTTACTTCATTAATGTTCAAGGCACAAGTCCATATTTGACAATGAAAGAAACCAAAGTTTGGGTCATAAATCGTTGTTTGTCCCAAGTGGATTCTCAAGATGTTTTAACAAGTGTTGTAAATTAAGAAGGGGAGTATAAGGAAGCCCAAATATAATTTATTACAGTTTATAGTGGGTTTGTATTTCTTGAGAAAAAAATATGCGAATTTGATATGCAGGTAGTGTAGACTAAGACCAGACTGCATGCATATGCAGGCTGATCTTAGTCTACTATTCCTGCCAAAAAGGGAATTTCTATGTGTCATAGTTCTGTATAAAGCATGTCCTTAAGATGTTTTAGCAACTGTTGTAAATAAAGAAGAGAAGTATAAGATAGCCCCAAAACAATTTATTACAGTTTATATTGGGTTGATATGGACAGTGGATTTATTTTTGATAGATTTATGATAAATATTTGTTGCAACCTAATGACAATATTCCATCATGTGACATCATAATGTGTATGTGATAATTCAACCCTTTGCCAAATAACAAGAATTTAAACAAGTCCAAATACAGATTTTGTAGCATAGATATCAAAATGTTATAGTCTAACAAGCATTTTTACAATTTCGAGAAAATAAATTTTGAAATTTCAACTTTTATATAGAACACATTATAGCAGATAGGACAATCTGTTAGATCTACTGAAAATCTCTTCTCGATCCAAGCAAGCACTAATATTCTATACAAATGAAAAGATATATGGTTTTAGTCCCATCAAAATTAATGCCTGCATCCTTATTTCTTTTCTAATCCTAAAACTTGGCTTTGAGAATTAATCCCAAGTTCCCAACACTTGGACGGCTGGATTATCTCCTCTGTTGTTTGAAATAGTCTAGCTTTAAAAACTAGATGTTCGAGGGTGATCCAATTTGAAAGCTGCTGCAAATGACAAAATGGATGTTAATTGTAAGTGATATAATTTGAGGCAAAAAGAGAAAATGCTTATAGCTGCCTCAATGGTTTACCAAGCCTTCTCTAATAGAGATTTCCAAACCAAGTTTTGTTTGGAAAAGGTTTAACCTTTCATAGGATTGATCACAGTTTATGTCTTGAGACCGTTTGTTGATCACAATTTATAATGTGTTTAAAGAGGACTGTTTCCATGTTCCAAGTGGTACTTGAAATCTTGAATAAGTAACCATTCTCAGAGATACTATTTTGCTCCAATCTGATTCAAATCTGTTGTTAACAAAATAAAATAACATCTGACAGGCACCAGCAAAGGGTAATCTTCTATGACCTTTTCTTCAGACCAATCAAAAAAATACATTCAAGATTTTGTCCTCCACGAGGACATATACCATTTCAGTGAAAAGACTTTTTGTGAACTTTGCATGTGCATGCCATGGAAAATTATATAAAACAACAGATTTGAGTAGTTAGAGTAAATACAGTCGATTTCAGTTTTTCCAAGTTCATAGAAGATTATGCCCCCTTTCTGGTTATTGATCACATTTATAATGTGTTTAAAGAGGCATGTTTCCAAGTATGCAATGACCCTTGAGATATCAATATGGCCACCGTTTATTATCCATAACTTATCAAAATTATCATTATGTTGTTTTCAACCCTTGTTTGAACACAACCCATTGTTTGATATATGGCTCATGGTCTTCTAAAGCAATGAACACTGTTGATCATATTTAACCCTTTCCCAAACGACAAAATTTTAGGGTGATCCATTTCAAAAACTGTGACAAATGACAAAATGGATATTATTAAAGATAGAATTTGTGTAAAATATGACACAGAAAATATTGAGGCAAAAGGAGAAACTGCTGGTTATCAGCAGTTTCTTCTTTTGCCTCAATGTTTTCCCAAGCCGTTTCTATTAGGAACGTTAAAACAAGGTCTTGTTTGGGAAAGGGTAAAGGTATTCATAAGATACCAAACACTTTGTACATCAATGACAACTAAAATTAAGGTATGAAGTGCCTAATTAAAAACACCACTTTCTAGCCATACGAAATGCATCAAATTACACACACTTGTAAATACACTTCACATAAGTTGATTCACCGTGCCGGATTTCAAGATAATGCTTCAAGGAGAAAGTAATTAACAAATATTATTTTACTCTATATTCATATAAAAGGGAGGTAATTTGGAACGTTTTTGTCCAATATTTCCATAAATATGCATTAATTCAAAATTCTAAACCGTACAAAATGCTTATGTTTATATTTGGAATAGAAATGTAACACACTTTAGGAATTACTAGCACTTTTCATATTTCGCCGCGGGCTCTTTGGTGCTAATTAGGCCCTTTTTACCTTAATTAGAGATATCCTCAATTCTAAAGCATCATCTGTGGCAACAGAAATTGACGAGAATATCCTTGTCAAGTCCCATTGCTACAGATGACACCCAAAGATCCAAAAAGTGTTTTGTAGTTAATGATGGGTTTCAAAGGTATACTACTCTTCAAAAAGTTATTTAAGGAATGAATGCAATTTTATTTTTTTCAGGCAGGTATGAAAAATAAAATCTAATCACACTGTATGAATCCGCGAAGCGGTTCATACAAAAGTGTGATTAGATTTTATTTTTCATACCTGCATGAAAAAAATTAAATTGCATTCATTCCTTATAATTTAATAATACATTTTATTACCGTAAATAGTAATATCTGCGACTAGAAAGAATGAGATATCGTTTGGACTATGTTCAAAGAAGCGGATAGATGTGCGATATCTGCCCGCTGCCAAGGTATTCAGATCGTGCCTTTCCGTGACGAAAACTTTAAATGACGTCATAAAAAGCGTGCGTAACTGCTACGTCGTTTACAGCGAATTCAGTCATTATAACGTTATTTTCCATTCCCTCAAGTGCGTTTTAAGCAATAAGTTTTTGAAATTGAGTTTGTTTTAACTAGAAAATCTATTTAAGAGTAGGATTTTATGATAAAACTTGCAGTTTACTACTAAAAACGAACGTAATATGCCGATTTGCACAGGGCACATCCATTTATCCATATTATTGACTCCGAAAGAAGTTCCGGCAATGTCATTTTTTTTTCATGGAGTTATGAAAAAAATTTTTTAGCCAATCAAAACGCTCGGATTTTAATGAAATCAACAAATATTGAATTCTTAAAGAATAATATCATGATGGAGAATCACATGACACAACATTCTATGATATCATTTAACAATTCTGTTAATAAATGACTGAATTGAAAAAGTTTTGAAAAAGAGAAAGTGGGAATTTAAATGCCAGGTATTTGCTAAGTTCTGCAAATGATCTTTTGAAAATCAGCTGATAACAAGATGTGTTTGTGAAACATGTATACTCTCGAAAATATGCCCCAATCTTTTGATATGAGGGCATAAAAAAGTTATTGACAAACAACGAAAAAACATTTGTGGGAATGGGTAATACATTAAAATAAAGGACATGGGAGATAACTCAATTTAAGTTGAATTATGCTATAATCTATGAGTTTCTTCCCTTTAATAGCTTAACCCTATCCCATACGAGACCTGGTTTTGATGTCCCTAAAAGAATTACCTTGAGAAAACATTGATACAAAAGAAGAAAATGCTGAAAACCAGCATTTTCTCCTTTTGTCCCAATGTTTGCACTTTAATTTCATATTATTTACATTCATTGTGTCGTCTTCAACATCAATCAAATTGGACCAGTTGGAATCCCTTTCATTAGGGAAAGAGTTAATTGTTCACTGAATGATGACTTTTCTCAAACAAGACTTGGTTTTGACATCCCTAGAAGAAGACTTAGTAAGAACTGTAAGACAAAAGAAGACAAATTAAGCTGATCATCAGTTTTTTCACCTGTTAACCCCATATATTTTTTTCGAAAAATTGAATAAATATCATATAAATAATCTAGATCTACATCCATTTTCTTGTCTGCAACAGCTTTCATATATCTAAAAGGAGAAAACAATGATAAACTTTTTATATCTTGATAATCATGTGAGGCTTTATTGGACAAAAGTCCTTAATTTACTCTGTCAGTATCAATTTTGTAGTCTGCAGTATTTTTCAAACCACACTACCCTGATTTTTTGCTGCTTGGGAAAGGGTTGAAATAGATGTCCTTGATCAAGGGTTCCAATTACGTTATTTGAATTTTCTTTTCAAAAGATCTACATTAAAAGCATTATACTCTTTCGCAGCACTATTTAAACAACATGCAGAATCATTATTGAATGATCAAAACATAATTACTACAGCATAATTAAGCACTAGTTACAACATTTTGAACAACGACTATTTCCCAAACTTCTATAAATTGAACCTGTCAAAATTGAAAGCTGCTGCAGACAACAAAATGGGTACAAAGCAATATGCAATTTGTTTATATATTATACCATTAAATATATTGAGGGAAAAGAAGAAAAAATAATGGTCATCAGCATTTTCTTCTTATAAATCTCTCATCGTTTTTGAAGCCTATGATTTTTAAGGAACATCAAACACCATGCATACCTTACATGGGAAAGGATTAAGCGATGATAGGTGAAAAAAGTTTGTTTTAAAAATTGGTTCAATATTGATATAGCCACAATTATTATTCGACTATTGACTGTGTAAATAGTGATTGTGTCCTGTAATTAACCCTTGATATCAGCACTTCTCTTTAGAATAAACTTTGTAACTGCATTATTCGGACGACATTGTTAACATTCGGCGTTGGAACATTCCACCTCTGAATGTTTACGATATCGATCATCCCAAAGGTGAGGACACATAACAAATGTACATAACATCGCACAAAAAATTCTGAAGTCTTCTGAATCTCATTATGCCTACCTTGAGCTGCAGTTATTAGAGGTTTTCATCTATAGAAAGTGGCAATACCAGTATATAGTATGTCTGGTTTTGCAGGCCTCACTATGCATTGTTCTGAGGCCATCATCAGGAACAAGAGCCTTCAGGTTATTCTCCTACATTAACCAATTACCAAACGGCAAAATTTTGGACTGGTCCAATTTGAAAGGTGTTGCAGACGACAATACATGTATAAGTTGATGAAATTTTAAAAATATTTCCATTTTGGGTTAGAAAACATTGTGGTAAATGAAGAAATTGCTTGTCACAAGCAATTACTTCATTTTCCACGATGTTTTCCAAAGCCGTTTTTATTTGGGGAGTCAAAAGGCATCAATGTGTGGTAATGGGTTAATAAGTGCTTGTTTACTTGCTGATGCCTGGGTGACTGGAATAATTTTGCCAGTACCTAGAATAGTTCAACTTGTAGACTCTGCAAATATTTTCATGTTGTTATTTGAGCCAGGATCTGGTTTAAGGTGACCTGTATGGCATACGCACAGTCTGATCAGGATTCATGTTGTTCTCAAATAGCTTCTTTGTGATCTGCAGTAACTGTAAGGGAGCAGCATCGATCTGTGTCAGATGGCACTTGAACATAGGGCTGATCCTGAATCATGGTAGTCTCTAATACTTTAACCCATCCTGCAGACGACAATTTCTAGTGAATGGAATTTTGGATTTTTAGGTCTTTATGGACGGAAAACATTGTGGGAAATGAAGAAATTGCTTGTCACAAGCAATTTCTTCATTTTACACAATGCTTTCCATGGCCATTATTTTGTGGGGAGTCAAAAAGAGACATTGTGTGGTAATGTGTTAAGTGACCCTTTTCGGGATAATTGCTCATTTCTGTCAACATTCTTTTTTCACCATATCTCATTAGAACAACAATTAATATTAGTAGGATAAATTTACCCTCTCCCACATGACAACATTAATTCAAAACTGATCCAAATTTGAAGCTTGTCTTTGTGCCAAGATGAATGTAATAAAAAGCATATTTTACTGCATAAAAAGCAATAAGAGAAAAGGAGAAAATGATGTCCATCAAAATTTCTTCCTTTCTCTAATCATGACCAATGCTTTCCTTTTAGCTTTCTTTATTGTAGATATGAAAACTACTGGTCTTGTTTGGGAAAGAGTTAATAAAAAGCACTGCAACAATAAAAAAAATATAGTCCACCAAACTGGACAACTTTGTAGGCTAAGTCTGTCAGATTAGGGTCATAAGAAAACATTGCTGAAGTTGGGTCATTAGCTGGTGGACTATACCTGAACGTGCATGTTATCACATCACTCTGTGTCAAACACTGTTAACAAAGTTACAAAATTGAGTCAAACATTGTGAATAAACTTACAGATGATTTCACTTCCAACTTGGAACATTTGTCAGAACCCCGTGCCTGTACATGCGTACAAATGAAATTAATTATAAATTAAATAGATCAGCATGATAATAAACTAGACAGCCCTGGCGGTCTGGAAGCGCTCCACAGGCCTGATTGTTTGTCTTGTTGAATGCAATTGCAAAGGTTCAGGCTGCCCAAACAAGCAAATGCATGACCAAGAGCAAGAGAGATCGTATGGCTGTAGATTCTGTGAAAGTTCTGTATTGATTAGTTAATACTAATGGTTGTAAAAGTGAAAATAAAGCCGAAAATGGCAATTTTGTCAATGTCAAGGGCACATAACTCATGATATAAAATTCAGATCAAGCTGAAAATTATACAAAGACAAGATCTTGTGGTCCTCAACATTCTGTACAAGTTTTGTCTTGATCAGTCAATATTTGTAGTTATTAGAGTGTATTTTTACAAAGTCAAAATAGAGTCGAAAAAGGCAATTTTGTCAATTTCAAGGGCACATAACTCATGATATAATATTCAGATCAAACTGAAAATTATACCAAGACAAGATCTTATAGTCACCAACATTCTGTACAAGTTTTGTGTTGATTAGTCTATATTTGTAGTTGCTAGAGTGAAAACAAAGTCAAAATAGAGCCGAAAATGGCAATTTTGTCAATTTCAATGGCATATAACTCATGATGTAAAATTCAGATCAGGCTGAAAATAATACCAAGCCAAGATCTTATGATCATCATCATTCTGTCAAAGTTTAGTCTCGATTGTATAATATTTGTAGATTTTAGAGTAAAAATAAAGTCAAAAACAGCTTTTTTTGACATTCAAGGGCAGATAACTCCAGTTATTCTACTTCAATCCAATTTCTTTGAAGGAATCTGAGAGAGGGTCACCCAAGGATCATTCCTGTGAAGTATGATTGAAATCCATCCAGTAGTTTCTGAGGAGAAGATTTTTAAAGAAAAGGTTTACGGACGGACACACGAGGGACACACCGCCATGACAATAGTCCGCTGGCCTGACGGCCAGTGGAGCTAAAAATTAAGAAATAATCACTTATATTACTTACAAATTACTTAATCCTCAAAGTTACAAAGTTGTGTCAAACATTGTGAACAAACCTAAAGATGATTTCAACTTGGAACATTTGTCTGATCCTTGTGCCTACACATACAAATGAAATTTATTATACATTAAGGTAGTAAACCTAATAGGATTTACAAGATGTCGGAATTATTCCTGCAACATCGTTAACATTCGGCGGTGGAAGGTTCCATCGTGGAATTTTAAGACGTCGCCTGAATGGGTTTGGAAACGTAACAAATGTTTATAACCTCGCAAGAAAAATTATCTACATCAGAAGAATCTCTTGATGGATGGACTACCTTACATAGATCGACATATTCAAACTAGATTTACACATCCCTAAAAGAATAGGCTCGAATAAACATCGAGGCAAAAAAAATATGCTGATGATCAGCATTTTCTTCTTTAGCCTCAACATTTTCTATGCTATAACATACATATTTGGCCATTTGGGAAAGGGATAAAGGCAGCACATAATTATCAACCCATAACCAAACAGAACAAGAGTGCCATGGTCACAATATACGCCGCTCCAGAGACTAAGTTTTAAGGGGGCATAACTCAGGCAAAAATCAATGAACCATAAAATCCTTCCTTCATGCACATCTACCAATTGAGGTGATAACATTGACCAAGTTTCAAGAAGATCCAGCCAGAAACTTAGGAGTTGCGTTGACAAGAAAAGTGGACGGACGTACGGACGGACGGACGGATGGACGGATGGACGGACGGACGGACGGATGGACGGATGGACGGACGGACGGACGGACAGACGGAGAAGATGACGCCAATATACGTCCGCCTCCGGCGGCGTATAAAAAATTAGACAACTCCAAACTCAAAGATGTTGCAGACAATAATTCTAAGTTAATGGATTGCACATTTTTGGTATATCTGGATAGAAAACATTAAGGAAAATGAAGAAATTGCTTATCACAAGCAATTTCTTCATTTTCCACAATGTTTTCTAAAGCCATTATCTTGTGGGGCATCGAAAGGTGTAGTTATTTAAGTGTGGGTTAAAAGATCTTTCAGAAGTATTTGGTGGAAAAGGGATAAAGAGAGAAGTTCTCTCATAAAAGATACAAAAGGAATTCCATTGGGACTCATCAAATATTCAGAGAAGTTTTTAGTGACACCTCCAAGTTGATCTAATCACAATTGTTAATGATTTCCCACACTGTTTTTTTCTTCTTCCGATCAATCAATTTAGTTAATCAACCCTTTGACCTTTTCCCAGAGAAGACAAGGTTTTGAAATTCGCTAGCTAACATTTATTGTTTTCAACTGCTAGTCATACTGCGCAGCTGGTGACCTAACCATGGATTCCTGTTGTTTCTCATATCAGTACTACCACAACATCATAACCAAGTCTCCAGCTGCTCGCTCACAGAGGCTAATTAATGACATCAAACCATTGGTAGGAGAAAATTTTATCTGAAAGGATATTTGCCACGACCTGGGATCTAACTGGAGTCTGATGCGCTACCAACTGCACAATGGCTGCGCCCCCCTAAGGCCTTACAGGAAAATCTTTGAAACATTGAGGCAAAAGATTTATTGAACAATGTTCAACGCTTCTTTAGACAGAATGTCAATCATATTGAAATGCCTGGAGCATCTAGCCATGGATTCCTGTTGTTTCTCTCACAAGAACTATCAGAACATCCTTTCTGAGCCTCTAGCTGCTCTCCAGGGTTCAACGCCGCATTAACCAAAGACCAACATATACATTGTCTACCTGCTGCTTGGTCAGGTCTTGTTAGACCTTCTAGATGCAGGCCCGACTGATTGTCCTAGTTTCAAATCTCAATGTCACTATTGCCTAATGAAAGTTCAGGATACACAAGCAATTTCTTCTTTTCCCATAACTAATTCAACTTCTAACAATTCTGAAGATAGTTGGACTGCAAATGATGGCATGTTTGGGAAATAATTAAAGTGCTTTTAAAATGATATTCAATTTGCTCAAGATTATAATAATTTTGCACAAACACTATATTGGAAATAATAAATTGACATAAGAAATTTTCTATCCATATAAGGTTACATGAATAACTTAATTCATTCTATACATTGACTGCATGAATTGTGCTATTAACATTGATTTCAACCACTAAAATAAATCTTAATGATATGATTTGAATTCAATCTATGATTTACTGCATATTTTTCTTCATTCAAGGTAATCAATCAATCTATAAATTTAATGGAATAAGAAATTTTGACTATTTTAAAACTTGTCCATCAAAATAAAAAGAAATGTACACTTGAATTTTAGACTCCTTTCCAAGAGCTGACTAATTGTGTATTTGTAAATTCTTTAGTCACAGTATTGAATGTACATAAATGGATTCATTTGAAAAAAAAATTCAAGCAACGCTAAATGGTTATGAAGGATCATCATTTTCTTTTAATGCGTCCAAAAGTTTCCAAGAGCCTTATTATGAGCTGCATCAAAAAACGTCATTGTTTGAAAGGGTTTGGTTTGTGAAAAAAATCCTTTGACCACACATTTTGCTGCTTTTCAACAAAAAACGTGTAACTGCAGCTTAAAACAAGCTGCAGTTACAAGGTTTTTATTGAAAAGCGACAATTTTCTATGAAGCTTCCATATTTCAGTTGACATTTTCGAGGCCATCAACAAATCATCATTCTCAATTCATCCACCTAACAAAAACAACTGTTGGCATTTTACCATGATAATCAATTTCCATTCCAAACTCTTGATCATCTCGTTAGTTGGACGTCAAAACCTTGTAATTACAGCTTGAAAAAGCTAGAGTTTTAAGTTTTTGATCTATTACTGACAACATTTAGAACTGAGAGCCTAGCGAAATCAATTTGGAATGAAAAAGACCATTTATGATAAAACAATACCAAACTTAATTGAGCCTTTTCTTTGAACTAGTAGTACAGTTTTGAATAGCTTATTTTGCCTTTTTATTTTAATGGCCAGATTACCAGACAGCAAAATCATAGACTTGTCCAAATTCAAAAATGTTTCAGACTTCAGTTTAAAGTGAAGGAAATTTTACATTTTTCAGTCTTTCCAGGTAGAAAAAATTGCGGGAAATGAAATTGCTTGTGACAAGCAATTTCTGCAATGTTTTTGAAAGCAAATTTGGTGCATTAAGTGAATTAAATTTTACATTTCTTTTCTTGTTTGGATAGAAAAACACAGTAGAAAATGCAGACATTGCTTGTCATAAACAATTTCTTCCTTTTTCACAATGTTTTCCAAAATCTACACTTTATCTTAGAGGGCGTCAAGAAGCATAACTATGTGGTAACAAATGGGTTAAATGGATCAATCTATTTTGTTGTCAAGAAATTGAAGACCTCTGTAAATAAAGTGGGCTGATAAAGGCATTGATTTAAATTAGATCATCAAGTCAAAACTTGGGCAAAAGTATTACAACCCTTTCCCAAACAGGACCTGGTTTTGATGTCCTGAATAGAAAAGGCTTGGGAAAACTTTGAGGAAAAAGAAGAAAATGCTGATAATCAGCATTTTCTCCTTTTGCCTCAATGTTTCTATGCTATAACATACGCAGTTTCTAAGTTTAACATCCACTATTTTTATGTTTGCAACAACTTTCAAATTGACACAGTCCATAAGTTTACCGTTCGGGAAAGGACTTAAGTCATTAAATAGCAATTTTTTTAAATAAAAAAAGTAAACTGGTAGATAAAGTTATGCAATATGGGGATGACAACTTTTTTTTTTGACATGATCTATTTTGCATATTAATTGAAAATAATCAGATTGATATATTGTTAATTGATGAGGTTCTGTTAATTCCATTAATTTTTCTCACAAACAATTCTTGGTTTTGATATCCTGTATTGGTTACATTATGATATTTGGGAAAAGATGGAGGGAAAAGAAGAAAATGCTGATTATTAGCATTTCCTCCTTTTGCCTCTATATCTTTAACTTACATTGTACACAAATCAAACCTGTATCAACATGCATTTAGTCGTCTGCAGCAGATTTTGAATTAGATCACCCTAAAACTTTACCATTTGAAAAAAGGTTAACCCTTTCCCAAACAAGACCGGGTTTTGGCGTCCCAGGAAGAAATGGTTTGGGAAAACATTGAAACAAAAGAAGAAACTGCTGAAAAGCTTAGCTACACTGTACGCAAATCCAACCTTGATTAGCATTCATTTAGTCGTCTGCAGCAGATTTTGAATTAGATCACCCTTAAACTTTACTGTTTGAAAAAAAGTTAACCCTTTCCCAAACAAGATCTGGTTTTGATGTCCTTAATAGAAAAGACTTTGGAAAACATTGAGACAAAAGTAGAAACTGCTGATAATCAGCAGTTTCTCCTTTTGTCTCAATATTTTCTTTGCCATATTTTACACAAATCTTATTTCTAATATCATCCATTTTGTCATTTGTAGCAGTTTTTGAACTGGACCACCCTAAAACTTACCCGTTTGAAAAAAAGTTAAAAAAACATGCAAGTACTCACCCGTCTACTAGCTGGCCTGGTCCCTGGTATATGTTCAAATGCCGATCTCACACTTCCTGGTCTGCTAGACGTGGGACGACTCGACGCACGACTATCCAACTTCCGACTGTGAGGCCGGGAACCCTTGTCTGACCTTTTATCACCCGTCAACGGTCGATCATCCAGCTTAATTACATCCAAATTAGCGTCAACAAAATCCACATCCTCTTCTTGTATTGGGCTAGGAGGCATGGGTGTAGGTTCTTCGACGGAAACTTTACGTTTCGGCGTAACACCGTTCTGTTTCAGGTGACCTAGTGAGTGATTGTGACGCTTGCATTCTCGAGGATTGTCCCTAGAACTAATCCCATTCACGGTCGACGCTCGTTTTTTCTCGTCTGTCATGATTACTGTCAGCCTCTAATTGATTTCACCTTGATGAGGAATAGAGAAAAAATATCAGAGAGATTTTGCTGACCTTTTTGTTTCATTGCTATAGTAATCCTTTTGTTAACCCTTTCTAAAAATCCAAAACAGTAAAATTTTAGGGTTCTCCTATTCAAAAGCTTATGCAGATGATAAAATGATTGTTGATAATGGTAAAATTTGTGTGAAATATGACAAAGAAAATTTGAGGCAAAAGGAGAAAATGCTGATTATCAGCATTTTCTTCTTTTGTCTCAATGTTTTCTACTTGGGACTTCAAAACCAGGACTGATTGGGAAGGGTTTTAAATTGCATATAAAATGATATTGTTCCAATGAGACAGATGCTGCAGACGAGAAAATTGATGAAAATAAAGATAGGATTAAGCACAGAAATATTGAGGCAAAAAGATAAAATTCTGGTATTCAACATTTTTTTCTCTCAATATCTTCCCAAGATTTTTAGAAGCATCAAAAAGTGGTATATATAGTGTGGGAAAAGGTTAAACATTGATTCAAATAATCATTAATTTTGACTTCACTAACTTCTTTGACAAAAGAAAACTTTCCCAAAACTAGCCCAATTTTAACATTCCTATCTGAAAAAGCTAGGGAAGACATTGAGGCAAAAGGAGAAAATGCTGATGATCAGCATTTTCTCCTTTAGCCCCACCTTTATCAATGTATTTTTTTCATCAGCTTTCAAGTTGAAGCAGCCTTAATTTTTGCTGTTTGAGAAAGAGTTAAGGTAAAGAGATTAAGCTTCAGACATAATTCATTACATTTCTAATAAGTTTTTAGTATCAATTGATTACAATGTACTAGACACATAAAAACTTCAAATAAAATACTTAAAGGGACATTTCATTCCAATTTCAATTTTTTAAAGTATGTCTTGATGCCAAGATTGGTTATTCTAATGAGTATAAATAATATTAGTTTTTTTAAGTTGTTGCCAATAAGCGAGAAACACGCATTTAAAGTTGAGACATAATCGATAAATTGCATATAAATCCGAACTGTTGTCCACAGCAATTTGTTCAATTTTAACACAAAAATGTAAATTTCTCGTAAACGGCGCAATATTTTGGCTTGAAATTTTCAGAATTTTCATAAGGAAATATGCTCTTTCAGATAAAAATAAAAGTAAAATTTATGACAAAAAATTCTGAAATGTCACTTTAACTAACCATAATTGAGCCACTTTTATTTCTCATTTCTGTCAGATATTTCCAAAGCACTGGGCCAATTCAATCTCCCCTTGCAGCAATTTTGTCTGTCCTTTTTTTTTGTGGTAACAAAAATTTCAATATAGTATTACATTGATGAACATTTTCTAAAATGTCAGAAAAATGATACCTTTTGTCAAAGTGAACTTGGAATGCAAACATGAAGATCAGCCTGCGCAATTATACCATACATACAGTTTGATCTTCATCTACAATACATTATGTGACCCACCACGCTAAAAGGGGCGAAAAGTATCAACCCTTAGTCAGTCTATGCAGTCTGGATAGGAACTTTTCACTCTTACATAATTTTTTGAATGTAGAATGTTTCTCCTATTTTGATAAAATCATGTTCATTTTCCGAGTCTGATCAATTTCTCCAAATTTGGTTGTATGGGCTTTCCATAAGGTCCCTTTTAGCGTGACAGATCATCATATTTCATATATACCCCTGCGATAAAAGTCCGAGAACGCATTTCTAGTTCTAGAACTGTTCTAGAATGTTAAATGGCATTTCTAGTTCTAGAACAGTTCTAGAAGTGCCATTTAACATTCTAGAACAGTTCATGAATTTAAATGAGCTTTTCGCAGTGATAGATATAATAAATTCCAAAAGAAATATAGTCTACACCAGTGCAAAAACTTCTTTTTTCATTGCTTTCAGTCTTTTGAAATTTAAACATTAGATTCAATTCTGCATTGATGGGTTAAGACAAAAAATTCATTACCTTTCCAAGTAATTTTGATTAGTTTGTATATGGACTCATTATTTCAAATATCCAATAAAGCACTTAAGGAACCATGATATTGTCACTGTTTTTCACTCTTTTATTTCATAGTTACATGCACAGCTATGTATTTTCCCATCAAGTTTTTCCGAAACTACAAAACTTATGACTGCATCAATTTGAATGTTGTTATATAATAATGATATGATTTGTGTGGGATATATAGCATGGAATACATTGAGGCAAATTTATCAGCATTTTCTCCTTTTGCACTAATGTTTATCCAAGCCTTTTCTATTAGAGACAACAAAACCTGGTCTTGCTTTGGAAATTAAGTACCTTTTCAATCCATTACAAAATGTCAAAATTTTAGACTGCTCCAAATTTAAAGATGCTGCAGACGACAATTTTAGGTGAATACAATTTTACTTGTATTGGTCTCTCTGGATATAAAACATTGTGGCAAAATGAAGAATTTGCTTGTCGCATGTCCCTCAATATTTTCCAAGGCCATTATCTTTTTAGGCGTCAAAAAGCATCATTAAGTGAAAATGGGTTCAAAACCATAATTCCGCCACCATTTTTCTCACACTTTTATTAAATAAATACATGGACGACTATGTAAATTCCCATTAACCAATTTAGTCCATGTCTTTTTTTCGATATCCTACAACTAATAGTTCAATCCCATACTTCAGAAAACAGTGAATGAATGTTTAATTGAGAATAGCGGAGAAATGTTTGCACAAAGGCTACTGCCAAAACCCTTTCTCAAAAAATCTCTGATTAATATATGGTCGCTTTTCAACAAAAACCTTGCTAACCCTTTCCCAAACGACAAAATTTTAGGGTGGTCCAATTCAAAAGCTGCTGAAGACAGCAAAATGGATGTTGATTATGATTAAATTCATGTAAGATGTAGCATAGAAAACATTGAGACAAAAGGAGAAAATGCTGGTTACCAGCATTTTCTTCTATTGCCTTTTTGTTTTCCCAAGCCTATTCTAAGAGGGACTTCAAAACCCTGTCTTGTTTGGGAAAGGGTTAAGCTGCAGTTATGAGGGCTTTGTTGAAAAGCAGCGATATCTTGATTGTCTATAGGAGACAGATTAGCAAAACCAGCATTTTCTTCTTTTCACTAATAGTTTTCCATGGCAGAGTTTTAAAAAATATATAAATTGTGTAACTTTTTTTTTCGTCTGCAACACCTTATAATTCGGAAAAGTCTAAAAAGTAAAGGGATCGAGGCTTTAACTGTCAAAGTGAAAATCCAATATTCAGGATTTTTACCGATTTGTGACAAAGTGGCATTTAAGTCCAGAGCTTACATTCGAGACATATCGAGTTAAGCTCCCTGATATTTTAGACATGGTATTAAATGTCATCTTAACTCTTTCCCAAACAAGACCTGGCCCCGGTTTCTCGAAAAAACTTAAGTATATTCTCATGAGTTCATGCTCAACTTCTATTCAATACCAATCAACGTTGATTGGTATTCAATTGAAGTTCACGTGGATTTCATGCGATTTGAGCACGATGCTCAGATTTGAGCATGAGAAGATACTTAAGTTTTTTCGAGAAACCGGGGCCTGGTTTTGGTGTTCTAGATAGAAAAAGCTTTGGAAAATATTGAGCAAGTTTTTTTTCTTTTCACAATGATAATTGCATGCATGTGTCAATATTTCATTTATTTTAGCTACTGGATTTTAACAATAAGTATAAATCTTATATAAGCCAATTATGTATACATAATTTGTTTTAATAGAATTTCTTTATTATGACTTTTATGGTCATATTTAGTCATTTTAAAGCTGTTTTATAGCACTCACTGGTGATGAACTAAAACAATTTTCGCTACAACAAGGTATAGATATTTTGTGCTTAAATGTGAGTTTATAGATTTCTTTTCTAATGACAATGAACTTGTTCTAAAAACAGACCGGGTTTACCGTTTTGTATTGACAAACTGTCGGTGCTGTTATAAAATCTCGTAACTACAACAACACCGATAGAATACATTGATCGCGAAAAAACGTCCCACGCTTTGGTCGAGTTCACCACCAGTAGCACTGGCAGATCCAGGTTGGGTTGAAGTACCCTTGCATCCCCTTTTTATTCATAATTTAGTTGTCAGCAATTAGTTTTGCTAAAACTGACCTCGGTCTGGTGAAAGTTAACACCTTTCCCATTCCCCTTGCAGAAATCCTGGATCCCCACTTGTACTCTGGTATGTCTGTTGCACCTAAAAATATGTCAGTTATTTCTTAAACTGGTGAAAACAGAAATGTACAAAAAAACACCAGTTGTTGCCCTATTTAATTTTTAATAAATGCTAATTGACAGTAATTGCCAGTAAAGAAGAAAACCCTATTAGCCAGCCTTTTCTTTCAATATTTTCAACAAAATTGGAATTTCATGAATTCAATTAAATTGATTTTGTTATCTCAAATAACTTTTAATCTGGATCTGTCCAAAATTATTGTCATAATTAAAAGAAATGTTTAGCTGTTTCTCAAACATTGACGACTTTTGACACACCTGACGAACAAAAGCTTGGGAAAACATTGAGGCAATAGAAAAAACATTGATAACCATCATGTGATCTAGAAGTCCATTTTGTCGTCATTTATTAGCTTTCACATTTAATTGGAACAATAGCAATGAATTATGTGCCAGAATTAGACTGAGTTAACCATTATGTTTTGATAAACCGTCTGTATAGTTACAAAATCTCATAACTATCGCTTGAATCAAGTCTGAATCAAGTCGTAGATATGAAACTGTATAACAGCACCTAGGAAATACTATTGTTTGTCCAAAATTATGTCACGATTAACTGTATAAAATTGTTGCCTATTCAAATTTGCTGTAAACTTGAGAAATGTTAACAATCTATTTTTCTACTTGATGGTTGGTTCAAATTGAGAGTTGATACAGATGACCATTTAAAAATGTTTTTATAATATGTGGCCTGCCACACTAAAAGGGACCTTATCCTAACTACAAAAATCCAAATTTTGACAACTCATCAGACTCGGCACAGGTCAACCAGATCCTGTATGCAAAAACTGAACATAATTATAGTAAGATAGGGAAAACATTCCAAATTTAGAATTTACATAAAAGTGAAGAGTGTTAGCCCTAGTCTGGCTTCCCGGACTGCGCAAACAGACTATGGTTGGTATTTTTCACACTTCCTATAAGGTCCCTTTTAGCATGACCAGTCACATATTGATTAATCATTATTCTAATTGGATGCAATGAAGTTGTGAATGATAAAACGAGCAATACTTTCTTTTTCAAGAATACTTTAAGAAGCATTTACACTAGTCCTTATTACTTTGTGTCAATGAAACCTGTCACAATCTACAAAAGGGTAAATTGACAGTTGTTTTTGTATTTGGCTAATTAGCATTCAATTCTAAAGGTAAATGACTTTTATAATTGTGAGCTGTCACGCTAAAAGGGACCTTATGGGAAGTGTGGAAAGTATCAAACCTTAATTCAACTAGTTAGTCGGCATGTAGTGTGCAGACTGACTTGGGTTGAAACTTTTCACTCTGAAGTAGTCTTATGGATCTAGATGGTTTTCCCCGTCTTGCTATAACAGGGTGTCCAAAATTTGAGCAAAGCAAAACTCCCTGACCTTTCCCTGACTTTTCCCTGACTAAATCAAATTTCCCTGACTTATGTTTACCATATTTTGCACGTTAATTTATGAAAATGTTGGCCTCCTCCACCCCTACAGCCAACCCTTTCCATGTCTAACTTTACTAACTGTAACTGTATTACTATTTGTATGAATATTTTTTCTTTTTCTTCATACATACATAATGCATGTTTTATGAACTTAACCTATACTGCTGGGTGTGGGTTTTGAAATAAGATGCGTGCCAAAATGGACAAAAATTTCAAAATTCCCTGACTTTTCTCTGACTTTTGCTTAAACTGTAAAATTCCCTGACCACCAATTCCAAAATTCCCTGACAATTCCCTGACCTTGAAAAAATATTTTTTTCCCTGACTTTTTCCCTGTCTGTGGACACCCTGTATAATAGAAATCGATGTTCTTTTTTCAAATGTGACACCAGGTTGACATCTACTAAGTCTGATCTGTTTCTCAAAATTTGGTTTTATGAACTTCCCATAAGGTCAGTTTAACCCTTTCCCAAATGGCAAAATTTTTTACTGTTCCAATTTCAAAGTTGTTGCAGACGACAATCTCAAGTTGATGAACATTTAAAAATACTTCCGTTTTGGGAAAGAAAATATTGTGGAAAATGGAGAAATTGCTTGTCACAAGCAATTTCTTCATTTTCCACAATGTTTTCCAAGAACTTTTGTAGTAAAGGAGTTGAAAGGTATCACTATGCAGTAATGGGTTAAGCGCTATGGGTCACAATTCTAAATTACCTATTTTGGGAAATGAAGAAGAAGTCACAAGCAATTAATTCATTTTCCACTATGTTTACGAAAGAATTTATCTTGTTGGGCGTCAAAAGGCGTCATTATTAATGTTAATGGGATACCCAATCAAGACCTGGTTTTGACATTCCTAATAGAAAAGTCTTGGGAAACATTGCGGCAAAATAAGAAACTGCTGATAACCAGCACTGCTGATAACCAGCAGTTTCTTCTTTTGTCTCAATATTTTCTGTGCTATGTTGGGTACACAAATATCCTCCTTTTAACATCAATTTTCTTGTCTACAGCAGCTTTTAAATAGGACCACCCAAAATTTTTGTTGTTTGGGAAAGGGTTAATATTTCTCTTAACACACTACCACTGTATAGCCTCATCATCCTTATCCAGCTTCCAGCTGCTGATCCCACAAAGGTATACCAACATCCATCCATTAACCCTTTCTCAAACGACAAATTTTAGGGAGGTACAATTTGAGAGCCCCTGCAAACGACAAAATGGTTGTGGTTATAAACACATGATTTGTGTATATTTTAGCACAGAAAATATTGAGACAAAAGGAGAAACTGCTGGTTATCAGCAGTTTCTTCTTTTGTCTCAATGTTTTCCCAAACCATATCTATTAGGGACATCAAAACCAGGTCTTGTTTGGGAAAGGGTTAATCAACAAGACAAATGCCAGAAAGGATTATTAGACATGAACAAGGTTCAAACCCAGGAGCCCATCATTGAGAGTCAAACATGCACCAACTGCACCATAGCCCCAGCCTGAAATCAAAAAGAAGATGTCTTGATGAAGTGCTTGTACCTAGGCTGCTACAGATCTTTAAAATCACTTGATGAAAAAGTTATTGACATCCAATCAAAATATTGGGGCGCTTAACCCTTTCACTGCCATAGGCGACTTTTGTCGACGAGGGGTTTCTGCCATAGGCGACTTTTGTCGACAAATTTATGGGGACGAGTACCAACAACATAAAAATTTTTTTTTTTTTATTTCATAAATTACCTTTAAATTTTGGTCACATATAGGTGCTTCATTTGTCTGTATGTGCTGAAAATTTGAAAGGAATCCATCAAATGAGTCAAAAGTTATGCATGTTTTTGTGAACAGGGTATCGAAATTTCTTCGAATTAATTCAGCGGTTAGAAACACGTCCGTAAAAAATATTTGGCAGTGAAAGGGTTAAAGTTAGCAGTGTTTTCTTCTTTTGCCTCAGTCAATGTAAATTCTCAAGTCTATTCTAATAGGAATGTCAAAACCAGGCCCTGATTTCTCGAAAAAACCTACTAAGTACCTACTCATGAGTACATGCTCAGCTTCAATGGAATACTCTCCAACGTTGAAGGGTATTAGATTGAAGTTCACCTGAATTTCGTGTGATTTGATTGCGGAGCTCAGATTTGAGTCTGAGAACGCAGGCCCGTAGGAACAGGGGGGGGGGCTAAGGGGGGGCTAAGCCCCCCCCCCCCCCCCCCAATGTTGACCAAAATGCCGAATTTTCTTAATTTTACACTGAAAATTTTGGGAAAATCCAAATTAGCCCCCCCCCCAATATTCAGGACTTGGGCTTTAGCCCCCTCAATATGAAATTGCTTCCTACGGGCCTGGAATGTACTAAGTATTTTTGAGAAACTGGGGCCTGGTTTAGACTTCCCTACACTATGTTGATTTAGAAACCATTGAAAGAAAAGATTTCTCCTTTTCCCTCAAGTATTTCTATGCTTTGAATGGTAGATTATCCCATTTTCAAATATAACCCTTAGGCATAATTTATCATATGCAACTTTTTATAACCCTGTATCCAAGGAAAGGGGGCATATTGTTTCACCGTTGTCTGTCAGTCTGTCTTTCTGTGTGTCTGTCTGTCAGTCCAAAACTTAAAACGAAAACTTAACATTGGCCATTTCGGGGCATTTGTGTTTCGCAAACATATCTTGTTTAAAATTGGAACTGTCTAAACCTTTGTCATTTTGGAAGACGTTTCCATTTAGTGAAGGTCTCTTTTGTTTTGCTTGCCATTGACAAAAGAGTGAGGTTTATTTATACCACAAAAATGCAGATAAAGATCAGTCCTAATGACAGCACTACAGTAAAAACTGACAGACTTTACTGACATATTGGAACTTTGGTATAGCATTTTCACATACCCCTTTTACAAACGGCAAGATTTTAGGGTGGTTAAACATGAAAGCTGCTGCAGATGCCAAAATGGATGTTACTTAACTCTTTCCCAAACAAGACCTGGTTTTGACATTCCTAAGAAGATAAGCTTGGGAAAACATTGAAACAAAAGAAGAAACTGCTGATAACCAGCAGATTCTCCTTTTGTTTCAATATTTTCTGTGTCATATTTTACACAAATCCTATCTTTAATAACATTCATTTTGTCATTTGTGGCAGTTTTTGAAGTGGACCACCCTAAAATTTTGTTGTTTGGGAAAGGGTTAAGGTGCAATTTGTGAGAATTTCGCCATGGAAAATATCGTGAAAAAAGAAGAAAGTGCTGGTTATCATCATTTTCTTCTTTTGCCTCAATGCTTTCCACAGCCTATTCTATTAGGAATGTCAAAAGCAGGTCTTGTTTGGGAAAGTGATACTGAAAGATACACACCTGAACCCCAGCTTCGCTAGCCAAGATTGAACACAACTACCGTAGGTCTGTATTCACCCTTGGTGGCTTAAGTCTTAATTTCTTGGTACCTAAATGCACCACCTAACAATGGATAACAAACTTTAGACTCAATAATGGTCACTACATATAATTCTGTGACACTATCCAGGATCCGGATTTCTGCGAGGATAAATCAAGCATGTGTATAGGCGGTTTGTTTTCCTAATGTAACACAATTTTGACAGAATTTCTACATGAAAATGATATAATCAGGCAACAGAGGGGGGTTCATTTGAATCCCTGAATCCCGTCTTGATCTGCCACTGTTATTGATGATGTCATTAACCCATTACCAAACAACTAAATTTTAGGGTGTTCCAAATTGAAAGATCCTGCAGACGACAATTTCAAGTGAATGAAATTTTTAAATGGGGTCTTTTTGGATGGAAAACATTGTGTAAAATGAAAAAAATGCTTGTCACAAGCAATTCATTCATTTTCCACAATGTTTTTCATGGCCATTATTTTTTGGGAAGTCAAAAAGAGTCATTGCATGGTAATGAATGGCCCAGGTTAAGGCATTTTCACTTTCACGTTTGATGTTGAAAACTATGTCATAATGAAAATGCAAAATTTAGCGACTCAAGTTCTGATAGATTCAGTTACATATCAATTAATTTAGAATCTATACAATAAAATAAGGTCTATTTGAGCAAAAATGATATTAAAAATGCTCCTCCATATATGCTTTTGCATTGCAAACATTTTCCAGCCTGTTGCCAGCAACTTAGATTATCAAGCCATTTGATTCAAAGCAATATAATCATGTTCAAAGAAAATGCATATCATAGCACCAAGCAAAATGGACTAAATCTGCAAAGTGTGAATAAAGACACAATGTTAAGTCATAGATTTCACCTTTGGCTTGCAAAGATGCATAAGGCCTGCCCACCATGTTTTCTTGAAGAAAGTTAGTAAAGTAAAAAAGTAAAGGTGGTTTGTCAGTCTCAAATTTACGAACTAGGTCCATATTCGCGCGACTTTCACACTTTACTCCACGATCATCGAGCTTCAAGTCGGCTGTTTACAGTCGGCGCCTGCGGCAGCCACAGCACATCGGCTTTCAACTCTCCCGTGTACCCATTTATACACCTGGGTGAAGAGGAGCAACGTGGGGTAACTTTTTTGCTCAGAAAAATTCCCGTGACCGTGGGATTTGAACCCTGGACCTCTCGATCCCTAAGCCCGCGTCATACCACTAGACCACGGCGCCCTACAAAGTTACCCCCAACCCTTGAAGAAATCCTGGATCCACCCCTGAGCAGGTACATTAGACATTAGTAAATGTATTAATACTGTTACTTGGACATTGAAATGAATTAACCCTATTGCAAACAACAAAAGTTGAGGGTGTGGACCTATTCAAAAGCTGACTGCAGACAACAAAATTGATATTGAAAAAAAGACTGGATTTGTGTACAATGTAGCACAGAAAATATTTAGGCAAAAGGACAAAATGCTGATTAGATCTGGATCTAGTTCTAGATCTATCAGCATTTTCTTCTCCTGCCTCGCTGTTTTAATAGCTCAGAGTTCATTATGAAAAAATATAGAATCTAGATTAGCAAACATTTTTCAGTTTCACTTCATAGCACTTCTAAAATAAGAACAACCCATTTTTTGCCACTAGATCTATTCAGTATTGGAAAAGGATTAATTTTAGATACCCACCGTCCTTTGATTATGTCGTAAATTTTCTTCTGCTAGGCATGATTTCGGCAAGAACAGCTTTTATCACGATATTTCCTCGTCGCAGCCTCGTCAGATGTTACTGTTACAATAAAAGACATGACAAGAAACGATGGGATAAATCTGACAGGTACTTTCTTCTGCATTTTCGCGGTTTTAAAATGTCTTCAGCTGCTAGTACTTTCAATTAACTATCCCAATCTTCGGATATGGCGGGAATTTCGGATAGTTCCGGCCGTCGTCGCTTTATATGATCCGACTAGTACAAGATCGAAGCATAAACGAATACGAGAATAATTTTCGACTGTATTTCTTTGTTTTACTGAAAAAGGCATTGTTCAAAATAATCTATAATGCGAGATGTGGCTTGTTTTTAAAGATAATTAAGGAAAGATCTAGAGCAACGACGGGTATTATCGACCACTTAAGGTTCAAATCATGTTACGGGTGAAACCGGCTGACTGTCCTCCTAACATCGTTGACTGTCACCGAGATTCAAATATTGGCTTTCGATTGCTTGTGTTACCGACCATAATCTTTGAAATGTAATAAAGTACCAATGTTTTTATAAGATGACCTTGAGCAGTCTGTTATCGACCAGTATGGCAGTTATCGACCACTTACCCAAAATGTTATTTATAGAACTTTTAAAGTTGATGTACCGGTGTAAGATCCGTAATCTCTATGCAGAGGTCATTGCTTTTACAAATGATTGATTTCTTCTAGGGAGGTCGTTTAGTAATAAACTTAACAACAATGACTGATCAGAAGAGTGTGGGGTATTATCGATCACTGGAGGTTCAAACCACGTGGAAGATGAAATGGGTTGACTTTTGTTCTAACATCGTAGACTGTCAGCCATATTCAAAAAAATGCCTTTCAAGTGTGTGTGTTACCGACCTCTGAACCTAGTTACAGGAAGAAGGGCACTTCTTTGGTCGGTAACACCCGCACTCCGTAAATGTTTGCGGCAGTTACCTACCACCCATGTATCTAAGGTCAGACAGCTTATACAGTCATCAGACAAAGTTAGAGAGGTGAGAAATTCAATTTGGCACCTGTTTTGATAAATGAAATGGAAAAAGACAAAGCGCTTTATCATAAAAATCCACTTCTTCAATGAACATAGCTCTTAACTCATCGGATAAGACGGTCATTTTGTAAATAACGTTCATGTGCCTCTTGCAATGAATGGTTAAAATTTCTTGAAGAACGCCTGATTTTGGGTAGAAATAAAGACATAATACTTGGTAAAGATCTACTGTGTCGGATTTTTAAGTTATAATGAAATCTAATGCGATCATATGAAGGAAATGGTAATCAAAACAGTAAATGGTCGATAATTCCCGATGGTCGAAATAACCCTACGTTGCTCTACATTTTTCACTGTATTTTGAACCTGTTGCCTAATCAAGACTTCTGAAAATGTCGTCTGTATTTTGAAACTAAACTTGACTAGGAATAAGCTTAAAGTAGAATCTAGACCTACGCATTCATTCTAAATGATAACTTAGGTACACGAAAAATTAAGATCTAGATCTAGATCTATGCAAAAAAATAAATTTTAAAATCTTTGATTTTTGTTCTTCTTCCAGATTGAACTAGATCTATAATCTATATCTCATTCAATGCAGAAAATAATAATATTTTTCAGAGCTCCTCTCATAAAGAAGAATTTTTTTAGAACTACAGTAGATCTAGATCTACTTAAAATACAGAGTGATCAATTTGATAATTATACACCTTGCGTTTGCAGGTTTACTAAAACAAAAAGGGAAATATAGGGCTATTTACAAACAGTTAAGTTCCTATTAACCCTTTCCCAAACAAGACCTGGTTTTGACGCCCCTATTAGAAAAGGCTCGGGAAAACATTGAAACAAAAGAAGAATCTGCTGATAACCAGCAGTTTCTCCTTTTGTCTCAATATTTTCTGTGCCATATTTTACACAAATCCTATCTTTGATAACTTCCATTTTGTCATTTGTGGCAGTTTTTAAAGTGGATCGCCCTAAAATTTTGCCGTTTGGGAAAGGGTTAAATGAGACAGGTCACATACTTTTCAGAACTGTTCACAAGAGGAGAGAACAATATACACCTCTACCACTAATACAGGGTGATCTTATATTTGGTATACATCCATGTGTCTGCTGCATTTCAAAAACAACATAGAGACATGTTATCGCGCTTTTTTTCACCCAGTGTATGTAGCATAGGGATTTGTTTAGAGCTTTCTTCAAAAATCTTGTAACTACAGGTTGTTTCAAGCTGTAGTTACAAGGTTTTGAAGAAATGCAGTGATATTCATGCTTTCTTTGGGGAAGATTTTTACATGAAATGTAAACACAAATGATGAAAAACTTCATGTTTTTCAGAAAATATCTATAGTAATATTTTTCAGAACTCGTCATAAAAGAAGAGGGCAGTATATACCTTTACCACTAATACAGGGTGATCTTATATTTGGTATTCACCCTGTGTCTGCTGCATTACAAAGACAACATAGAGACATATATGGTGATTTTTGACCCAGTGTGCACAGAATGGGGATTTGTTTAGAGCTTTCTTCAAAAATCTTGTATCTACAGGTTGTTTCAAGCTGTAGTAACGAGGTTTTGAAGAAATGCAGTGATATTCATGCTTTCTTTGGGGAAGATTTTTACATGAAATGTAAACATAAATTATGAAAAACTTCATGTTTTTCAGAAAGTGTATTAATATTTTTCAGAACTCCTCACAAAAGAAGAGAACAGTATATACCTTTACCACTAATACAGGGTGATCTTCTATTTGGTATTCACCCTGTGTCTGCTGCATTACAAAGACAACATAGAGATATATATGGTGCTTTTTTCAAGGTAATTCTTTGAGTATGAGTTGTCCTAAATGAATGTTACAACAAAGTTACAACTCTCTTCCAAATGACAAAATTTCAGCTTGAATTTGAAAGCTGCTGCAGATGACAAAGTGGATGTAGATCTAGATTAGTGCCAAATAATGCCCAGAAAATATTAAAAAAAAAGGAGAAGATGCCGATAATAAGCATTTTCTTCTTTTGTTTCAATGTTTTCCGGAGCTTAACAAATTAGGGGCGTCAAAACCAGATCTTGTTTAGGAGAGGGATAATCGGCTACTGTTTGTTGAACATGGACAAGACTGGACTTTCCTTCCCGAATATGATGGATATTTAAGGGGCCTGGTACTTTGAGAAATATTTTTATAGTGTAAAATGAATGATATACAGTCGACACTCGTTGTGTCGAAGTCAGAGGGGCCGTAAAAAAACTCGATATATCAGGGGTTTGACTCATCCGATTTTTTTCCAGTTTCGATTTAATGACATTCAATTGCGTTTGATGCGCAACATTTGTGTCCATGATTGAAAGTTAGTAGGAAAAGGAAAGAAATTGCTCGAAACGAGCAATTTATTTCTTTTTTCTACTATTTTTCAATGAATATAGGCCTATTTGTTTTCAAAACATCTTCAAGTTGGTTACGATTTTCGATATCCATTGATGAGGACGGGACCAGACTTTCACTTCGACTTAAGCAGAAATTCGACTCATCCGATGTCGACATAACAAGTGTCAACTGTAATACTAACAAGTCTGTATTCACATACAGTGAAAAAGGAATATATTGTAAGGAGTCTACCAATAATATACATATGAGCCAGGTTCTGAAAAAATGTCACCTAAAGCATTTTAGAAAACTGAGTTTTAAGATCAGCCTGTGGTCAAATGCAGCCCAAAAATGATCCATGCTGGCATATTCAAGCTACTATAGGTCATGAAGAAGCTTTTAGAGAACATCATGGATCCTGATCTTACTGTGCGTATGCACAGGCTGATCTGGATTTATGTTGTTCTCAAATGCCTTAAGGGACGTTTTTCCAGATCCTGGCTCAATTATTTATTTGATTATTTAGCTCAACCAGTTTCACAATTGTTTAACATGATTATCAAGAGTAGTTAAGTTACTAACTCATTTTGTTGTTTGCCAAAGCTTTAAAATACAACACTGATTCTACGTTAAATGTACAAAGTAGCGGTTTAAAAATGAAAAATATCAACCAGACTCTAAGTCATATATTTTTTCATAAATGAATAGTTTATCACGTCTAGTTCATTAATCATTTAAAAGGGGCCTCAAATGTACATCAATTTTTAGGAAAAAATGTGCATATCAAAGGTCCTTATTTTTCGTACGTCAGATATGTTAGGACATACCATCTGCTTACACACATGTATTATGCCTTTCTTTGTGTGAAAAATACCTTTACTTTAACAAATTATGAACGGTCATACTTATTCACAGAAATTAGCAAAATAGATTATAGCATAATAAGTAATAATCAAACTATATCAAGCATTCTTCGAAGTAAGAACTGTTGTATTGTATTTTGTGCAAAACCACTTTTTTTCAATTAAAGGTAGATCTTCAAAACGTTTGTCATCTTCTAACTAATGAATGCGATTCAATCAGTTCAGTCATATTACAGTTTGGTAGGTATATATATTATCACGCAGAATATCAAAAATATGTTTTTATCTGATAATTCAGATCGTTTAAAGTATTTGATGGCTGTAAACAAACTCATTTTGCAGGATATGTATGCATTGCTAATCATTGAAAAAATATAATTTGTATTCAATTTGTCATTATGATGGACGAAACGGCATTTATTTTTTGAAATGATATATCTTAAATCACAAATGTTCTTTTCATCAAATGGAGGCTCGGTAAGGGTGTTGTGGTAGTACTGGTTTGAGAAACAACAGGAATCCATGGTTAGGTGCTCCAGCCGCCGCGATATGACCCTGGTAGTTGAAAACGGCGTAAAACCCCAATAAACTCAAACTCTTTTCATCAAATACGCTAATTTTTTTCATCAGATACGTTAAATAACAGATAGTCTCAAAGTTAAGCACTACACCTTTCCTCACGATCACCATCATGTAAATATATGTTATATCATATAATATTGAGTTAAGCAGGAGGTAATAAAATCAAATTCAAAGAGAATTGATTCAATATTAGCCTTTAAATGATATTGAACTGCATCCACACTTCGCACGTACTCAAACAGGCTGCAAATATCAGACTATGTTGATAATATGGTTTGAAGTTCTCGTAGAACAATTACAAAACAACATGACGTCATGACACAATTTTTTTTTTAAATTTGGGGGATTAAGACGGGGTTGAAAATCGAATGATAAAATTTAACTAACGTATCTGACTTTAACGTATTTGATGGTCAAACTTTAACAATGGCAATAAAATTCAACATGTTATCCATTTTAGTTTGTAAGAGAGTGTTTTTATACCACTGGCATATGTATAATGAAATTATACTGGAATTTTGTCTTCGGAACAAAGCTTTTACTGCACAGCGACGAAAAACAATCTAACGTATGTGATGATTTTTTTTTTATATTTTTTAAAGTTATGATTTCAGACTCAATGTTTTCAAAACTAATACAGCTTAAGCAGAGTAAAAGTTTTTCTTCAGTTTTTTGCATTAACAACTATATTTCTGTCGATAACATGTTACTGTTTCGTTGCTATTATACTTTCAAGTATCATTAATATCCGTTTAACATATTTGATGTATAAAATGAGGACAATGCTCTTTTGAGTATTTTGTTCAAATAATTACTTTAATCGCTTACTATTTGGATGATTTTAAGTCTCGAGTTCATTTCTGTTGGAAAACAGACCTATCAGCGTGCTAAATGCTTACAAACATAATTGAAAATCGGCTTTGAAATAAGACATAATTATGGTGTAAGGACAAGCAAATTGTTGTATATTCCGGCATATTTTGTGCTGTGCCCAACATTCAATTTTCATATTCAGCAAAGTGTTTCAGGTTCAATGGTAAGACACGATGCCAGGGTCAACAGAAAAGCAATAAATGTTCACCTCGATGCCTGAACATTAACGTGCATGCATAAGGACAGCAGTTTTATTAAAATAAGCACTTTAACATAGAATCAGTGACAAATCGTCTAAATGTTCGTATTTGGGAAAGACTTAGCATTTATTCGTACAATGCTAAATATGTGATTGTTGTCATCTTTATTCAAGGTGGATGATCTTGTGATACAACAATTTCAGAAAATCTTCAATAATTTTGTTAATACAGGACCAGTTCAAATTGGTCACGTATTAACAAAGATATTGAATAGTTTCTGAATTTCTGAGTCACATGATTAATCACTGTGTTTATTACTAGGTTGACACAGACAACCCTAGAATAAGAGCTGTATGGGAGTTATGTGAAGACAAGGGTATTCCTATGCTACAGGTCACTGGTCATGTGATGGATCAAATGGTTCAAAATAGACCACATCAGGTAATAGAAATAGTTATGTGAACACATGGGGATTCCCATTTTACAGGTCACAGGTCTTGTCATGGGTCAAATGGTTCAAAATAGACCACATCAGGTAATAGAAATTGTTATGTGAACACATGGGGATTCCCATTTTACAGGTCACAGGTCTTGTCATGGGTCAAATGGTTCAAAATAGACCACATCAGGTAATAGAAACTGTTATGTGAAGACAAGGGGATTCCCATTTTACAGGTCACAGGTCTTGTCATGGGTCAAATGGTTCAAAATAGACCACATCAGGTAATAGAAATAGTTATGTGAAGACAAGGGGATTCCCATTTTACAGGTCACTGGTCATGTCATGGATCAAATGGTTCAAAACAGACCACATCAGGTAATAGAAATTGTTATGTGAAGACAAGGGGATTCCCATTTTACAGGTCATGGGTCATGTCATGGATCAAATGGTTCAAAATAGACCACATCAGGTAATAGAAATTGTTATGTGACAACAATGGGATTCCCATTTTACAGGTCACTGGTCATGTCATGGGTCAAATGGTTCAAAATAAAACTCATCAGGTAATAGAAATTGTTATGTGAAGACAAGGGTATTCCCATTTTACAGGTCACTGGTCATGTCATGGGTCAAATGGTTCAAAACAGACCACATCAGGTAATAGAAATTGTTATGTGAAGACAAGGGTATTCCCATTTTACAGGTCACTGGTCATGTCATGGGTCAAATGGTTCAAAATAGAACACATCAGGTAATAGAAATTGTTATGTGAAGACAAAGGGATTCCCATTTTGCAGGTCAAAGGTAATATGGGTCAAATGGTTCAAAATAGAACACACCGAGTAATAGAAATTGTTATGTGAAGACAAGGGGATTCCCATTTTACAGGTTATGGGTCATGTCATGGATCAAATGGTTCAAAATAGAACACATCGGGTAATAGAAATTGTTATGTGAAGACAAGGGGATTCCCATTTTACAGGTTATGGGTCATGTCATGGATCAAATGGTTCAAAATAGAACACATCGGGTAATAGAAATTGTTATGTGAAGACAAAGGGATTCCCATTTTACAGGTCACTTGTCATGTCATGGGTCAAATGGTTCAAAATAGACCACATCAGGTAATAGAAATTGTTATGTGAAGACAAGGGGATTCCCATTTTACAGGTCACTGGTCATGTCATGGATCAAATAGTTCAAAATAGAACACATCAGGTAATAGAAATTGTTATGTGAAGACAAGGGGATTCCCATTTTACAGGTCACTTGTCATGTCATGGGTCAAATGGTTCAAAATAGAACACATCAGGTAAAAGAAATTGTTATGTGAAGACAAAGGGATTCCCATTTTACAGGTCACTGGTCATGTCATGGATCAAATAGTTCGAAATAGAACACATCAGGTAATAGAAATTGTTATGTGAAGACAAGGGGATTCCCATTTTACAGGTTATGGGTCATGTCATGGATCAAATGGTTCAAAATAGAACACATCAGGTAATAGAAATTGTTATGTGAAGACAAGGGGATTCCCATTTTACAGGTCACTGGTCATGTCATGGGTCAAATGGTTCAAAATAGAACACATCAGGTAATAGAAATTGTTATGTGAAGACAAGGGGATTCCCATTTTACAGGTCATGGGTCATGTCATGGATCAAATGGTTCAAAATAGAACACATCAGGTAATAGAAATTGTTATGTGAAGACAAGGGTATTCCCATTTTACAGGTCACTGGTCATGTCATGGGTAAAATGGTTCATAATAGAACACATCAGGTAATAGAAATAGTTATGTGAAGACAAGGGGATTCCCATTTTACAGGTCAAAGGGCATGGGATAGATCAAATAGTTCGAAATAGAGCACATCAGGTAATAGAAATTGTTTTCATATTGCTGTTTTTCTTCAAAAACCTTGTAACTACGGTCCACACAATTACTAGTTTTAAGATGAAAAGCCATGATATAGTAAATAGGAAGTTATGTGAAGACATTGAGATTTCTGTTTTACTGTTCAAAGGGCATGTTACGGTTCAAATGGTTCAATGCAAACCACATCAGGTAATACAAATAGTTATGTGATCACACACGGATTAATCACCTGCAAACAAAATTTACCAGCTGTTGTTTAAATGCTCTACTAGACTGCATTCAGCAAATCTCAGCTGTTTGCTTGAAAACATTAGGTAAAATGAAGAAGTTGCTTGCAACAAGCATTTTCTTCATTTTCCACAATGTTTTCCCATACCCTTTTCTTATGAGGCATAAAAATGTCACTGTGTGGGAATTGGTTAAACTTGCATTGAAGATAACTTTTGTTCTATATTTTTCTCTACAGGGTGTGTGTTTAGATGTATCTCCTCTCCCAGTTAAAGTATTGGCAGAGTCTGATATCAGGTAAAGTATTAACCCTTTCCCAAACAAGACCTGGTTTTGATGTGTCCCTAATAGAAAAGGCTAGGGAAAACATTGAGACAAAGGAAGAAACTGCTGATAACCAGCAGTTTCTCCTTTTGACTCAATATTTTCGGTGCCATATTTTGCACAAATCCTATCTTTAATAGCATCCATTTTGTCATTTGTGGCAGTTTTTGAAGTGGATCACACCAAAAATTTGTTGTTTGGGAAAGGGTTAAAGTATTGACAGAGTCTGATATCAGGTACTGTATGTGAAGGCCTGGTCACATACACAATTCTGAATCCACATCATGGCCAGAGTATGTCGAAAACTTGTCAGTTTTATAGCATATTGTCGGTGGGGAGTCAGAACCTCGTAACTCCAGCTTATTCAAGCTGTAGTTACAAGGTTTTGACTCCCCACCAACGATATATTTGTTTGGTTTGGGCGTGATGTGGACATGGATTTGTTTGTGACCAAGCTTTACAATCAACCTCCATTATTTTCATATTGGTAACATTGGCAGAATTATAGAAGAATTTCTGTAATTTTTGTTGTTGTTGTTGTGTCAAATAATTCTCTGCCATGGGCTTGTTTGAGCAATGATTTTTTATGCATCCATATCGAAAGATTAGGGGCATATTGTTTTTCTCGTGTCTGACTATCCGTCTTATCTGTCTGTCTGTCTGTCTGAAAACTTAACATTGGCCTTTTCTCAAAAAGAATGCGATTTCGGGGGCAATGGTGTTTCAGAAATACATCTTGTCTTCTTCTCAATGTATTCCTATGCCTTTTCAAAACTAGGTCCTGTTTGGGAAAGGGTTCAGAATGTTCCAATTTGATAGCTTTGGCAGATTGCGAAATTTGGGGAAATTTCTGTTATAAGCATTATCTTCTTTTTGCTCAATGTTTTTCTAACCCTTTTATTAGGCAAATCAAAATCAGGTCTACGTTGTTTGGGAAATGGTTTACAAGAATTAACCCATTCCAACAAAATTACTCTTTTTGACTCCCTACAAGATAATGGCTTTTCAAAACATTGTAGATAATGAGGAAATTGCTTATTGCAAGCAATTTCTTCATTTTCCACAATATTTTCTACCCAGAAAGCCAAATAACTTGAAAATGTGATCGCTTGAAATTGTCATCTACAACATCTTTTAATTCAGACCATAATAATTATTTTGTGTTTTGGGTATTGGTTAATAAGATAGATCTGTTTTTTTCTGCTTACAGACCAGAAACATTGTTCAACAAAGATGAGAAGCCAGATTTGTAGTTGTTGTTCCAGGTTAAAGATCCAATTAATATGGGTGCCATACTTAGATCTGCTTACTTCTTTGTACTTACTTCTTTCAGACAACAAAATGGATGTTATGAATAGTAACATTTGTGAATAATACAGCACAGAAAACATTGTCAGCATTTTCTTCTTTTGCCTCAATGTTTTATTAAGCTGGTTTTACTGGGGTTGTCAAAACCATGTCTTGTTTGGGATAAAAATTATAAGATAGAAATCGTTATTCTGCTTTCAGACCAGAGACATTGTTCACCAAAGATGGGAAGCCATCTTTATGGTTGTTGCCATTCCAGGTTAAAGATCCCATGAATATGGGTGCTGTGCTGAGATCTGCTCACTTCTTTGGTGTACAAAACATTCTTCTACCACACCAAAACAAGTAAGATTTCTTCCAGCTTGACATTAAATGTAGATATTTTATGCAAGAAAAGAATAAAATATTGTTGGAAACTCATAAATTTCCTTAATGACCAACATTCTTCTCTTTTGCCAAAGCTTATTTTTATGCCTCCATATTGAAAGACAGGGGGCATGTTGTTTTACTCATGTCAATCTGTCTGTTTGTCTGTCTGATTACTTGAAATTGGCCATTTTAGGGGCATTTGTGTTTGAGAAACACACATTGTTTTTCTTTATTAATTTTTGAAGCACAGATCTGTGTTCAGTGGTCAGCAAAACAAAGTTGATTAGGCATGTCATGTGCAGTTTAGTGATGGAACTCCTCTTAATTATATCCCTTTCCCAAACAATGTTGATGATATAAATGGCTTAGGAAAACAATGAGACAAAAGAAGAAACTGCTGATGACCAGCAGTTTCTCCTTTTGCCTCAATGTTTTCTATGCTATATTTTACACAATTCCAGTCTTTTTTGACATCTATTTTGATGGCTGCATTAGCTTTTGAAATGGATTACCCTATTAGTTTGCTGTTTGGGAAAGAGTTATGTTCACAATACTGCACTGTTGAATTTTATGGTGATTTTCAGAACCTTAATCCCTTTGATCTTTATGTTCACAGTGCAGATCTGAGTCCAGTTGTCAGTAAAGCTAGTTCCGGTGCTTTAGAGATGTTGTCTATAAAACAGTTTAGTAACGGGACTCATCTATATGATACAATGCAGGTATTTTAGTTTCTAATATTGTATGAAACATGTTGCTGAAACTTGTTACATCATTAATTCAAAACCCTTAAATAATTTCTCTAAAATGTACATTCCGTTCAATCTTTGAGTGCAAACTAAATATTTCACAGTAATTATGATAAGATTTCTTCCAGGTGAAGTTCAAATAATTAAACCCTGTCCCAAACAGTACTAAAATTTGATGTCCCAATGGGAAAAGGCTTTGGAAAACATTGAGACAAAATAACCAGCAGTTTCTCCTTTTGCCTCATTATTTTCTGTGCTATATTATACACAATTTCTTTTCTTTAACAATAACTATTTTGTCGTTTTGAGCAGCTTTAATATAGGAAAAGTCCAAATTTCGGCCGTTTAGGAAAGGATTAATAAATACATTTTTGTCCTCTTGTTTTGTCAGAAATGGAAGGACACAGGAGGTATAGTGGTAGGATCATCAAGCAATCCAAATACAGACAAAGGAATGGCAGCCAACAAGTTCAAAATGGAGAAACCAACTTTACTGATTATAGGTGGGATCTACTGAAATGGTCCTTGTTGCAGATAGAAATATAATAATAATAATAATAATAATAATAATAATAGAGATGGCTTGGGAAAACATTGAGACAAAAGAAGAAACTGCTGATAACCAGCAGTTTCTTCTTTTGCTTCAATATTTTCTGTGCTATATTATACACAAGTTTTGTTTTTTAACAACAACTATTTTGTCGTTTTCAGCAGCTTTAATATAGGAAAAATCCAAATTTTGTCATTTGGGAAATGATTAATAAATACATTTTTGTCCTCTTGTTTTGTCAGAAATGGAAGGATACAGGGGGTATAGTTGTAGGATCATCAAGTAATCCAAATACAGATAAAGGAATGGCAGCCAACAAGTTCAAAATGGAAAAGCCAACTTTGCTGATTATAGGTTAAATATTTGGGAAATGATTAATAAATACATTTTTGTTTTTGTTTTGTCAGAAATGGAAGGATACAGGAGGTATAGTGGTAGGATCATCAAGTAGTCCAAATACAGATAAAGGAATGGCAGCCAACAAGTTCAAAATGGAGAAACCAACTTTACTGATTATAGGTGGGATCTACTGAAATGGTCCTTGTTGCAGATAGAAATATAATAATAATAATAGAAATGGCTTGGGAAAACATTGAGACAAAAGAAGAAACTGCTGATAACCAGCAGTTTCTCCTTTTGCCTCAATATTTTCTGTGCTATATTATACACAAATTTTGTTCTTTAACATCAACTATTTTGTCGTTTTGAGCAGCTTTAATGTAGGAAAAGTCCAAATTTCGGCCGTATGGGAAAGGATTAATAAATACATTTTTGTTTTTGTTTTGTCAGAAATGGAAGGATACAGGGGGTATAGTTGTAGGATCATCAAGTAATCCAATTACAGACAAAGGAATGGTAGCCAAAAAGTTCAAAATGGAGAAGCTGACTTTACTGATTATAGGTTAATCATTTGGGAAAGGATTAATAAATACATTTTTGTCCTCTTGTTTTGTCAGAAATGGAAGGACACAGGAGGTATAGTGGTAGGATCATCAAGCAATCCAAATACAGACAAAGGAATGGCAGCCAACAAGTTCAAAATGGAGAAACCAACTTTGCTGATTATAGGTTACATATTTGTTGATTGATTTGGGAAAGGATTAATAAATACATTTTTGTCCTCTTGTTTTGTCAGAAATGGAAGGATACAGGGGGTATAGTTGTAGGATCCTCAAGTAATCCATATACAGATAAAGGAATGGCAGCCAACAAGTTCAAAATGGAAAAGCCAACTTTGCTGATTATAGGTAAAATATTTGAGCTGGGACCTAGGGAAAGTGTCCTTGTTAGGTTAGAGACCAGCTTGAAACCAGATCAACCTGTCGTCGGTGCTATGACAAAATGGCGTAACAAATTAGTTACGCAATTTTGTCAATTTTTTTTTATAAATGCTTTATACGTATTTTGTAGGAGTGCATATCCTGTCAAAACGGCGTTTCTCTACGCCTATTAGAACCCTTTCAATTATCTTGTGACAAAATTGCATAACTCGATTTAGCTGACAAAAATGTGTTGTACATAGAAAAATTATTTACACGAGAGTAATAAAAGGCTGAGAAATGGCATTCTCCTCTGTTTTTCTTCTACTTTGACGAATAAATGAACCGTAAGTTATGTTCAATTACCTTATTTTACCTTAACCCATTACAACTCAGCCAGCATCAAGGGTGAATGGTTTTGAACAAACAGATGTTGATAAGAATTATTGGTTTTTTACCCTTTCTGCACCTGATCTTAAAACAACTGTTAAAAAGATGCATAATTGATTATGTTACACATTTTTGATATATGTAAAGTTTTTAGAGAATTTAAATACGTAACTTTGGAGCAGATGAAATAAGTCCTTTTTACATAAAAATGTCTTTGCAGAACAGTACCCTTTCATGTTTGGTGTTGAATTTTATTTTTCTTCAAACAGAAATAAAACAACTAATTTATATATTTTTATGCCCCCGATAGGGAGGCATCATAAATTTGACTTGTCCGTCCGTCCGTCTGTCTGTCCGTCCGTCCGTCCGTCTGTCCGTCCGTCATTCCGTCCAAAAACTTTAACATTGGCCATAACTTCCTTATTACTTAACATATTCGCTTCATACTTTACCACAACATTCCTTGGTACATTACCTTTCTGTAGGCACATACTTTGGTGACCTTGACCCCTGGATGACCTTGACCTTGAACATAGATTGGCCATAATTTAAAATCAAAGCGGTGTCGGGGGCATTGTCATCTTACAGTGACAGCTCTTGTTTAAGATTTTTTTGTTATTATAAGGAAATACAATATTAAGGAAATGAATGATGTAAAAATTATTTTGATTATATGTATTTCCACAGTAATTTTTAAGCAATCTTGAAAAAGTTATCAGACCCCAGTCATGTTTAATTGCAAATTACTCTTTTTTTTTAAAGAACAAAGTGCATATTTTCTTTAATGGTATTAAAAGCTAATAAATCAAACTTACTAATCATATAAAAGAAACGTTTCAATTTAAAAGGATTGCCATACTTTTTTAAGGTTGAAAATGAAAGGAGTTAAAAAGAGTTACTGTTTGTTCAAGACCGAGGAGTCAAAAAGAGTCTCTGTGTGGTAATGGGTTAAAGAAGCTGAATTGTTCATGTAGTTATTGAGTTACGCAATTTTGTCGGCACATTTTTTAAAGCGGTAAAAACGTTTTTGGCTCTCCTGAAAAAATGGTTTTTGAGCAAAATTTTTATTACACCATTTTGTCATAGCACCGACGCTGTGCTATCACACAGAGACTAATTTATCTAGATCCATTCCATGGTGTTCTATATTATGTCACTTTTCAACGAAAACCTGGTAACTGCAGCTTTAATCAAGCCGCAGTTACAAGGTTTTTGTTTAAAAGTGAGGATTAGTTTCTTAACCATCTCCCAAACAAAACCTGTTTTTTGGCACCCTTATAGAATAGGCTTGTGAAAGCATTGAAGTAGAAGGAGAAAATGCTGATAATCAGCATTTTCTACCTCCTTCCCTCAATACTTTCTGTGCTTTACCATTTTAAAACTACTTCTATCTTTAGTAAGATTCATTTTGTAGTCTGCAGCACCTTCCAAATTGGAACCATCCAATTTTGTGCCATTTTGGAAAAGGTTAAATGTGACCCGTCACACTAAAAGGGACCTTATCCAAACTCCAAAAATGCAAATTTGTACAAAGTGATCCGTCTCAGCATGTGACAACCAGATCCCGTATGCGAATATGAACATATAGTGAGATACGGAAAACATTCCAGATTCGGCAGAGTACAAATAGGTGAGAAGTATCGGCCCTAGTCTGGCTGCGCGGATTTTGCAGACTGACTAGGGTCGATATTTTTCACACTTCCTATAAAATTAAAGTCCCTTTTAGCTTGATGGGTCACAAATACCTATAGCAGTTACTGATGAGCAGCATCAATCCAAGGATTATCTTTGGTGCAGAATGATCATGATTGATGTAAGTATAAAATGCCTTAACCCATTACATCTCCAATACATTGATGCCTTGACACCCCACAAATAGAGGCTTTGGAAAGGAAGAAATTGCTTGTGACCAAGATATTTACCACAAATTATATGCTTTAGGCTATTGGGTCCTTTGTTTATACTATCTTGTGACATCTTTAATCTCACATATCGAAAGATTGCAGGAATATTGTTTTACTGATTTCTGTCTGTCCATCTGTCTGTCAGTCTGAAAAAACTGAAAACTTGACTTTGGCATTTTCTCCAAAAGGATAGACTTTTCGAGGCATTCATGTTTCACACCACATCTTTTTGAAAATGAGTTCTTGTATAAAGGTCAATGTTAGGTCAATATTGGAAAACAATATTTCTCCTGATTAGATATAAAGGTTATGATTGAGTTCAAATTCAAACATTTGAACAGATTTTGTTTTGATTTGTCCGCTGTTGCAGATGTGTAGAATATATGAATATTTTGCTACCCTTTCTTGTAGGTAATGAAAGTTACGGATTACCCGGCCACATAACCAACAGATGTGATAGTTTATTACATATAGAGGGTATGTGTGAAAGTACACACAACATAGGGGACTTTTCTGTGGACTCGCTAAATGTTTCGGCAGCTACAGGTTTGTGCAAAATATATGCTGTAATTAGGGCTTTATTATCAACATAGGCAATGAAAAAGTCAGTGGTGGGATTGTATTGCAGGTATTCTGTGTAAGCCAAAATTTGCTAATCCAATTCATGGACTCAAAGTAAGCAAGTCAAATTTGGCATAGTTTTGTCATAAGGACTGCAAAATATTATTTATCAATCCTTTCCCAGACAACAAAATTTTAGGGTGGCTTAACCTTTTCCCAAACAAGACCTGGTTTTGACGTCCCTTATAGAAATGGCTTGGGAAAACATTGAGACAAAAGAAGAAACTGCTGATAACCAGCAGTTTCTCCTTTTGTCTCAATATTTTCCATACTATGTTGTACAAAAAAAATCTTAAACAAGGTCCATTTAAGCTTTGCAGCAGCTTTTGAAATGGAAATTTTGAAAATTTGACGTTTGGGAAAAGGGTTAATAGTTAATCATTAACTTAATTTGAATGCAGCTACTGACGACAAATCGAATTGATTGTTAATCAGCATTTTCCTCTTATGCCTCAATGTTTTACTTATCTCTATTAGGGATGTTAACCCATTCTCACATAATGACACCTTTGGATGCCTTACAAGATAATGACTTTGGGAAACATTTTGGAAAATAAAGAAATTGCTCGTGAAACGCAATTTATTCATTTCCATCAATAACCGAAAAAAGTTAAATTTCATTCACCTGAATTAATGTCTGGAACATCTTTGAATTTCGAGTTTTGCCATCTGGTAATGTGTTAAAACCAGGTCTTGTTTCGGAAAAGGTTTATACTTTAACTGTTAATAAATTATACTTTCACTAGATCACAGCATGTTGAACATACACCTCTCATAATTTCTCTTTCATTTCAGCCGTGTTGCTTTATTCTGTGCTGAATTCAAGATGACAGTAGCTACAATTTATACCTACAACTGGTCATCCGTATAAAGCTGAAACAACAACATTTTAGGGTGGTCCAATTTGATAGCTGTTGTAGTAGACAAATTGGATGTTAATAGCGATCGGATAAGTGTAAAATATTGCATAGAAATTATTGAGACAAAAGGAGAAAATGCTGATTATCAGCATTTTCTTCTTTTGCCTCAATGTTTCCCCAAGCCTTTTCCATTAGGGTCTTTAAAACCAGGTCTTGTTTAAGAAAGGGTTAATTAATGCCAATGAAGAGGGCAATAAATAAAAAAATGTGACCGGCTTGTAAAAAGTGAAGAATTTAGAAAAAATAACTAAAATAATCTTTTATCCAGTGTTTTTGTTACAACCCTTTACATGTTCATAATGTACATGACATCAATTATTTTGTCTGTGACACAATTCAAATTGGACCCCTCTTAAATTTGACATTTTGTAAAAGATAAATATGCTACAATTTTTATCCCCCGCCGAAAAAATTTTTGGGGGGGGATATTGTTTTTGCCATGTCCGTCCGTCCTTCCGTCTGTCCGACATTCGTTTCCGCGCTATTTCTTGGAAACTATAGACCGGATTTCGATGAAACTTGGCACACAGCTTCACTACAAAGAGCAGATGCGCATATCGTCGGGGTTACCTGGTTCGACCATTGAATTCATAGGTGCCCCTGACTGTTTAAGCCATATACATACAGAGTGATATTCGTTTCCGCGATATTTCTTGAAAACTGTAGACCGGGTTTCGATGAAACTTGGCACACAGCTTCACTACAAAGTGGACATGCGCATATTGTCGGGGTTACCCGGTTCGACCGCCGAATTTAGAGTTACTGCCCCTGACTGTTTTAGCCATATACATACAGTGATATTCGTTTCCGAGCTATTTCTTGGAAACTATAGACCGGATTTCGATGAAACTTGGCACACAGCTTCACTACAAAGTGGACATGCGCATATCGTCGGGGTTACTCGGTTCGACCGCCGAATTTAGAGTTACTGCCCCTGACTGTTTTAGCCATATACATACAGAGTGATATTCGTTTCCGCGCTATTTCTTGAAAACTATAAACCGGATTTCAATGAAACTTGGCACACAGCTTTACTACAATGCGGACATGCGCATATCGTCGGGGTTACTCGGTTCGACCGCCGAATTAAGAGTTACTGCCCCTGACTGTTTAAGCCATATACATACAGAGTGATATTCGTTTCCGCGCTATTTCTTGAAAACTGTAGACCGGATTTCGATGAAACTTGGCACACAGCTTCACTACAAAGTGGACATGCGCATATCGTCGGGGTTACCCGGTTCGACCGCCAAATTTAGAGTTACTGCCCCTGACTGTTTTAGCCATATACATACAGAGTGATATTCGTTTCCGCGCTATTTCTTGAAAACTATAAACTGGATTTCAATGAAACTTGGCACACAGCTTTACTACAATGCGGACATGCGCATATCGTCGGGTTTACCCGGTTCGACCATCGAATTTAGAGTTACTGCCCCTGACTGTTTAAGCCATATACATACAGAGTGATATTCGTTTCCGCGCTATTTCTTGAAAACTGTAGACCAGATTTCGATGAAACTTGGCACACAGCTTCACTACAAAGTGGACATGCGCATATCGTCGGGGTTACCCGGTTCGACCGCCGAATTTAGAGTTACTGCCCCTGACTGTTTTAGCCATATACATACAGAGTGATATTCGTTTCCGCGCTATTTCTTGAAAACTATAGACTGGATTTCAATGAAACTTGGCTCACAGCTTCACTACTATGAGGACATGCGCATATCGTCGGGGTTACCCGGTTCGACTGTCGAATTTAGAGTTACTGCCCCTGACTGTTTAAGCCATATACATACAGAGTGATATTCGTTTCCGCGCTATTTCTTGAAAACTGTAGACCGGATTTCGATGAAACTTGGCACACAGCTTCACTACAAAGTGGACATGCGCATATCGTCGGGGTTACCCGGTTCGACTGCCAAATTTAGAGTTACTGCCCCTGACTGTTTAAGCCATATACATACAGAGTGATATTCGTTTCCGCGCTATTTCTTGAAAACTATAGATCGGATTTCAATGAAACTTGGCACACAGCTTCACTACAAAGTGGACATGCGCATATCGTCGGGGTTACCCTGTTCGACCGTCGAATTTAGAGTTACTGCCCCTGACTGTTTTAGCCATATACATACAGTGATATTCGTTTCCGCGCTATTTCTTGAAAAGTATAGACCGGATTTCAATAAAACTTGGCACACAGCTTTACTACAATCAGGGCATGCGCATATCGTCGGGGTTACCCGGTTTGACCGCCGAATTTAGAGTTACTGCCCCTGACTGTTTAAGCCATATATATACAGTGATATTCGATTCCGCGCTATTTCTTGAAAACTATAGACTGGATTTCAATGAAACTTGGCACACAGCTTTACTACAATGAGGACATGCGCATATCGTCGGGGTTACCCGGTTCGACCGTCGAATTTAGAGTTACTGCCCCTGACTGTTTTAGCCATATACATACAGAGTGATATTCGTTCTGTTGAAGCCATATACATACAGAGTGATATTCGTTCTGTTGAAGCCATATACATACAGAGTTATATTCATTTCCGCGCTACTTTATTGACAATGAAAATATATTCGGCGGGGGATATCAATTCAACGAATTTGCTTGTTTTTAACTAGAACTAGACAAATACTAAAGGTCAAACGTTTCTTGAACAGAAATGGATTGTATATACAAAGTCAAATTGTGACCTTTGACCTACATAGCCCAAAAACAATTGCCCACCTCCTTGTGTCAAAAGCAACAACTGTGTAAAGTTTAATGATCCCATGTCAAAAGATTTTTGAGTTAGAGCACGGAATCGAAAAAGATGGATTGATGGACAGACAAACATGTTGAAACCAATATACACTCCTCTACTTTGTAGGAAGGTGGTATAAAAAAGTGTTAAAACTTTGTCAGTGTAGGAAGGGTAATCTGACTTAGTATGCTACTATCATTAAATTATTGAAATAAAACAAAACAAAAAATCTGTGTGGATGTTTTTATTGAACAATATTAAATGTATAAGGCTCACAAAAAGTTTGAACAACAAAGTAGTGTAAAGTGTATAAGACATTTGAATGTACATGTATTATTTCATGGTTTTCCAATGAATTGGTCACACAACAAGGTATGTATATATATATATTTGTTGGCAATTTGGCCGTTATGATAATTTTCGTACCATTTTTTGCCAAATATGTTTTTGGCCAGTGCATTTGAAGAAGAAATGCTTGTAAAATAGCTAATTTTCAAAAGCAAAAAAGGCTCAAAATGCATTAACCCATTAACACACAATGATATTTTTTTACACTGATAATAGAAAAGGCTTGGGAAAACATTGAGGTGAAAGAAGAAAATGTTGATATTCAGCATTTTCTTCTTTTGCCTCAATATTTTCTGTATTAAATTTTACGCAAATTCAATCTTTATCAACATTCTTTTTGTATGTACAGCAGCTTTCGAATGTTTGGTAAAGGGTTAGAATTGCTTCTCAAGGCATCTATCATTTCAAAATTTTCTATGGGGAGACAGGCAAGAGGGGGAATAACAAGAAGGGGTATCCCCCTTTTTGTGCTATCCCCAACCTGTGCCATTGACAATCGTGAAATGCCTACAATGTTTAGGGCTGTACCATTTTTCAAAAGCTGATGATGGCCACATGCTAAGAAACAATGTTTTGACATTTGATCATAGACAAATCTACTTGGCACTTTTGAAAAGAAGACCTGACCCTGGTTTCTCGAAAAAACTTGAGTACATACTCATGAGTACATGCTCAACTTCAATGGAATACTCTCCAACATTGAAGGGTATTTGATTGAAGTTGACATGGATTTCGTGCGGTTGGACTATGGTGCTCAAATTTGAGTCTGAGAATGTACTTAAGGTTTTTTTGAGAAACCGGGGCCTGGTTGTAACGTCCCTAAAAGTATAGACTTGTTAAAATATTAAGGCAAAAGAAGAATGCTGGTTATCAGCATTTTCTCCTTTTGCATAAATATTTCTTCTGCTAAAATTTGGTATCAATTAATTTGTCGTCCGCAAATGTTCTCAAAGCCAACTGGCATAAAAATGTCGCTATTTGTGCAAGGGCTACCACCTGTCCAGGTCACTGAAGCAGTTGCCCATTTCAACCCATTGCCACACAGTGACCCCCCACAAGAGAAAGGTTTTGAAAAGCATTGTAGAAAATTAAGAAATTGCTTATCACAAGCAATTTCTTCATTTTCCACTTTATTTTCCAACACAAAATGGAAAGAATTTTTAGATTTAATCAACTTGAATTTGTCACCTCATGATCTGTACAACATATTTCAGAATGGAACAATCCAAACTTTTGCCGTCTGGTAATGGTTTAACCCTTTCCCAAAGGCCATCATTTTAGGCTGGTCCAAATTGAAACAAGTTGTAGATGACATTTTTACCTTGATGAAATTCTAAAAATTTATGACTGGGTATAAAACATTGAGGAAAATATACCTATTTTTAAGGATCTAAACAGCACCACTCTTCGAGAATGTCAAAAAAAATTATGGGAAAGAACAAATTCCCTTTTGTCAACATTTTCTTAATGGAAAATTTGGTTTGGTTTTTGGGATTTTATGCCGTTTTCAACTACTAAGGTCATATCGCGGCAGCTGGAGCACCTAACCATGGATTCCTGTCGTTTCTCATACCAGTACTACCACAACACCCTTACCCCCTTACCGAGCCTCCAGCTGCTTCCCCACATAGATTAACGATTTCAAATCATTAATGGGTGATATTTTTGTCGGTAAGGGTCTTTGCCGCGGCTGGGTTACCAACCCGGGACCTCTTGAATGAGAGGCAGATGCGCTACCAACTGCCCCATGGCTGCGGCCTTAATGGAAAGTACTCCTTGATGAGCTACACATGAAAATTAATCATACATGAAAGCCTGTTTCTAGGTGTATGTACAAATAAATTGGGACATGACAGTAAAAGAGACAATATGAAATGTTTTGAGACATGACTTTGGAATAGTAAATGACTAGCACATATCACAGCATTTAAATATTTCATTGACTTAAATCCTTATACATACAATGCACACCAATTTACAATAATAAGTAACATTATTTCATGAAAGAATCTCTGCAAGCACTCAAGGTAAAAAGAGAAGTTTCTTCTTTTTAGCAAACCATATCATTTTGTCCAGGGAGCTAATGTCACAGCCTTTATGTTGTCTGCATCTATGTCAGTTAATTTTCCTAAAAATATTCAACCCATTTCCACATAACTTCACTTTCCGCTAGATGATCAGGCTTTGGAAGATATTTTGAAAAATGAAGAAATTGCTTGTGGAATGCAATTTCTTCATTTTCCATAATGTTTTCTAGCAAAAAACAATGAGACATTTAAACTTTTGTGCATTTAAGATATTTAAACTTTTGTGCTTTTGAAATTAACATCTGTAATATCTTTGAATTTAAACAAGAGCCGTCACAGACGGATTATGCTCCCCGAATAATTGTTTGTCACAAAATAAAAACTATCATACATTAAGCCCCCTTTTCCCACAACATCCTTTTTGTACACACATTATTTATAAAATATGGTCTATAACATCATATTTATTACATAAGTACAAAATTTCATTAAATTCTGCCCATTAGATGAAGAGAAATTAGAGAAAAACTAATTTTTACACTAAGGCCCCTTTTTCCATGACGCAGCCTCAAATTAAAAAACGGAGAAAAAGGTCCCTAGGTATTATCCCAGGGAGTTCACATGTGAAGTTTCATTGAATTTGGTCCAAGGGTTGCTGAGATCTGGCTGTGGAGGGACGGACGGACGGACACACGGACGGACAGACGGACAGACAGCCGGACGGACGGACAGACAGCATGGCGACTATAGTTATGCTCCCCCCGAAATTTTTTCGGGGAGCATAACAAGTCCAAAATTTCGTCGTCCAGAAACAGGTTAAGCAATGTTACAAGGCCTAAAATAACAAACATCAAAGACAATCCTCGAAAGAGGCTCCAAGATTCTGAAGATTGCTTCGTTTAGGTCGACAGCCCTGGTCATTTCTGTCCTCATCAAATGAAGATCCTAGTCCTTGAAGCGTCGGCTTTTTTTCACCTCGTAGGAATCGCTCAAGTTTGTCAACACACGCATCTTGGTAGTCATGTATCCATCTGTTAAAATGACAAAAAAATAGTTTGGATCCGAAGAAAAAGGGCCTTTATAGCCTTTGACAGCAACAAGGATCCCAATGGGATTGCACCTTTTAACCCTTTCCCAAACAAGACCTGGTGTTGACGTCCCTAATAGAAATGGCTTGGGAAAACATTGAGACAAAAGAAGAAACTGCTGATAACCAGCAGTTTCTCCTTTTGCCTCAATATTTTCTGAGCTATATTTTACACAAATCCTTTCTTTAATAACAACCATTATTTCATTTGTGGCAGTTTTTGAAGTGGATCACCCTAAGATTTTGCCGTCTGGGAAAGGGTTAAAAAGTATGATCAAGCGCATGCAGCTGTTTTACGATTGCTACAAAATTTAACTAGAATATCACTGAAAGTGATCATACCCCCCAAAAGCGCTGTGTTTGTGCATTTTGAGATGTACATTTCCTATGAACTGTGAAATGATCAAATGAGAAAAAGAGCAAACAACAAGAGCTGTCACTGTAAGATGACAATGCCCCCGACACCGCTTTGATTTTAAATTATGGCCAATCTATGTTCAAGGTCAAGGTCATCCAGGGGTCAAGGTCACCAAAGTATGTGCCTACAGAAAGGTAATGTACCAAGGAATGTTGTGGTAAAGTATGAAGCGAATATGTTAAGTAATAAGGAAGTTATGGCCAATGTTAAAGTTTTTGGACGGAATGACGGACGGACAGACAGACGGACGGACAGACGGACGGACGGAAAGACAAGTCAAATTTATGATGCCTCCCTATCGGGGGCATAAAAAAACAGACTGACCAACACATGGTAATGTTGTAAACATTGCTTATTTTCAAAAAAGGACCATAATTCAGTCAAAAATCAATGAACCATGACCAAAATTTAACATGCACATATATGAGAGCCAGTAAGCATACTTGTAAAGTTTTTATGATATCCATCCATTAGTTACCGAGAAATTGAGCGGACAAGAAAATTCACTCAAGGGTCATAACTCCGTCAAAAATCAATGGACCGTAACAAAAATTTAGTATGCACATCTCAACTTAGTAATAAGTTCTCGTGTGATGTTTGAACAAAATTGGTCTAGTAGTTTATGAGAAATAGAGTGGACAAAAAATTGAAAAACCGATCAACACACCTTGATTTTGCGTTAAATGGCAATTTTCAGCAAAGGGCCATAACTCATTTAAAAATCAATGAAACATCACCAGAATTTAATATGCACATATTTGAGAGCTACTAAGCAAATCTGTAAAGTTTTTTTTGGAATCCGTTCATTGATTTTCAAGAAATTGAGCGGACAAGAAAATTCACTCAAGGGCCATAACTCAGTCAAAAATCAATGGACCATGACCAAAATATGATATGCACATTTCCACTTGGTAATGAGTTCACATGTGAAGTTTGAACAAAATTGGTCTAGTAGTTTATGAGAAATAGAGCGGACAAAAAATTGAAAAAACAATTAACACACGTTGATTTCGCGTAAAATGGCAATTTTCAGCAAAGGGCCATAACTCATTAAAAAATCAATGAAACATCACCAGAATTTGATAGGCACATATTTTAGAGGCAGTAAGCATAACTGTAAATTCTTTTTGAAATCTGTCCATTAGTTTCCGAGAAATTGAGCGGACAAGAAAATTCACTCAAGGGCCGTAACTCCGTCAAAAATCAATGGACCGTAACAAAAATTTAGTATGCACATCTCAACTTAGTAATAAGTTCTCGTGTGATGTTTGAACAAAATTGGTCCAGTAGTTTATGAGAAATAGAGTGGACAAAAAATTGAACAAGAGGCCCAGGAGGGCCTGAATCGCTCCACTGGTTAAAGTGGAAGAATTATCCCACGATTTCTTGTAAGCCTTACACAGGGGCAGCCAAATCTTGATATTTGTGAATAAATTTTGAAAAGAGACTCAAAGAACATTCTTGCAAAGTCTGGTTACAATTGGCCTTATGGTTGATTTTTAAAGAATTTTCTTATGATTTCTGTAAGTCTGATAAGCCCCTTTCTCCCTGCCACAGCCACATTTTTTTGACAAATATAAAAATTTGTGAACAAATTTTAAAAAGAACGACTAAAGGCTCATTCCTGCAAAGTTTGGTTCAATTGGGCACACTGGTTGATTTTTTAAGAATTTTCTTATGATTTCTTTAAGTCTGATAAGCCCCTTCCTCCCTGCCATGGCCACATTTTTTGACAAATGTAAACAAGCTGAAAATTACACCAAGGCAAGATCTTATAGTCACCAACATTTTGTGAAAGTTTTGTTTAGATTTGTCAATATTTGTAGTTGCTAGAGTGAAATCAAAGTCAAAATAGAGTTGAAAATGGCAATTTTGTCAAATTCAAGGGCACATAACTCATGATATATAATTCCGATCAAGCTAAAAATTATACCCAGGCAGGATATTATGCTTATATATATTCTGTCCAAGTTTTGTCTTGATTAGTTGATATTTGTAGATTTTAGAGTAAAAATAAAGTCAAAACCAGCTATTTTTGACATTCAAGGGCAGATAACTCAGGTTATTCTGGTTCGATCAAAATTCTTTGAAGGAATCTGAGAAAGGGTCACCCAAGGATCATTCCTGTGAAGTTTGGTTGAAATACATCCAGTAGTTTCTGAGGAGAAGATTTTTAAAGAAAAAGTTAACGGACGGACGGACGGACGCACGGACGGACGGACGCACGCACGCACGACGGACACAACGCCATGACAATAGCTCGCTGGCCTTCGGCCAGTGGAGCTAAAAATTGCAAAGTCACCTAAGGAACATTCTGGCAAAGTACACTCATAATATGTCCAGTGATTACAGAAGCGGCAATCAATGAAAAATTTTCTAATGATTTCTGATAAGCCCCATCCTGCCATGCACCCATTTTTGGACAAAAAACAGTTTTTTTCTAACATTTGACCGCTTGACCTAGTTTTCAACCCCAGTGACCCAATTTCAATCCTTCAATGATTTCATCAAAACAATCACTCTGACCTCTTTTCAGATTGACTGGGCAGAAAATATGACCTCTGAAGGGCATACAAGGTTTTTCTAAGATTTGACCTAATAAAGATTTATGTTTAATTAAAGAACTTTTTCATGGTTTGTCATATTCTGATAAGCCCTACCCTGCCGCACCCAAATTTATAGACCAATTAAAATTTTACTAACAAAGTATTATTGAATAACAAAGTATGGTCGAAAGTAACAAAGTATGGTTGATTTTAAGAATTTCTCGTGATTTCTCCCATTCTGATAAGCCACGCCCTGCAATGCCCACATTTATGGACCAATCAAAATTTCATGAACAAGTTAAGTATAGGGTCACTTAAGGTGCATTTCTACCAAGTTTAATTGAAATTGGCCCAATCGTTGATTTTTAAAGAATTTAACAATTATTTTGTGATTTTTCTAAGTCAGATAAGCCCGGCCCTGCCACACTCAAATTTATGGACTAATAAAAATTTCACGAACAAGTTAAGTAAAGACTCACCCGATGTACATTTCTGCCAATTTTGGTCAAAATTGGCCGAATGGTAGATTTTTAAAGAATTATTTTGTGATTTCTCTAAGTCTGATAAGCCCAGCCTGGCCACGCCCACATTTATGGAGCAATCAAAGTTCTTTAAACAATTTAAGTATAGGGTCACCTAAGGAACATTCCTTCAAAGTTTGGTCAAAATTGACCAACTGGTTTGAGAGGAGAAGATTTTCAAAGAATTATTTTGTGATTTCTCGAAATTTGATAAGCCCCGCCCTGCCACACCCACATTTATAGACCAATCAAAATTTCGCTGACAAGTTAAGTAAAGAGTCACCCAAGGTACATTTCTGCCAAGTTTGGTCAAAGTTGGCCAAATGGTTGATTTTTAAAGAATTATTTTGTGATTTCTCTAAGTCTGATAAGCCCCTCCCTGCCACGCCCACATTTATGGACCAATCAAAATTCTTTGAACAATCTAAGTAAAGGGTCACCCGATGTACATTTCTGCCAAGTTTGGTCAAAATTGGCCGAATGGTTGATTTTTAAAGAATTATTTTGTGATTTCTCTAAGTCTGATAAGCCCCGCCCTGCCACGCCCACATTTATGGACCAATCAAAGTTCTTTAAACAATTTTAGTATAGGGTCACCTAAGGAACATTCCTTCAAAGTTTGGTCAAAATTGACCAACTGGTTTGAGAGGAGAAGATTTTCAAAGAATTATTTTGTGATTTCTCAAAATTTGATAAGCTCCGCCCTGCCACGCCCACATTTATAGGCCAATCAAAATTTCACTGACAAGTTAAGTAAAGAGTCACCCAAGGTACATTTCTGCCAAGTTTGGTCAAAGTTGGCCAAATGGTTGATTTTTAAAGAATTATTTTGTGATTTCTCTAAGTCTGATAAGCCCCGCCCTGCCACGCCCACATTTATGGACCAATCAAAATTCTTTGAACAATTTAAGTAAAGGGTCACCCAAGGAACATTCCTGCAAAGTTTGGTCAAAATTGGCCCACTGGTTTGAGAGGAGAAGATTTTTAAAGAAAAAGTTAACGGACGCACGGACGCACGGACGCACGCACGACGGACACACCGCCATGACAATAGCTCGCTGGCCTTCGGCCAGTGGAGCTAAAAACCGATCAACACACCTTGATTTTGCGTTAAATGGCAATTTTCAGCAAAGGGCCATAACTCATTCAAAAATCAATGAAACATCACCATAATTTAATATTCACATATTTGAGAGCTACTAAGCAAATCTGTAAAGTTTTTTTTGGAATCCGTTCATTGATTTTCAAGAAATTGAGCGGACAAGAAAATTCACTCAAGGGCCATAACTCAGTCAACAAGAGGCCCAGGAGGGCCTGAATCGCTCCACTGGTTAAAGTGGAAGAATTATCCCATGATTTCTTGTAAGCCTTACACAGCGGCAGCCAAATCTTGATATTTGTGAATAAATTTTAAAGAGAGACTCAAAGAACATTCTTGCAAAGTCTGGTTCAAATTGGCCTTATGGTTGATCTTTAAAGAATTTTCTTACGATTTCTCTAAGTCTGATAAGCCCCTTTCTCCCTGCCACGGCCACATTTTTTTGACAAATATAAAAATTTGTGAACAAATTTTAAATAGAACTCTAAAGGCACATTCCTGCCAGGTTTGGCTCAAATTGGCCCAATGGTTGATTTTTAAAGAATTTTCTTATGATTTCTTTAAGTCTGATAAGCCCCTTTCTCCCTGCCACGGCCACATTTTTTGACAAATGTAAAAATTTGAGAACAAATTTTGAAAAGAATGACTCAAGGCACATTCCTTCCAGGTTTGGTTCAAATTGGCCCAATGGTTGATTTTTAAAGAATTTTCTTACGATTTCTTTAAGTCTGATGATAAGCCCCTTTCTCCCTGCCACGGCCACATTTTTTGACAAATGTAAAAATTTGTAAACAAATTTTGAAAAGAATGACTCAAGGCACATTCCTGCCAGGTTTGGTTCAAATTGGCCCAATGGTTGATTTTTAAGGAATTTTCTTATGATTTCTCTAAGTCTGATAAGCCCCGCCCTGCCACGCCCACATTTTTTGATGAATCAAAAATTCGCGAACAAGTTTTGAAAAGGGTCACCCAAGGAACATTCCTGCCAAGTTTGGTCAAAATTGGCCCACTGGTATAAGAGGAGAAGATGTTTAAAGAAAAAGTTAACGGACGGACGCACGCACGCACGACGGACACAACGCCATGACAATAGCCCGCTGGCCTTCGGCCAGTGGAGCTAAAAATCAATGGACCATGACCAAAATATGATATGCACATTTCCACTTAGTAATGAGTTTACATGTGAAGTTTGAACAAAATTGGTCCAGTAGTTTATGAGAGATAGAGCGGACAAAAAATTGAAAAACCGATTAACACACGTTGATTTCGCGTAAAATGGCAATTTTCAGCAAAGGGCCATAACTCATTCAAAAATCAATGAAACATCACCAGAATTTGATATGCACATATTTGAGAGCCAGTAAGCATAACTGTAAATTCTTTTTGAAATCTGTCCATTAGTTTCCGAGAAATTGAGCGGACAAGAAAATTCACTCAAGGGCCGTAACTCCGTCAAAAATCAATTGACTGTGACAAAAATTTAATATGTACATCTCCACTTGGTAATGAGTTCACATGTGAAGTTTGAATTAAATTGGACCAGCAGTTTAGGAGATATAGAGCGGACAAAAAACCAACAGACGGACCAACAGACCAACGGACCAACAGACCAACGGACAAGCTGACTCCTATATACCCCCCAAATTGAATTTGGGGGGTATAACTAGAACTGTCGCAAAGTGGACGAATACCCCCCACTAGGGCCTTGTCACTGAAAAAGTGCTATCGGTCAAAATGTTCTTGACTTAGAGCATGGAAACGGATTTTAACTGTGACCTTGACCTTTGACCTTGGTGACCCAAAAACAATAGGGCACCTCCATTGGTCATGGGCAACAACTGTGTAAAGTTTCATGATCCTAGGTCAAATGGTTCTCAAGTTAGAACACAGACACGAAATTGTAAATTTTGACTACTTCCCCCCCCCCCCTCATTAAAAACTTCAAAGTGGCATAACTCTGAAAGTAATGACTGGATCAAGATTAAAATTGCAGGTGCACAACTTCAAATGATAGGAAACATCCTGATAAAATTTCAGAAAAATTGGTCAAAAACTGTGAGAGGAGAAGAGGACACAAGATTATGTCAACCTCCCCCCCCCCCCCCCCCCTTAAAAACTTCAAAGTGGCATAACTCTGAAACTAATGACTGGATCAAGATGAAAATTGCAGGTGCACAATTTCATATGATAGAGAACATCCTGATAAAATTTCAGAAAAATTGGTAAAAAACTGTGGGAGGAGAAGAGGACACAAGATTACGTCCACGGATGGACAGACGGACGGACGAACGGACGGACAACCTGATTCCAGTATACCCCCCATAACTTTGTTGTGGGGGGTATAATCATAAAGAAGCTACAGTCGACACTCGTTGTGTCGAAGTCAGAGGGGCCGTCAAAATACCTTAACATATCCGGAGTTCGACTCGTCAGATTTTTTATTATTTTCGATGAAAACGAAATTTAACCATTCTTGATGGGCATCATATGTGTCTATGATTGAAATATAGTAGGAAAAGGAAAGAAATTGCTCAATACGAGCAATTTCTATCCTTTTCCTACTGAATTTCAATGGCTGTATTTGTTTCGAAATTATTTTGATTAAAGACTTTGATATCCATATGTTGAGGACAGGGCATGACTTTCACTTCGACTTAATTAAGCGGAATTTTGACTTGTCCGATGTCGAGATAACAAGTGTCGACTGTATATGAGAACAAACAGCATGGATCCTGATCAGACAGTATGAACATGACTGTATATGAAGGCTGATCTGAATTCATGGTGGTCTTGAATGCCAGAATTCATGGTGGTCTCGAATGCCATAATGGGCCTTTTTAGCTCACCTGAGCACGAAGTGCTCAAGGTGAGGTACTGTGATCTATCAATGTCCGGCGTCCGTCTGTCCGTCTGTCCGTCACGGCGTCAACAATTTCTTTAAACGACATCTCCTCCTAAATTACTGGGTCAAAATCAACCAAACTTGGCAGAAATGTTCCTTGGGTGGTCCCTTATAAAAATTGCTAAAAGAATTGAAATCCATGAAAAACTGTGGTTGCCGTGGGATCGGAAAATGGGAAATTTCACAAAAGCGTCAACAATTTCTTTAAACGACATCTCCTCCTAAACTACAGGGTCAAAATCAACCAAACTTGGCAGAAATGTTCCTTGGGTGGTCCCTTATGAAAATTGCTAAAAGAATTGAAATCCATTAAAAACTCTGGTTGCCGTGGCATCGGAAAATGGGAAATTTCACAAAAGCTCAACAATTTCTTTAAACGACATCTCCTAAACTATTGGGTCAAAATCATCCAAACTTGGCAGAAATGTTCCTTAGGTGGTCCCTTATATTAATTGCTAAAAGAATTGAAATCCATTAAAAACTCTTGTTGCCGTGGCATCGGAAAATGGGAAATTTCACAAAAACTCAAAAATTTCTTTAAACGACATCTCCTCCTTAACTTCTGGGTCAAAATCAACCAAACTTGGCAGAAATGTTCTTTGGGTGGTCCCTTATAAAAATTGCTAAAAGAATTGAAATCCATGAAAAACTCTGGTTGCCGTGGCATCGGAAAATGGGAAATTTCACAAAAGCTCAACAATTTCTTTAAACGACATCTCCTCCTTAACTTCTGGGTCAAAATCAACCAAACTTGGCAGAAATGTTCCTTGGGTGGTCCCTTATATTAATTGCTAAAAGAATTGAAATCCATGAAAAACTCTTGTTGCCGTGGCATCGGAAAATGGGAAATTTCACAAAAACTCAAAAATTTCTTTAAACGACATCTCCTCATTAACTTCTGGGTCAAAATCAACCAAACTTGGCAGAAATGTTCTTTGGGTGGTCCCTTATAAAAATTGCTAAAAGAATTGAAATCCATGTAAAACTCTGGTTGCCGTGGCATCGGAAAATGGGAAATTTCACAAAAGCTCAACAATTTCTTTAAACAACATCTCCTCCTTAACTTCTGGGTCAAAATCAACCAAACTTGACAGAAATGTTCTTTGGGTGGTCCCTTATAAAAATTGCTAAAAGAATTGAAATCCATGAAAAACTCTGGTTGCTGTGGCATCGGAAAATGGGAAATTTCACAAAAGCTCAAAAATTTCTTTAAACGACATCTCCTCCTTAACTTCTGGGTCAAAATCAACCAAACTGAGCAGAAATGTTCCTTGGGTGGTCCCTTATAAAAATTGCTAAAAGAATTGAAATCCATGAAAAACTCTGGTTGCCTTGGCATCGGAAAATGGGAAATTTCACGAAAACTCAAAAATTTCTTTAAACTACATCTCCTCCTTAACTTCTGGGTCAAAATCAACCAAACTTGGCAGAAATGTTCCTTGGGTAGTCCCTTATTAAAATTGATAAAAGAATTTAAATCCATGAAAAACTGTGGTTGCTGTGGCATCGGAAAATGGGAAATTTCACAAAAATTCAACTATTTCTTTAAACGACATCTCCTCCTTAACTTCTGGGTTAAAATCAACCAAACTTGACAGAAATGTTCCTTGGGTGGTCCCTTATAAAAATTGCTTAAAGAATTGAAATCCATGAAAAACTCTGGTTGCTGTGGCAATGGAAAATGGGAAATTTCACAAAAGCTCAAAAATTTCTTTAAACGACATCTCCTCCTTAACTTTTGGGTCAAAATCAACCAAACTTGGCAGAAATGTTCCTTGGGTGGTCCCTTATAAAAATTGCTAAAAGAATTGATATCCATGAAAAACTCTGGTTGCCGTGGCATCAAAAAATGGGAAATTTCTCAAAAACTTAACAACTTCTTTAAACAACATCTCCTCCTTAACCTCTTGGTTAAAATCAACCAAACTTGGCAGAAATGTTCCTTTGGTGGTCCCTTATAAAAATTATTAAAAGAATTGAAATCCATGAAAAACTCTGGTTGCCGTGGCATAGAAAAATGGTAAATTTCACAAAAACTTAACAACTTCTTTAAACGACAACCTCTCCTCAACTTCTGGGTTAAAATCAACCTAATATGGCAGAAATGTTCCTTGGGTGGTCCCTTATGAAAATTGCTTAGCCCTTTCCTGAACGGCAAAATTTTAGGGTGATCCACTTCCAAAACTGCCACAAATGACAAATATGATGTTATTAAAGATAAGATATGTGTAAAATATGGCACAGAAAACATTGAGACAAAAGGAGAAACTGCTGGTTATCAGCAGTTTCTTCTTTTGTTTCAATGTTTTCCCAAGCCTATTCTATTAGGGACGTCAAAACCAGGTCTTGTTTGGGAAAAGGTTAAAGAATTGAAATCCATGAAAAAATCTGGTTGCCGTGGCATCAGAAAATGGGAAATGTCATAAACCTCATCAATTTCTGTAAACAACATCTCCTCGTAAACTACATGGCCAAATTCTTCTCTGGGACCACAATGCGTAACATTTGCAAAGTTATTTGGCATTACTCAGGTGAGCGATTTAGGGCCCTCAGGGTCCTCTTGTTTTCCAGATCCCAGCTCAATTAAGTTGATAAATCTAAAGATCAAACCTAACCAAAGTAGTGGACTTTTAATGACTGAAAGAAATTTTATTTTGAAAACAATTACTTTTGAAAAAGCCCATGAATGTTAGAATTACCTCCCTTTCCTCAAAGATTTTCTTTATCAGAGATTTATTATTCTCTTTCCAAACAAGACCTGGTTTTGACATCCAGAAGAAAATTATCTCGGGAAAACATTGAAACAAAAGAAGAAAACTCTGATACTCAGCATTTTCTTCTTTTGCCTCAATATTTCCTGTGCCTTATTGCAGATTTATCAACTTTGTAATCTACAGCAGCTTTCAAATTGGACCACCCCACATTTTTGCTATAAGGTAGACGGTTAATGTTGTCCTCTTCCGTAAGTTTCAAATGTCTCTAGTTTTTTTGTCTGTTAGTTTTAAGCTGAAAATAATTATAATTGGCAACTTAATCTTACTAGAGAATTCTTCTGTTCTCTCAAAAGTTTTGTACATTTCATTTCCCCTTTGTCCCTAATTAACAATTGATTGATTGGGGTTTTACACAGTTTTCAACTGCTATGGTCGTATAGTGGTGGCTAGGGTACCTAACCATGGATTCCTGTCATTTTTCACACCAGCACTACCACAACATCCTAACAAAGCCTACAGCTGCTCGCCCACATAGTTTTACAATATCAAACCATTGGTGGTAGACAATTTTGTCTGAAAGGATATTTGCCGCAACTTTGGAGTGAATCTGGTACCTCTTGAGTGAGAGTCTAAATGCTCTAACAACTGCATTACGGCCTCGGTGTACCTTATCAAACTTAAACTTTGAATTAACGCTTTCCCAAACAAGACCTGGTTTTGACGTCCTTAATAGAATAGGCTTGGGAAAACATTGAAACAAAATAAGAAACTGCTGATAACCAGCAGTTTCTCCTTTTGCCTCAATAGTTTCTATGCTATATTTTACACAAATCCAATGGTTTTCAATAGTAATTTTGTCGTCTGCAGCAGCTTTCAAATTTGAGCGTCCTGAAATTTTGTCGTTTGGGAAAGGGTTAAAATATAGAATTATGACTCACTTGATGCCATTAAAGAAGCTGATCTGTCGCATATCCTCCGGCAGTTGATCTGACGACGGCCACTCAAAGTTTTCTATGATAGGAATGATGTTACATTTACTCTCCAACGCAGCAACTATCTCCTGCAATCAGTTACATTGATTTTTTGATAAAGACTTGGTTTTCATGTCTTGAATAGCAAAAGCTTTGGAAAACATTAAGACAAAAGAAGAAAATGCTGATAACCAAGCATTTTCTCATTTGTCTCAATATTTTCTGTGCTATATTACTCACACATTTTGCCTTGAATAACATTAATTTTTGTCGTCTGCTGCATCATATGATGGCCACTCAAAGTTTTCTATGATAGGAATGATGTTACATTTACTCTCCAACCCAGATGGAATATTGGTAACAATTTCATTTGTTTTAGTTCGAAAATGATTATTCTTTACAATGATGAACAATAATTGTGGTAATCCCGTCACTAAATATATCATGCGCGGATCTAGAGGGGGGGGTCAGGGGGTCATGACCCCCCCCCCCCCCCCTGGAATTTGGCGAACAAAAGGGTTATCAAAAAGATTGCTGGTTATGTCCCATATAACCTGCGTCATTCGTCCCTGTGTGCCATGACAAACCATTGTTATATTTAGTCCTTCAAGGTATGACGTGTATCTGCATGGATCCAGGGGTGGTCAGACCCCCCCCCCTGAAATTTGGCGAAAAAAGGGTTTAAAGATCTGAAACCCCCCTGGGAAAATACCTGGATCCACGCTTGCATATATAACAGAAAATAAGTGGCCGGTTAGAAGTTTTGACTAGTACGAGGGTTGTCCTGAAAGTTTGTGGACACACAATTTATTTTGCTTCATAATACTTTATTTGTGAAATAATCTTTATCACATTAAAGCTAAACATCTATCAAGTACTTTTCCAGCAAAAAGAAATAAATCTAATTTGCTATTATTTTGCAATAGCACCTAATACGACCCTGCATAGGGGTACCCGGAGCACGTCAAATTTGAGCTTTTTTGTTACCCATGTCTATGTTTTTTAATTTAATTTATCATATGAAATTGGCGGTAAACAGAATAATTAATGTTTGAAAATGTGACCTAACATTCTGATTCCATATTGATGTGATTTCAATGTTGTCGCGTTAAAAATTGACATTTGAGGACGACTTAAAGAAGTTTGATATGGAAGGAAATCTGTGAAAAATGACGGCGTCGGACGTTTGGGCGGAGCAGCACGTTCTTGTGAAAATTTTGCGTGGAACTAGGAAAACGCATGCAGAGACTAGGACATTCGTTAATTCTTCTACGAAGAGACCATGTGTGCCATATTATCTTGTTTGCAAATGTCACAAACGTTTCCGGGGAAGCAATAGCTGATTCGAGGTCTCAAAGATCGAGTATTATAACAGATTGAAATGTTAATTTGGTGAGTGACGTCTTGAATGACGATAGGCAAAATATGGTAAGATATATCAGGGGAAAATGTATACTGTCAAAAACAATTGTTAACGAAATCCTCACAAAACATTTGAAAATGTAAGCAGTGTGTACACGAGGGTGCGTAGAATGATTTCTGAAGAAAATAAAGCGGCATGTGTGCATGATGCAGTGAATAGAATCATTCAAAATGCAAAGAACTAAAGTACTTGGAATTTAAAGTTTAAACCTACCAAGAAACCCTATGTACGAAAACTTTTCTGGTAACAAGCATTTTCTTCCTTTTCTAAAAATTTGCTTTCCGAGAAGGAGTCAAATAACACCTACCCTATGTACCCAATCTTTTCTGCCCATGTCCCCTTTACATCTTTCCAGAGCATCTTGTGTTAGAATAAGTACAAAGTTTTTAGACTGGGCAATACTGGTTAGTAGACCTTCATCAAATTTGCCAGCATTGAGGCGCTCGATGTCCAGAAATACTGAGAAACCCCGCAGCTGTAGATGTACTTTTAGTAGACTGAAAATAGTTCAAACACAATTCATCCCATTACAAGATGGAAAAATTTGGACTGTTCGAATTTGAAAGGTGTTGCAGACGACAATGCCAAATTGATGAAATTTAACAGTACATTTTCGGCCATCACAACAGAACTCTCCTCCTCAATTTCCAGGCATCATCCATGGCAATGGAAATTGACAAGGGATAACGCAAAGATACATTAAGTTTTTTTTAATAGTTAATGATGGGTTGTATTCCTTAATTGTCAACAGTCTAAAATTCTGGCATCTGGTGATGGGTTAAACAACTTCAAAGACAGAGTAAGGTAGAATTTTTTATCTTCATTTCTTTTATTCTTTTTTATTAATAGTGGCATTAATGATGCTGTGGGCAACAGCTTTTAATTTGGACCAGTCTAAAATTTCAATACTTGGTAAACTGTTAATCTTTAGATAATGAAAAATAGACTCTACATGTAAATCTGCAATCTTCTCAATCTTTATATCACATGGTGGTTAATCACATAACTTAGAATTTAGGCAATCATCAATATTTTTGTTAATACTTGACCAATTTGAACTCGGTTTGTAGCTGATAATGTGCAAAAATGCCAGGAATAAGCTGGTATGTTTGAAAAATCAACAGATAAAAAAGTTATTGAAGATCAACCAAAATTTTGGTTGATCTTCAATAACCTTTTTATCACTCGATTTTTGAAAAATCAGCCATGTCTATCTAATGCATGACATCAGTCTGTCCGCCGAATCAAATCAGTCAAGTATTAACAAAACTTGTAAACATTTTCTGAAATTGTTGTATGACATGATTATCCACCGTGTATCATAAACCTTCATTACCTTGCAAGTTGAGCTCCATTTATTCGCCTATAACTTATAAAGGCATCGATCTTATCTTCTCTGTGTGTGTCAGGGCCGTCTGTCGAGTCTTGACTGGCATTGTCTGGAATACAACACATTAACTGTGCTGAAATAGGAAAAAAGCTAGAATACAATGCACTTATTGTTATAAGTTTAGCCAGATGACAACATTTTAGGGCAGTCCAATTGAATGGCTGCTGTAGTCAATAAATTGTATGTAGATAAAGAAGGAATACATCAGTTCTTTTTACTATCAAGACAATTCTAGTCTCATTTCATAGATTTATAGAATTAATTTGCAATTAGTCTCTTTCAAAGTTTGTTTGATATTGACTTAAAGTCATTTCATAGCAGAGAAATGAAGTCTTTTATCTGACAAGGTAAGAAACTGCAGAAAAATATTTTACTCCACTGATTTTCAAAAAAAAAACCCATGGAATTTGGACCTCTGCAGAAACAAAGTGCTATATAGTCGGTGTTATTGCAGAACCTTGTTACTCCAGCTGTAAGCAAGATAGAGTTACCAGAGCCGTGTTCTTTAGAGCGAGATTTTTAAAGATTTCTTAAGATGTTTTTGATAAAGCGTTTTTAAGACCGAGACTTTGACCAAGCTGTTCCAAATGCTCCATATTTATACAAATGATGTGATGATGACGTCATTTGTATAAAGTATGGAGCATTCGGAACACCCTGGTTTATAAATTATGGAGCGTTTGGAACCGAGGGGTTCAGCACGAAGTATAGAGTGATGGCGCATCCCATTGAGCGTCTTAAAATCTTGCTCTAAAGAACGCTTTATCCTAAAATATCTTTAGAAATCTCAAGAAATCTCGCTCTAAAGAACGCGCCTCAGGTCATGCTATGACACCGACGAAAATTATGGTACTATGGAATTTGATAACATAATTTACTTCTAATTTGCTGTAGAATTTTGGCTCTGTGTACCCCATTGTGGACCCCACAATCCAATCTCAGATGCTCTTCACAAATTTGAGATAAGAAAGGTTTATCCACGCCATTTTGTAACAGTTGGTATGTGTATTGGCCAAGGTCAGGTGACAACTCTTTCAACCAATGATCAAGCTTTGTCGGGTCACATGATGAATAGTCAGAAGACATCTTTAGTTCTCGGAGTTCTCGCATGAATCTGAAAATAACACACACCAAAAATAGAATAGAAGAAAGATTCTTTTAAACCCGTTACCAGACAACAAAATTTCTGACAGCTCCAAATTTAAATATGTTGCAGATGACAATATCAAGTGCATGGAATTTTTTTTGTCTTTCTTGGTAGAAAACAATGTGGGAAATGAATTGATTGTCATAAGCAATTTCTTCATTTTCTATTATGTTTTTCAAAGCTTTTTTCTTGAGGTGTGTTGAAAAGCGTCAATGTGTGGTAATGGGCTAACCCACTCTAATATAATGATGCAATTTGATGCCTCATGAAATAAAGGATTGAGAAATTATTGTGGAAAATGACGAAATTACTTGCGACAAGCAATTTCTTCAGTTCCCACTAAGCTTTCTACAAAGGAAGATAAAACAGTGTAAAATTTCATTCCTTTCAAATTGTTGCCTACAGCATTTGGACCAGTCTAAGATTTTGCCTTCTAGTAATGGGTTTGTAATCAAAACAAGCAGTCAGAGACAGGTTATTCTCCCAGAATAAGTGTTTGTCACGAAAAAACATTACTTGACCTACAAGAGGAAGCTGGTTATGCTCTACAAAGGCCAATAACTTCATAAACATGATTGGCAATGCTATGGTTCTTTTGTGCTGCACCTCTCCTGAATGAGATCTATCTACTTATAAAGTTTCATGATTACACCTTGCATACTAGGAATGGTTCTACCGCCCCTTGAAACCAGTCCAAATGAGAGTACGACTGCACAGCAGACCTGTCAGACAAGTGCAACCCTCGTTAGAGGAAAAACCAGCTTTATAATTGATGTAGGTATGTTTGCATACTTTTTGAGTTATCTCTGTCTCTGGACACAAAAAAATAATCCCAAGAATTCTTTATTTACTGTGACGAGGCTTGAAATTCAACATTTGGCCAAATAATTGTCTGAGTCATCATTGTTTTAGAGAAAAGGAATATGGATAGATTTAAAAAAAAATATTTTCATGTTTTCTAAAAGCTTTTAAGCTTAGAGGTTACCTTTTCCTAGAGAGAGATGACTCCAGTCTGATACTATCTAACAAATCTTCCTCTGTGATTCTCAATAACAAATCTCCATCTACCAGACACTGTTTGAAGAATGGGACTTTGTTTGCAAATCCAATCTGAAAATAAAACAAGATGTGTTTGTGAAACATCAATGCCCCAGAAAAGGCCAATGTTAATTTTTCGTGTTACGTTTCGGACCAACAGGCAGACAGAAAGATGGAGAGACAGACTGACACACAGACAGACAACGGTAAAACAATATGCCCCCAATTTTTTCAATATTGCATAAAGATCAGACTAGAGCTATTAATAAATGTGATCATACCCCAGAACAGCCCCTTGTCTCAACAAGAGCTTTGTGGAGCGGCGCAAATATGCCTGACAGGGACTTGTCAGTAAAATTAACCATTTTTTTTTTTCAATTCAAGGGCAGATAATTCAAGAATGCAAAGAGTAATCCGAATTTTGATAGCGGTATGCGCATGTAGAAACCATGGAGATTCATTATGGCAAATTTGATTGTATTGCGGTTGAAACTATAAAAGTTGCAGTCATAAGAAAATGGGCATTTTTTTATTCAAGGGCAGATAATTCAAGAACGAAAAGAGTTATTTGAATTCCGTAAGTGGTGTGCACAACTAGACACAATGGAGATTCATTGTGTCAAGTTTGATGAAATTCTGATTGAAACTGTAGGAGGGGTTGCCCACAAGAAATTGCTAATGGACAGACAGACGGACGAACAGGGCCATAACATAATACGACCGTTCGGGGTATGAAAAAGATTTCATGTAGTAAGAATAAAAACTTTTGCCGATGGCCCAAAACTCTGTCAAAAGTTGAAACCAAAATTTGATGAGCATATCTATGATACAATGCATTTCCATGAAATTTGAATTAAGTCCAATCTTATAAAGCTTATAATTTTGGAACAATTTACATTTTTGCAGTGTGGGAAATGGTTAATGATTTGTTTAGATATGAAAGGATTAAAGAGGAGTAAATTTCATTTTTAGTGCATATTTCAACTTTTTGATCCTTGGATTCTGGCCAAACATTAGAGTTTTATTGGATAAGCAAAACATCATCAGAAGATTATCATCATTAACCCTTTCCCAAACAACAAACTTTTAGTCTGGTCCAACTCAAAAGATGCTGCAGACGACAAAATGAATTTTAATTAAGATTAGATGTGTGTACAATATAGTCAGGAAAATATTTAGGCAAAAGGAGAAAATGCTGATTAACAGCATTTTCTTCTTTTCTCTCAATGTTTTCCCAAGCTTTTCTGGTAGGGACCTCAAAACACAGCCACGTTTGGGAAAGGGCTAATTAAATCAAATAATTATGACCAATCACGCTAAAAGGCACTTTTTGGAGAGTGTGTATCGACCCTAGCTTGTCTGTACAGTCCGTGAAAATAATTTTTGGATCTAGATTGTTCTTCTTACCTTTACAATTATCTTCATTTTCCAAATCGTTGCTTTTCAGTGAAAACCTTGTATCTGCAGCTTACGACAAGCTGCAGATATGAGGTTTTTGAAGAAAAGCAGAGAAATGCAACATGTAATTGATGTCTGCAAAGTCATATCTGTTTCTCAAAAGTTTGTTTAACTCTTTCGCTGCCAATGTCGCCAAAAAGCGACCTATTAGGAGACTGCCAATGTCGCCTTTTGGCGACTTCAGAACAATAGCTTAATTAGGTCATTCAAGGTCAAGGTCATGGTCATTTGATCAAACTGCCTGATAAAAAGTATGCTATTCAACAAAATAGTTTATGTGCAATCATTCCTGATGGTTTCAGCTTAGAATTCATCAAATAATGATTTTACTACATTATAAACTGATAAGCCCTGCTATGATGTTTAAAAAAGATTGGCACTGGAAATAGCATAATTCCAGGAAATTTGGCAGCGAAAGAGTTAACCCTTTCCCAAACAACAAATTTTCAGGGTTGTCATACTCAAAAGCTGCTGCAGACGTCAAAATGGGTATTGGTAAACGTAAAATTTGTGCAAAAATAAAGCCCAGAAAATATTGAGGCAAACGGAGAAATTGCTGGTTATTAGCAGTTTCTTCTTTTGTCTTAAATGTTTTCCCAAGCAATCTCTATTGGGGACATCAAAACAAGGTCTTGTTTGGGAAAGGGATAATGGACTTCCAAGAAGGTCTCTTTTAGTGTACGATAAATCCTTTTGGCATAGGCGAGGATCAACCTTCAGTCTGATCTTAGACTACACCACCTGCACATCAATTTAACCCTTTCCCAAACAAGACCTGCTTTTGACATCCCTGTTAAAAATGTCTTGGGAAAACATTGAGACAAAAGAAGAAACTGCTGATAACCAGCAGTTTCCCCTTTTGCCTCAATATTTTCTGAGCTATATTTTACACAAAAACTTTCCTTAAATGGCCCTATTTTGTCGTCTGCATCAGTTTTCAAATTGAGCCACCCTATTTTTTTGTCGTTAAGGAAAGGGTTAAACAATAGACCTTACCTGCGACACCCAGAAAATGACATCTTCGACCGACCACAGAGGCACATTCTGTGATAATCTATGTGGTATTTCTTCACCCAGAATCTTGAGGGCCTCCGAAGCTAATCTAGAGGCTGTTGGGTTGGGACTCGTACTGGCAACCTTCTTTAGAGGCTCAACTGCATCAATCTCGTGAAATATCTAGAATAGAGATGACTTCTAACATTATTGATTATTGTCATAAAATTAATTCATTACCAGACAGCAAAATTTTAGACTGGTCCAAATTCAAAGATGTTGCAGACGGCAATTGCAAGAGAATAAAATTTAGATTATTTTGTAGAAAACATTGTGGGAAATGAAGAAATTGCTTGTCACAAGCAATTTCTTCATTTTCCATAATGCTTTCCAAAGCCTTTATCCTGTAAAAAATCAAAAAGCGTCAATATGAGGTAATGGGCTAAATAACAGACCAGAGGGGCACTTTCTGAGGTAATCTATGTGGTATTTCTTCACCAAGAATCTTTAGGGCCTCCGAGGCTAATCTAGAGGCTGTTGGGTTGGGACTCGTACTGGCAACCTTCTTTAGAGGCTCGACTGCATCAATCTCGTGAAATATCTAGAATAGAGAGATTTTTAACATTATTTTCATAAAATTAAGCAAAAAAATCTAAAGCTTGTAAGATTTTATTCACTTGAAATTGTTATCTACAACATTCTTTTAATTGTAATTCTTCTAAACTTTGGACATCTCCTAATGGGTTACATTTTTCGCTCAACTTTCATGAAGCTCTTTTTTGAAAAAGCATACAATCTAGAAACTTGATGAAGTTGCAGAAAATGTGTTTAAAATTGACTTTGTAAGGTATAGTTAGTTAATTAACAGTTGCAAACCTGCAATCCAATTTGACAGGGAAGCAGAAAATGACATTTACCCATTTCCACATATGTACGCTTTTTGATGACCCTAAAAAAATGCTTGGGAAAATGTAATTTCTTCATTTCCAACAAAGTTTCCTACCCTAAAAGACCTGAATATATGTGAAACTTCATTAACTTGAAATTCAATTGTCCTCTGCAACATCTTTGAACTTAGATCAGTCAAAACGAATTTGCAGTGTGGTAATGGGTTAATTTTTTTTGCATTGTGAAAAGGTTAATAGGAGATCAATTAACCCTTTCCCAAACAAGACCAGGCTTTGACGTCCCTAATATGAAACGCTTGAGAAAATATTGAAACAAAAGAAGAAACTGCTGATAAACCAGCAGTTTCTCCTTTTGTCTCAATATTTTCTTTGCTATAATGTACAAAAATCCTTTCTTTTTCAATGTCCATTTTGTCATCTGCAGCAACTTTCAAATTGGGCCATCCTAAATTCTTGTCGTTTGGGAAAGGGTTAAGCCTGTACCATCATCATATACTAGAAGAATCATTTTCGAAATCAATAAATTCTTTTCAATGTATTATGGTTACTGCCAGCTTAGTGTTCTTCTTGAAGTATAATTTCCTTTTTTCATTGAAAGACCTTTATGATGCTTGTTTAATCTTTGCTTTTAATCAATGTCCATCTCATCCCTTTTCAGCAAAAACCTCATTCAAAGCTGTAGTTACAATGTTTTTGTTGAAAAGCGAACATTCACAGTTCAAACAAAGCACTGACTTGTAAAAGGTCAATCCTTTCTCCTGAGCATAAAATTAGTATTGATAAATTAACCCTTTCCCAAATGACAAAATTCTAGGGTGATCCACTTCCAAAACTGCCACAAATGACAAAATGGATGTTACTAAAGATAGGATTTGTGTAAAATATGACACAGAAAATATTGAGACAAAAGGAGAAACTGCCGGATATCAGCAGTTTCTTATTTTGTTTCAATGTTTTCCAAGGCCTTTTCTATTAGGGATGTCAAAACCAGGTCTTATTTGGAAAAGGGTTAATGTGCAGTCATCATAAGTGTTGACATCAGACAATGATGATCAGGTTAAACAAATTCTGTCACAGGTATTGGTTATCAGCATTTTCTTATTTTCTATTCAATGTTCTATAAAAATAATCTGCTAGGGTCAGGAAAAACAAGATGTGTTTGTGAAACACAAATGCCCCGAAATGGGCATTTTCCTAAAATGTTAAATTTTCCAGTAAAGGGTTGATAAGGGTTGTCAAATGACATTGAGGAAGGTCAACATGCATGGAACAGATAGATATCATTGAAAGAAGGTTACATACAAAATTTGAGCTTTGTATGTCAAATACTTTTGGGGAAAAGGCCAATGCTAAGTTTTTGGACAGAAGACAGACGGACGGACAGAAGGACAGACAGATGAACTGACAGACATGAGTAAAACAATATACCCCTATCTCTGGATTTGGGGGCATAGAAAACAGGAATTAATTGTTTAACCCTTTACCAAATAACAAAATTTCAGGATGATCCAAATTCAATGATGTTGCAGAAATTTCAAAAGAATGGAATTCTACATTTTTGGCCTTTTTGGGGTAGAAAACATTGTGGCAAATGAAGAAATTGCTTGTCATAAGCAATTTCTTCTTTTTTCCATAATGTTTCCCAAAGCTACTATCTTGAGGGGAGTCAGAAGGAGTCACTGTGTGGTAATGGGTTAATGAATTAATTGATGGTTAATTTACCACCAAGCACGGTAAATTCTTATAAAAAAAACAAGAAATAAGATGTGTTTGTGAAACTATTATAATGCCCCCAAAAATGCTAATGTCAAGTATTTGCGTTAAGTTTTTGGAATGAAAGACAGGACGGACAGACAGGCAGACACAAGTAAAACAATATTCCCCCAATCTTTTTAGTACAGGGGCATAAAAAATTAGATATAAGATGCAAACAAATAAATCAGCATGAAAAGAATAACCACACTTTGATTAAACCATGACTATCTGCTCCATAAAAGGTCATGGAACTCAAAAAGTCTGTATTTGTAGTATTGGGAATAAAGTCAGTGTACTGAGAGATATTGGTGGGGCACAAAGATGCCACATTGATTTGTGATACTAGATTCTTTAGTTTCTTAGTTTGTCCTTGGAGGGTTACACTTGTCAAATGCTGACTTAAACAATGCCTGGTATTTTTGGTGTGTGTTTTTACCCTAAAAGATTAATGCTTTAGAGAACATAATCATTGAATGGAAAATAAGACTAGAATATCACTGAAAGTGATCATACCCCCCAAAAGTGCAGTTTTTGTGCATTTTGAGAAATTGATTTCATTTGAACTGTGAGCTGATCAATTGGGAAATAGAGCGAACAAAAAATCAACAGACCAAACAACACATTTAACAATCCCCAAGTCCCACCCTGCCATGCCCATATTTTTCAATAAATCAAAAACTCACAACCATGCATTGAAGACAGTCAATCAAGGAACATTCCTGTACGATTTGGTTCAAATTTGCTGTTTAACCCTTTCCCAAACAACAGAATTTTTGGGTTGTCTGATTTGAAAGCTGCTGCAAATGATGAAATTAAGTTACCAAAGGTTAGATTTGTGAATGATAAAGCACAGAAAACATTGAGACAAAAGGAGAAACTGCTGATTATCAGCAGTTTCTTCTTTTGTTTCAATGTTTTCCCAAGCCTAATTTCTCATGGCCATCAAAACCAGGTCTTGTTTGGGAAAGGGTTAATTGCTTTTTTCTCATGATTTCGTTAAGTCTGATAAGCCCTGCCTTGCCATTACCACATTTTTTGCAAATCAAAACTTCATGAACAAATTTTGAAATAAGTCCCCCAATGAACATTCCTGCCAATTTTGATAAAAAAAAAAACAAGAGGGCCAAGATGGCCCTGTATCGCTCCACTGGCTTTTAGACAGTTAGACTGCGAACTTCTTCAAGGAATACAATAGAGGTCTATTCCAAGAAGATTCATGCTACACCAGAATGAAATCCAATAAGTGATTAAGGAGCAGAAATGTTTTTTAAAATTTTCTTAAAATTACACTATTTCATATAGTGAAAAAAAAAGCCTAGCCAATAACGGCCAAGCTTTTCATTCGATAGTGAAGGAATTTGTAAGAGATTCATGCAAGGAAGATTCCTGTGTAGTTTGGTTGAAATTGGTCCTGTAGTTTTGCAGAAGAAGATTGTTTAATAATTTTTCGAAAATTCAATTTAATTGAATTTATTAAAATTTAAGTTCTACACAGAAATTTTTTTTAAGGAATTTAGAGGAGAAAACTGCAAGGAAGATTCGTGTGAAGTTTGGTTAAAATTTGTCCAGTAGTTTTGGAAAAGAAGATTTTTCGAAAATTTAATTTAATTTAATTAATCAAAATTTAAGTTCTACATAGAATTTTTTTTTTGAAGGAATTAAGAATAGATTAATGCAAGGAACATTTCTGTAAAGTTTGGTTGAAATTGGTCCAGCAGTTTTGGAGAAGAATTTTTAAAGATTTTTCGAAAATTTATTTAATTTAATAAATTGAAATTTAAGTTCTACATAGAATTTATTTTTTTGAAAGAATTAAGAAGAGATTAATGCAAGGAACATTTCTGTAAATTTTGGTTGAAATTGGTCCAGTTGTTTTGGAGAAGATAATTTCTTAAAAGATTTTTCGAAAATTTAAACCAATTAAATTATTTAAAATTCAAGTTCTGGGCGGATTGTATTATTTTGAAGGAATTTAGGAAAGATTCATGCAAGGAAGATTTCTGTGAAGTTTGGTTGAAATTGGTCCAGTAGTTTTGGAGAAGAAGAATTTTTAAAGATTTTTCGAAAATCAAATTCAATTAAATTAATTAAATTTCATGTTCTGCATAGATTTTATTCTTATGAAGGAATTTGGTAGAGATTCATGCAAGGATGATTCGTGTGAAGTTTGGTTGAAATTGGTCCTGTAGTTTTGGAGAAGAAGAATTTTTAAAGATTTTTTGAAAATTTAAATCAATTAAATGAATAAAAATTCAAGTTCTGCACGGATTTTATTCTTTTGAAGGAATTTGATAGAGATTCATGCAAGGAAGATTTCTGTGAAGTTTGGTTGAAATTGGTCTAGTAGTTTTGGAGAAGAAAATTTTTTAAAGATTCTTCGAAAATTTAAATTAATTAATTTAATCAAAATTCAAGTTCTAAACGGAATTTAATTTTTTGAAGGAATTTGGAAAAGGTTCATGCAAGGAAGATTCCTGTGAAGTTTGGTTGAAATTGGTCCAGTAGTTTTGGAGAAGAAGATTTTCAAAAAATGTTTGAAAATTTAAATCAATTAATTTAATTAAAATTCAAGTTCTGCACGGAATTTAATTTTTTGAAGGAATTTGGAAAAGGTTCATGCAAGGAAGATTCCTGTGAAGTTTGGTTGAAATTGGTCCAGTAGTTTTGGCGAAGAAGATGTTTAAAGAAAAAGTTGACGCACGGACGGACGGACGGACGCACGGACGGACGGACGCACGCACGACGGACACAGGGCCATGACATAAGCCCCGCTGGCCTTTGGCCAGTGGAGCTAAAAAAACGAATAAAAAATTCACGAACAAGTTTCGAAAAGAGTCACCCAAGGAACATTCCTGCCAAGTTTGGTAAGAATTGGCTCACTGGTTAAGGAGGAGAAAATTTTTGAAGAATTATCTGACGATTTCTCAAAATCGGATAAGCCCCGCCCTGCCACGCCCACAATTTTTGATGAATCAAATATTCATGAACATGCATTGAATACAATCACTCAAGGGACATTAGTGCCAACTTAAGTTCAAAATGGTCAAAGCATTGATTTTGAATGATTTTTCACATGATTTCTCCAAGTCCGATAAGCCCCGCCCTGCAACAAAGTTTAGTAAGAATTGGCCCAATGGTTAAGGAGGAGAAGATTTTTGAAGAAGTCATATAAGCCTCGCCCTGCCACGCCCACATTTTTTGACAGATGAAAAAATCATGAACATACATTGAATACAATCACTCAAGGGTCAATCCTGCCAAGTATGGTTCAAATTGGCCTGATAATTGATTTTTAAAGATTTTTCACATGATTTCTCTAAGTCCGATAAGCCCAGCCCTTCCACGCCCACAATTTTTGACGAATCAAAAATTCACGAACAAGTTTTGAAAAGAGTCACCCAAGGAACATTACTGCCAAGTTTGGTAAGAAGTGGCTCAGTGGTTAAGGAGGAGAAGATTTTTGAAGAATTATCTGACGATTTCCCGAAATCGGATAAGCCCCGCCCTGCCACGCCATCATTTTTTGACGAATCAAAGATTCATGAACATGCAATGAATACAATCACTAAAGGGACATTTGTGCCAACTTAAGTTCACAAAGGATGAATAATTGATTTTTAAAAAAATTTCACATGATTTCTCTAAGTCTGATAAGCCCCGCCCTGCCACGCCCACAATTTTTGACGAATCAAAAATTCACGAACAAGTTTTGACAAGAGTCACCCAAGGAACATTCCTGCCAAGTTTAGTAAGAATTGGCTCAGTGGTTCAGGAGGAGAAGATTTTTGAAGAATTATTTAACGATTTCTTGAAGTCGGATAAGCCCCGCCCTGCCACGCCCTCATTTTTTGACGAATGAAAAAAATCATGAATATACATTGAATACAATCACTCAAGGGTCAATCCTGCCAAGTATGGTTCAAATTGGCCTGCTAATTGATTTTTAAAGATTTTTCACATGATTTCTCTAAGTCCAATAAGCCCCGCCCTGCCACGCCCACAATTTTTGACGAATCAAAAATTCACGAACAATTTTTGACAAGAGTCACCCAAGGAACATTCCTACCAAGTTTAGTAAGAATTGGCTCAGTGGTTCAGGAGGAGAAGATTTTTGAAGAATTATTTAACGATTTCTTGAAGTCGGATAAGCCCCGCCCTGCCACACCCTCATTTTTTGACGAATGAAAAAATCATGAACATACATTGAATACAATCACTCAAAGGTCAATTCTGCCAAATATGCTTCAAATTGACCTGATAATTGATTTTTAAAGATTTTTCACATGATTTCTCTAAGTCCGATAAGCCCCGCCCTGCCACGCCCACAATTTTTGACGAATCAAAAATTCACGAACAAGTTTTGAAAAGGGTCACCCAAGGAACATTTCTGCCAAGTTTGGTAAGAATTGGCCCAGTGGTTGAGGAGGAGAAGATGTTTGAAGAAAAAACCAACAGACAGACCAACAGACAGACCAACAGACAGACAGACAGACGGACAAGCTGACTCCTATATACCCCCCAAATTGAATTTGGGGGGTATAAATACTGATAACAAATACCTGTGTAACCATTTCCAAAACAAGACCTGCTTTTCACGTCCCTAATAGAAAAGGCTTGGGAAAACATTGAAAAATAAGAAGGAACTACTGATAACCAGCAGTTTCTCCTTTTGTCTCAATATTTTCTGTGCCATATTTTACAAAAATTATATCTTTAATAACTTCCATTTTGTCATTTGTGACACTTTTAGAAGTGGATCACTCTAAAATTTTACCGTTTGGTAATGGGTTAACCCTTTCCCAAACAAGACCTTGTTTTGACGTCCCTAATAGGAAAGGCTTGAGAAAACATTGAAACAAAAGAAGAAACTGCTGATAACCAGCAGTTTCTCCTTTTGTCTCAATATTTTCTTAGCTACATTGTACAAAAATTCTTTCTTTTTCAATGTCCACTTTGTCGTCTGCAGCAACTTTCAAATTAGACCATCCTAAATTTTTGTTGTTTGGGAAAGGGTTAATCTGATGTCAACACAAATGTTGACGGCACATTGATTTATCAAGGCCAATTTTATGATCAGGAGAAAGGATTGACCTTTAAGGAGGCAGTGCTGTGAATGTTTGCTTTTCGACAAAAATCTTGGGAATACAATCAGTAAACCAAGAGATTGATGGGGCACAAAGATGCAACATTGATTTCTGATACTTGATTTTAATTCTAATGGGGGGTTTACACGGTGTGCTTTTTCACATGTGTTTTTTCACATGTGCAAAAACATACCGTGTAAACCCCAGAAAACCCCAGATAATGGGCCTTATGCTAGCATATATGAAAAAGCATACGGTTTAGAGCATGTCCTATTTCATATGAAAAAGCACATGGAAATTGACCAATCAGATCTCTGATTCCGGAGATATGACCCGGTAAAATAAATAAATACTGCTCGGCCCCTCATTAATCACTATGAACCCACTGATTCTCTACAGGTAACTGTTAACCCATTACAAGACAACACAATTTAGACTTATCTAAAATGAAAGAGGATGAATGAAATGATCATTTTTTTGTCTTTTGATTTTGAAAACATTGTGGGAAAGGAAGAAATTGCTTGTCTAAGCAATTTCTTCATTTTCCACTATGTTTTCTACTGCATTTATCTTTTTGGGAGTCAAAAAGAGTCAATGTGTGGGAATGGGTTAACAAGAATGTTTTTATCCTATTATATTTTTCGTTTTTTTTTTAAGTTAACCGATTCCCAAATGACAGAATTTTGAATCTGGTCTAATCTTAAAGTTATTGCATTGGACAAAACGGATCTTTATTGAGATAGAATTTGTTTCAATATAGCATAGAAAACATTGAAGCAAAATGAGAAAATGTCAGCATTTTCTTCTTTGGCCTTAAAGTTTAACAAAACCTTTTGCATTAGGGATGTAAAACATGTCTTGATTGGGAAATGATAATCATCATTTAATACTAAAAGGAGACTCCAAATGTCATTAACATTTTTATTGCAGTTTTATCAAAACTAGAATATCACTGAAAGTGATCATAACCCCCAAAAGCGCTGTGTTTGTGCATTTTGACATTTCGTAAAAAACTGATAAATGATAAAGAGAATGAAGTTTTCAAGTATATGAACACTGTATCTTAAATATTTCATAAAATGAGTTTAACAATTTAAACAAGAAAGTTCACTCAAGGACCATAACTGTATGAAAAATCAATGGACCGTGACCAAAAATATAATATGCACATTTCCACTTGGTAATGAGTTAACATGTGAAGTTTGAATAAAATTGATTTGGTAGTTTATGAAATAAAGAGTGGACAAAAAACAGACATTTATCAACACACGCTGATGTTGCGAAAAATGACAATTTTCAACAAAGGGCCATTAACTCAGTCAAAAATCCATGAAGCATGACCAAAATTTTATATGCACATATTAAAGAGCTACTAAGCATAACTGTTAAGTTTTTTTTAAATCCATCCAATAATCACAGAGAAATTGAGTGGACAAGAAAATTCACTCTAGGGCCAAAACTCTGTGAAAAAGCAATGGACCATGACAAAAAAAATATGCACATCCCCATTTGGTAATAAGTTATCATGTGAAGTTTGAATAAAATTGGTCAAGTAGTTTATGAGAAATAGAGTGGACAAAAATTCAGAAACTGATCAACACACATTGATGTTGCAAAAAAATGCCATTTTTCAACAAAGGGCCATTACTCAGTCAAAAATCAATGAACCGTTACCAAAATATAATATGCACATATTTGAGAGCTATTTTTGAAATCCATCTATTAGTTACCGAGAAATTGAGCGGACAAGATAATTCACTCAAGGGCCATAACTCTGTAAAAAAACATTGGACTGTGACCAAAATAATACATGCACATCTCCACTTGGTAATAAGCTCACATGTGAAGTTTGAATAAAATTGGACAAGTAGTTTGTGAGAAATAGAGCGGACAAAATATCAACAATCCTATCAACACAAGTTAAAATTGCCAAAAATGCCATTTTTCAACAAGGGGCCATTACTCAGTCAAAAATCAATGAACCATAACCAAAATTTTATATGCACATATTTGAGAGCTACTGAGCATAACTGTAAAGTTTCTTTGAAATCCATTCATTAGTTACCGAGAAATTGAGCGGACAAGATAATTTACTCAAGGGCCATAACTCTGTAAAAAATCATTGGACAGTGACCAAAATAGTACATGCACATCTCCACTTGGTAATGAGCTCACATGTGGAGTTTGAATAAAATTGGACAAGTAGTTTGTGAGAAATAGAGCGGACAAAATATCAACAATCCGATCAACACAAGTTAAAATTGCGAAAAATGCCATTTTTCAACAAAGGGCCATTACTCAGTCAAAAATCAATGAACCATAACCAAAATTTAATATGCACATATTTGAGAGCTACTGAGCATAACTGTAAAGTTTTTTTTGAAATCCATCCATTAGTTACCGAGAAATTGAGCGGACAACAAAATTCGCCCAAGGGCCATAACTCAGTGAAAAATCAATGGACCGTAAGCAAAATATAATATGCACATCTCCACTTGGTAATGAGCTTACATGTTGAGTTTGAATAAAATTGGACCAGTAGTTTAGGAGAAATAGAGCGGACAAAAAAGCTACAGACCGACCAACGGACCAACAGACCAACAGACAAGCTGACTCCTATATACCCCCAAATTGAATTTGGGGGGTATAATGAAACATCACAAGAATTTGATATGCACATATTTGAGAGCTACTAGGCATAACTGTAAAGTCTTTCTGAAATTCGTCCATTAGTTTCCGAGAAATTGAGCGGACAAGAAAATTCACTCAAGGGCCGTAACTCCGTCAAAAATCAATGGACCGTGAAAAAAATTTAGTATGCACATGTCAACTTAGTAATGAGTTCACATGTGAAGTTTGAACAAAATTGGTCCAATAGTTTATGAGAAATAGAGTGGACAAAAAATTGAAAAACCGATCAACACACATTGATTTTGCGTTAAATGGCAATTTTCAGCAAAGGGCCATAACTCAGTCAAAAATCAATGAATCATCACCAAAATTTGATATGCACATATTTGAGAGCTACTAAGCATAATTGTAAAGTTTTTTTGAAATCCGTCCATTAGTATCTGAGAAATTGAGCGGACAAGAAAATTCACTCAAGGGCTGTAACTCCGTCAAAAATCAATGAACCGTGACAAAAATTCATATGCACATCTGCACTTGGTAATGAGTTTACATGTGAAGTTTGAACAAAATTGGAGCAGCAGTTTAGGAGAAATAGAGCGGACAAAAAAGCTACCGACCGACCGACCGACCGACCGACCGACCGACAGACAGACAGACAGACAGACAGACCAACGGACAAGCTGACTCCTATATACCCCCCAAATTGAATTTGGGGGGTATAAAAATCAATGAACCATAACCAAAATTTAATATGCACATATTTGAGAGCTACTGAGCATAACTGTAAAGTTTTTTTGAAATCCATCCATTAGTTACCGAGAAATTGAGCGGACAAGAAAATTCGCTCAAGGGCCATAACTCAGTGAAAAATCAATGGACTGTAACCAAAATATGATATGCCAATCTCCACTTAGTAATGAGCTCACATGTGGAGTTTGAATAAAATTGGACAAGTAGTTTGTGAGAAATAGAGCGGACAAAATATCAACAATCTGATCAACACAAGTTAAAATTGCGAAAAATGCCATTTTTCAACAAAGGGCCATTTCTCAGTCAAAAATCAATGAACCATAACCAAAATTTAATATGCACATATTTGAGAGCTACTGAGCATAACTGTAAAGTTTTTATGAAATCCATCCATTAGTTACCGAGAAATTGAGCGGACAAGAAAATTCACTCAAGGGCCATAACTCTGTAAAAAAATCATTGGACCATGACCAAAATATGATATGCACATCTCCACTTGGTAATGAGCTTACATGTGAAGTTTGAATAAAATTGGACCAGTAGTTAATGAGAAATAGAGTGGACAAAAAAGCTACGGACGGACCATCGGACCAACGGACCAACAGACCAACAGACCAACGGACAAGCTGACTCCTATATACCCCCCAAATTGAATTTGGGGGGGGGGGGGGGGTATAAATATAATAGAGAATTATGCAATAACGTTTGTCATGCTAAGCCAGTGAACTTAAACCCATTATCAGACAATGGCTTGTTTTGACTCCCTACAAAATAATGGCTTCGGAAAACATTACGGAAAATGAAGAAATTGTTTGTGGCAAGCAATGTTTTCATTTCCAACAATGGTTTCTTTCTTATTTTTTTCTTAAGTATTCGCGATAAGCTACAGCAAAATGGATAAAGCACAGGGGATATAATATTTCACAATCCTCGGAATGCAATGTACGACTGGTCAGTAAACAGTTTGACCTAGGTCAGCTAAGTTCATCAAAAGCACATGTGCTAAAACATACCGTGTGAACGCAAAAAACACGTGTGCTAAAAACATATGTGAAAAAGCACATGTGCTAAAACACATCGTGTAAACCGCCCTTAACACTGCTCGATCAGCCCTAGTTACAACTAGCTACTAGTACTAGACTGGGCTTCCTCACGGTGGATAATCACATGCTACAATATTTCCAGAAAATCTTCAATAATTTTGTTAATATGCGAGCGATTTGAATTTGATTTGAAGCAGAGAATGTGGACAGACATCGCACACTAGATGGACGAGGGTGATTTTTGAAAAATCAAATTATAAAAAAGTTATTGAAGATAAACCAAGATTTTGGTTTATCTTCAATAACTTTTTTATCAGTTGATTTTTCAAAAATCCAACATGTCCAGCTTATTCCTTGCACTTTTCCACCTACTCTGCTTCAAACCGAATTCAAATTGGTCAAGTATTAAAATAGGTATTGAAGATTATCGGAAATTCTGAGTCGCGTGATTATACACCGTGTTCCTATATGGCTTTACCCAATGGTGTCGGCAGCAATAATTCAAACCATTCCTGAATTTATCATAATGAAGTATTTTGACTCCTGTAAAGATACAGTCTTATGGAAAACATTGTGGAAACTGAAGAAATTGTCAAGCTAAAATTGAAAGACCAAGACCTTAACAACAGATCCATAAATGACCACAACATTCCCCCCTTTGATTTCATGATTCACCCTTTCCCAAACGGTAGAATTTTAGGGTGATCCAATTCAAAAGCTGCTCCAGATGACAAAAATAGTGTTGATAAACATTGGATTTCTGTACAATAAAGCATGGAAAATATCGAGACAAAAGGAGAAACTGCTGGTTATCAGCAGTTTCTTCTTTTGTCTCAATGATTTCCCAAGCATTTTCTCTTAAGGACGTTTAAACCAGGTCTTATTTGGGAAAGGGTTAATTAGTGCTATGACAAACATCCAGTGTAAAATTATGTGAGAAATAAATTAAGTTTTTACCTTTTTCCTTCCTTGTTCAGACTTAATCCCTGCTTCCATGGCAAAGTGGAAAGCAGCCAGAGCTTGTGGTTCTTTCCTCTTGCTTGTCAGTATGGGTACTAGTCTATTGAGCCAGTCTAGAGAGCGGCCATGACGGTGCCACAGGTCCATCTGGGCAAACTCCATCGGTGTGTGACTCGAGATGAACGGCAACACAAGCTCTAACGTCCCAGAATTCAACACTGCAGCCTCAATCTTCTTATCATACTTATTTGCGACAAGAACAGAAATTGCTAAGCAAGCGTAATAACGGACAATGTCATCTTTGTTGAATGCGAGGGGAAACAGCCATTCCGGGACCTTGTTGTTGACCATAACGCCATGGTTCTCGGGTCCCCCGTATAGAGCCAGGTTGGCCAGAGCTATTGCGCAATGTCTCAGAGTTAGGCGATCTTTACTCCTACACCAGTACAGTATAACTCCCAGACCACCTAACTCTATCAGTCTGTTACACGTCTCTTCTGATGTCTTAAACATGCTCTCTAGAATACTTGTTATTATCTGACATAAATCACGATCTTCTTTAAACTTCACACACATCGTTAGTAATGGTTCCAATCTTGTTGTAGCAATATACTCGCGATTATTTGTTGTCAGTACCTGCTCCAGAACTCTCACCGAAGCCAGCAATAAGTCCTTGGAGTCTGACATACAGTTTTTAAGAACAATATCCAGTCCTTTCTCTTGATGAAATATTGCACTTAGGGAGTATGCCAGGTCACGACCTATTGCAGGCATGGCCCATGCTTGTTCTATCAACATACTGATCTCATGCAGGATGGTCACCTGGTCTACTTCATGTCCACTTTTAACTAGAGTCGCAATTTTTTCGCGTAATGAAATCGATAACGAATCCAGGTTGGTTTGAAACTGAACAGATTCATAACTGCTTCTCGTCTCTGGATCTGCCTCCGTAATTCTGAACACCTTTCCATCCTGACTGTCAACACTCGATGTACTCCCGACAGATAACCTTTGACCTCTATAATCCAAGGACATGTTATCCACGCGGAGTTCCTCATTCTGATGAATCGTCTCGAGAAATCTTTTCGATGATGATTTTGAAACCGCAAAAAGAGCATTAGACTTGGTATGTTCCTCAAACGTCTCACCTTTGGACAAGTCGAAGTAGACTTTTGAACATTCGGAGATATTTATCTGGTCGAGGCCATCAGCGCTGTCCTGCGAGCTGATGGACCCAGCCTTTGGTGCGGGGCGGTGCTGTAAGAGGGCCGCCTCGGACTGAGATCGCTCCAGAGATTTGTATGGGTACTGGTTCTCACTTCGATCATCTTCGATCAACAGATCTGGCAGCTTACCTACAAAATATTAAAATTATTATGCTTATTTCAAGCCATTATCAGATGTCAAAATTATAGACCAAGTTCAAAGATGTTGCAGATGACAATTTCAACTGAATGATATTTCACATCTTTTGATTATTATTGGTAGAAAACATTGTGGAAAATGAAGAAATTGCTTGTCACAAGCAATTTCTTCATTTCCCACAATGTTTTCTTCAGTCTTTATGTTGTTGGGCATGAAAAAGTAGAGCCAGCTTTTGGTACGGGGTGGTGCTGTAACGCCACCTCTGACTGAGACCGCTCCAAACATTTGTGCAGGTACTGCTTTCATGATTTACTAAGAAAGTCTAAAGCAATTAAAAATGTTTAATTCGCAGTACTGTAAACCAGGAAATTATTTCGCGCTTTTTAAGTTAGCGTCTTTCGCGGGTGGGTGTGATCCGCGAACTTAAAACACCGCGAATAGGCTACTTTAAATAAAAACGCGAACTTTAATCGCTTTGATAGTTTTTGTTTCGGGAAAATCTATGGGGAGATGTTTTATTTACACTAAACGTATTTGTTACTATGTAAACAAGGGAAATAGCTTTTTCATAACAGGATGTAAGTGAAAAGTTTTCTTCATTTCAGACTATTTTCGTTTTTATCCAAAATACATAGATATTGTGACATATTAAAAAACACGACATTGAAAGATAAATCAACTTATTCAACTAGATATACCTGCTTGAAATTGAGAAAAGGGGTCGTTTGGCATTCGAATGCCAAGTATGATAGCAAAAATCGATTGACGTTTAAAACCTCGTAACTGTAGTTTGAAATTAGCCACAGCTACTAGGTTTGAATCGTGATATTGAATAAAACTGTCATCATCGCGTCTCGACGCTAAAGGTAAATAGGTGTGAAGTTAATGTAACGCTCAAATTCTATGCATTGTGTTACAAACTGTAATCCAGTACACTATGAAGTGTGAAATAAAACAATGGGTCGATTGAAACTTACTTCGATCAAACTGTCAATGGCGACTAAAATATCGTAAATACAGTCATTATTCAATATGTAATTATCCAATTCCCCATATTATTCAATATATCAATTTTATAATTCCCCCATAGCGTGTTTTGTTTCGCGCGATTCGCGGACAGCATTGATCCGCGAACTTAAAACGCCGCGAACAAGCCCGAGTGCATGAAAACGCGAACATTTCTTGACGCGAACTTATCCTGGTTTACAGTATGATAAGTAAATAAATACATGAACTCTGGTTTTCACATTCGGCTAAAACAGCATACCTGGAATGTTTTCAAAAAGCTATAAAAGAACAACATGAATCTAGATCAGACTGTGTGTAGACACAGGCTGATCTGGATCCATGTTGGTCTTCTGTGCCATAAAGGCCATAAATTTTTTTACTATTCCCTGGTCATACATAATGGTACTTTTAACACGGTGGATAATCATGTGATGCAATGATTACTGAATATCTTCAATAACTATTTCAATACGGGGCCGATTTGAATTCGGTATTAAGCAGAGAATGTGGACAGACGTCACACGTTAGATAGACATGGTTGATTTTTGAAAAATCAACTGATAAAAAGGTTATTGAAGATAAACCAAAATTTTGGTTTATCTTCAATAACTTTTTTATCAGTTGATTTTTTAAAAATCTACCACGTCCATGTTATTCCTGGCATTTTTCCACATTCTCTGCTTCAAACCGAATTCAAATTGGTCAAGTATAGACAGTTATTGAAGATTATCGGTAATTCTAAGTCACATGATTATACACCGTGTTTAATGATTTATCAGGAAAGCAATTAAAGATGTTTAGATGAAAGTATGATAAATAAATAAATACATGAGTTCTTGTTTTCACCTGGGGCTAAAACAGCATACCTAGAATACTTTCTAGGCCATACATAAAAGAATCTTCTCATAAAGAAAAAAAAAATTATCATTTAGATGAATATAAATGCTCAAATCATGAGGTACAATTTCAATTATGCATGGTGTATAATTCTAATAAAAATATTTTCTCATACTTATTATAGTTTAATTTTTAATTAATTACACAGAGCGACCAATGCCAACAGACCAAATAAAAGGAAACTTTATAGGAAAAGGATGAAATTTTGGTAACATAAAAATGGTGGTAGTATCAGCTATGATATGAATCAGACAAACTGTTTGACATAAAGGAGTGTTTTTCTCTTTAGTAAAACAAGGAGCCAACATTGTTTGACACACCTGTTTTGTTTTGGCATCCAAGAAAATAACGTTCATTCTTTATCCCATTACCAGATGGAAAATTTTTAGACTTGTCTAACTTCAAAGACGTTGTAGATGGCAATTTTAAGTTGATGAAAAAATAAAATTCTATGAATTTTTTGTAGAAAACACTGTGGGAAATGGGAATTGTCACAAGCAATTTCTTCATTTTCATCAACATTTTCTTAAGCATTTTTCTTCAAAGGCGTCAAAAAGTAAGTGTCTATCTTTGGTCATGGGTAACCTCATCGCTATACATAGGGCTACACCATTTAGTTTTGTTTAGCATCATACAAGTTTGTTGGATGGGGTACATAACAGCATTTTCAACCATTTTTGTGTGCACATGGTTACAATGGCAGAGGCTTGGGCATAAAGCAATTTGTTTCAAGCAATTCCTCTAACCCCAATAGCAAATTATAATTCAAAGAACATGCATTTCTTTTCTTTTTCTTTTTTTTTTCTTTTTTTTTTTTTGGGGGGGGGGGGGGGGGTACAAGGGCCATTCAAATATAAGTCTTTTAACCCATTACCACACAGTGACTCTTTTTGACTCCCCTTAAGATAATGGCTTTAGAAAACATTGTGAAAAATGAAGAAATTGCTTGTGACAAGCAATTTCTTCATTTCCCACAATGTTTTCTATCCAAAAAGACCAAAAAATGTTAACTTTCATATACATGAAGTTGTAGTCTGCGTGATCTTTGAAACAGCCCAAAACTTGTCGTTTGGTAATGGGTTAAATAATGCCTCATAACTTTTGGATCCACATGTGTTCCAGTATAGAACAGATTAAATAAGATAGCAAGAAAAAACATTCCCGAGAATGTATGAGCCAAGAACCCACATTGTAATGTATGATTCATTGGCATTCAATGCTCTAGGAAATAAATATGCTTATAAACATAAATTGTGAATAGATGGAAGTAAGGCTTGGAAATTGGTGAGAAAATATTCATATCAACTCTTTTAATAATGTCCTGACTTTTACATCCATATAAATTAAGACACTTTGGAAAACCATGAGGTTCTAGAAAAGTTCTAAAACTCCTTTTTCCACAATGTTTTCAAGAATTATTTATTTCAAAACATTCATATTTTCTTCTGTAGTAAGACTGACTTTGTTTTCTGGAATTACAAGTACCTAATTTTTAGTCTAAATTTATGTTGTTTGGAGAAGTGTTCAGCCAGGTAATAACTATATGCACTTGTAAATTGTTACTAGAGTGAATTCAGATGCTGGCATCAGTGAGACAATATAATAAATAATGCATTGTGTCATATAAAAGAGGGGCTAAACTGTTGACTGAGCTTAATAAGAGCAGCTAGATACCGGGTACCTGTGCATAGTCTGAACAGGATCAATACTATCGGCATTCTATCATCTTTGTGTATATAGTCATTCTATCGTACTACAGTCTAACCCCTGTGAAAAAAGTTCATTTAAGTTCATTAACTGTTCTAGAATGGTAAATGGCACTTCTAGAACAGTTCTAGAAAAGTTCTAGAATTGCCATTAAACATTCTAGAATGTTCTAGAACAGTTCTAGAACAGTTCTAGAACTAAAAATGCATTCTTGAACTTTTTTTAGCAGGGGAAGTGTATCAATGTAGATCCATCATCCATTGCAGCCATAAATTGCTAATCTACTTTCAATTTTATACCTTGACGGACTTTTGATAAGCCTATTTCTTGTGAAAGAAAACATTATATCGCAGACTTTAGGGATAACTATTCAGTTTTATTAAATGTGGAATAGGATACTTAACGATTAAAGACAAGGGGTAAATCGAGGAACAGTACACAGTATGTATACTTTGTCTATGTACATGTATATACAGTCGACGCCCGTTATCTCGACATCGGATCAGTTGAATTTTTGCCTAAGTCAAAGTTCATATCTGGTCCCGTCCTAATCGATGGACGCAATTTTTTCAAACAAAATAATTTTGAACTGAGTATAGCTAATGAAATATAGTAGGAAAAGGATAGAAAGTGCTCGAATCGAGCAATTTCCTTCCTTTTCCTACTATATCTCAATAATGATTGTACTTGATTAGTTTCAAAAACGGTCAAATATCAACTTTATCGAAGCCAAACAAAATCGGATGAGTTGAGCTCTGGGTATGTCAAGGTATTTTGACGGCCCCTCCGACTTCGACACAACGTGTGTCGACTGTATATCAATCATGTGATTATTCCAACATAGGCAGGTAGCATAGATCAAGATCAGCCTGACATTTGTGTGATCTTACTCTGCTCTGGAATATTTCATATTAGCCACAATTTTTTAAAGAATTATATTCAACCATTACCCAAACAGAAAAATATCATACTATTCCAATTTGGAAATAAGGACTGTGATTTACGGGTGGGGGGTGCATTTCTTTGTTGGAAACATATTTCACTCAGGAAATATAATAATCTTTGTTTATGACTGACAATAATTTTTCTCAAGAATCTGTGGAAGGGCATTTAATAGAATCACCCTATTGCGCTGAAACTGTGCTTGAAACAAGCAGTCTATTAGTTGAGATTTGAGAGATAAGCATTAATTAGAAAATAGCACAAGGAACAAAATAATTTATGCTATAGACTCTATAATTTGAGGGGTCAATGCAACACTATTGTAAGTGCCTATATAAACATAGGCACTTACAATAGTCTTGCACTGACCCCTCGATTATTATTATGAAAAATTACCTTTTAATGGAGTGGGATTTGCTTCAGTCATTGTATTTTTGGACAAATATGAGAATAACAATCAATATCCTTCTAGCTGAACTTGCATCCTTTTTGATGTATTGATCTTTATGTACCAAGCTAAGTGATCTTTGTTTAGCCTGTTATAGAGGTCTTGATTTTTTACAAAAACTAACTCTGTCCAAAACGGCAAAATTGCAACTGTTATAAATTTGAAAACTGCTGCAAACGACAAACAGATGTTGATAAAAATATGGTATGTATAAATTGAAGCACAGAAAATTTTGAGACGAAAGGAGAAAAAGCAGAGAAAATGGTGGTTATCAGCATTTTCTGCTTTTGTCTCCGATTTTTTCCTATGCCTTTTCTTTAAAGGATGACAGAATTTTATAGCTTACGAAATAATGGATAAAAAAATCTAATGTTACAATGTATATTTTGAATACCTGGAGAGTGCAAAGACATTATAAATTACTCTATATGGAATAATGATAATTAATTACCTTTTAATGGTGTGGGGTTTGCCTCAGCCATGTTGGTATTGTTGGACCTATTTAACAATCAATACATCCTTCTAATTGTAGCATCCTTTTTAGTGTAATGACTTCTAGCTCTGTAACAAATGAAATATTGTCATCCCTTTTCAACAAAAACCTCGTAACTGCAGCTTGTTTTTGTTGAAAAAGCAGCAATATACTCCTTGAAACCTTATCCTTTTTAACCCTTTCTCGAATGACAAAATTGGACTAGTCCATTTCTCAAGATGTTGCAAACACCAATTCCAAGTTAATGAAATTTAACATCTTTTGTCATATTTCAGTAGAACATATCATGGGAAATAAAGAAATAAATTGCATGCTTGTCACAAGCAAATTCTCTTCATTTTCAGTAGCTCCTATATACATTTCAAGATGTATTTTTGAAACACTAATATGCTCGACAAAAAGGCCAATGTTTTCAGATGGACAGACAGACAGACAGACATGAGTAAAACAAAATGCTACTGATCTTTCAATACGGGGGCATATCAATGCAACAGCTGGTGTATTTTCGTTTTGTTTCTTACAAAATTTTACAAGCACAGAAAAGATTGATAATGGTTATTATCAGCATTTTCTTCTTTTTGACTCTATGATTTCCACAACCTACCGGTATATATTGCTTATATAGACAAACCTAAACAAGCTCTGACAACCAATATTTCTTCATTTTGCTTGAATATTTTCGGTTCTATGATAATGTGTAGGCTAAAGGAGAAAATGCTGATCATCAGCATTTTTTTCTTTTGCCTCAGTGTTTCCACAAATGTTTTCTAATTGGGACGTCAAACCCTTGCCTTGTTTTAGAAAGGGTTAACCGAAAATGAAAATAGCTAATACACTACATTCAACATGAACCACTGGCTCTTTTCCATCTAGTTCGACAGAATAAAGGTTAAATGCTAGAAACAGTGGCATCTGTGTTATAGGAAGACATAAAACAGGTGAAATCGTAAAAATAACAGGAAAACATAAATATTATTATCGTAAAATACTTACATTATGACAGAGAAAACTGCAGCATAATTCCCCAAGCATTACAAGTAAGCAGTATTTCAAATCCCACAAAATAACCAAGGCTTAGGAGTCTGCTGAGGATATTGATTAGTCAACCCTTTTCTCTGTTGGTGGAGATGACATTTCTAGTCATGAAATTTGAAGAATATTTTTTTATCTATTTTCCTTTTATCTATTAGATCTATTCGTTAGAATTTTGAAATTTCAGACCTACATAACTGAATGAAAAGTAGAACATAAATAATTTGTTCCCTATAATAAAGTTGGTGAAATACAAAGGTCTATCTCAGAAAAACAGTAAATTTCTCTTGTTTAATTGGTAGAAGCATACTCACTAATCATCATATTTTTTCTGCACAAATGAACCAGATCTAAAATTATGACAACATGCTAATGAAATTCAATTCGCTTCTTTAACAAAATGCCTGGACAACAAATGTATTTTTAAATTTGAAAGAGAGTAAAGTGTTGTTCATGATTTGACTGGCACTACTCACTCTAACAAGTCTCCATATTGATTTTCCTGGCACACACTGTAATATTTCCAATTTTCTGATGAACTTTAGATAAAATAGCTCTGTTTTGACAATTAACCAAATTTATTAGCTCTATCTTGCACGATAATGTCAAATCTTCATGCATTGACAATTTATTCATACAATTCATTCCCCCCAAAATACAGTAGACTATCTCTATCTGTAAATGCTGAAAGTTGAACTCCAATATTTCGAATTTTGCTGATGAAATTTGGATAAAATTACCTTAACCCTTTTCCAAACAAAACCTGGTTTTGACTTCCCTAATGGAAAAGGCTATGGAAAACATTGGGGTAAAAGAAGAAAATGCTGATAATCAGCATTTTCTCCTTTTGCCTCAATAATCTCTAAAGACACTATATCATACACAAAATCAATCTTTATATCAACATTAATATTGTCAGCTGCAACAGCTTTTGAATTGTACAACTCTATAATTATGCCATTTAGGTAAAGGTTACCACAACATCCTTACCGAGCCTCCAGCTGCTTGCCAACTAAGGTTAACGACTATCAAACCATTGGTGGGTGACAATTTTGTCTGAAATGATATTTGCTGCTGCTTAGGATTGAACCTGGGTCCTAATGAGTGAGATTCTGATGCCCTAACAACTGCAATGTGCATTCAGCCATAGTTTTCACAGAACAAGACTTAGAGTATCTTATAATATTTTGTTTCTAATACAAATAAACATCAATGCACTTCTTGACTAGAGTCTTCATTGCAGTAAAACTTGTAATTCCCATAAGATGAAAAAGAATTATAAATGATCTTAGAGGTTTTGCTGACATTGTAAATGAATATTAATTGACAGGGAGAATTAACCCTTTCCAATACGACAACATTTTAGACCATTCCAAATTCAAAGCTGCGGCAGACGACAACATTAACCCATTCCCAAACGGCAAATTTTGGACTGGTCCAAATTCAAAGATGTTGCAGACAACAATTTTAAGTAAAGGAAATTCAAAATCTTTTGGTCTTTTTTGGTAGAAAACATTGTGGTAAATGAAGAAATTGCTTGTCACAAGCAATTTCTTCATTTCCCACAATGATTTCCAAAGCCATTATCTTGTTGGGAGTAAAAAGGAGTCACTGAGTGGTAATGGTTTAAAGTAACTATAAAGGAAATTTCTGTGCAATATAGAATAGAAAATAGTGAGGCAAAAGGAGAAAATGCTGATTATCACTGTTTACACTGTTCAAAATTGAAAGCTGCTGCAGCTTGATGACAAGTGGGTGTTAATAAAGATGTGTGTTGTATACAATATAGAAAAGTAAATATTGAAGCAAAAGGATTATCAGCATTTTCTTCTTTTTCTTTAATGTTTTCCCAGACCTGTTCTATTACAGTGTGGGTGCATCAAAATGCATCACTAATAGTCTAGGAGCCAGGTCCTGGTATGGAACTTTTCTTGCAACCGGTGCCCTATAAAAATTGGAGTGGTATTTTTCAATAATATGATTTCAAAAGCATAATTTCTACTAAAACATCTCATTTATGTGTAAGATTTTTTGTTACATCAATGTTTACATATTTTGTAATTTTTGGGAAAATTTACCCCACCCACTTTTAGCTATGACTACAAGCCAAAGCTAAAGACTAATTCTGTGAAGAAATACATATAACTCAAGAACAGGTTTCTGGGCAATTTTTAAGTATGACTTCAACCACACAAACATACCGGTACCTTTTGTATTTCAAAAACTTTTTTTTTCACTTGTAGACAAAACTTATTTTGGTGATTTTTAGCCAATTTTTGCTATATTTATGAATATTCACAAAAATACAAAATCAAAATGCTGTTTATTATTCATGTAAGTCAAAGTGCAATTTATCAGCTTTATTTTGATACCAAAATAATTGTTTTAGCTTAATAAATGAGTAAGTTATGGGGTATTTTAGGAGGTATGTATGAAAAGTGCACCGAATGACCTTTGACCTTGATTTTAAAAAAAATCCTACCACTTTTAAGCATGTCATCCACCCTTAACCAAAGCGTGGGACTCTAACGTATTGAAAAATACCACTCCAATTTTTATAGGGCACCGGTTGCAAGAACTTTTAATTAAACCCCCTTTGTAAAAGCTGGCTCCTAGACTATAACTGTTGAATGAAACATTGGCCCATTAGCAATTCCTATTCTTTTGTCATAATGAAACTTCCTCTTAAAACCCTTTCCCAAACAAGACCTGCTTTTTAAAACATTGAGACAAAAGAAGAAATTGCTGATAATCAGCAATTTCTCCTTTTGCCTCAATATTTTCTGTGCTATATCATACCAAAATCATGTCTTTATTAACAACTTGTGCTGTCTGAAGCATGTTTTCAATTTGATCACCCTAAAATTTTGCTGCTTGGGAAAGAGTTAATTAACCCATTTACAAACCACAAAATTTTAGACTGGTCCAAATTCAGAGATGTTGCAGACAACAATTTCTTGTGAATGAAATTTTTCATATTTTGGTCTTTCTTAGAAGAAAATATCATTGGAGAGAAGCAGTTGCTTTTTACAAAGTATTTCTTCAATTTCCACGAAATTTTCTAAAGCCTTTATCTAGTTTGGAGTCAAACAGTGTCACTGCATGGTAATGGGTTAAACCTTCATGCTCAAAGGAAAGGACCATACCTTTCCCAAATAAGATCTGATTTTGATGTCCCTAACAGAAAAAGTGCTGGAAAAGCATTGAGGCAAAAGAAGAAATGCTGATTATAAGCATTTTCTCCTTTTGTCCCAATATTTATGTATGATATAACACACAAATGCTATCTTTGCCAACATCAATTTCATCCTTTGTAGCAGCTTGTATATCTGCTCCCTCCATTAATGCTATTTGGGAATGGGTTAACCCTTTCCCAAACGACCAAATTTTAGGGTGATCCACTTCAAAAACTGCCACAAATGACAAAATGGATGTTATTAACGGTAGGATTTGTGTAAAATATGGCTCAGAAAATATTGAGACAAAAGGAGAAACTGCTGGTTGTCAGCAGTTTCTTCTTTTGTTTCAATGTTTTAAAAAGCCTTTTCTATTAGGGACATCAAAAGCAGGTCTTGTTTGGGAAAGGGTTAATGTACACAAATTCAGGCATCAAGGTGATAAAGAAAAGATGTGTTTTGTTTAAATTATGCAGAAGTCTAGACATAAAACACTTTTTCACCCTTTCCAAAACAAAAACAAAATGCAGACTGGTTTGTTTTATTGGGGTTTTACGCCGTTTTCAACTGCTATGATCATATCTCGTCGTCTTGAGCAGTTAACCATGGATTCCTTTTCGTTTTGTTTCTCTTACCAGTACTACTACAACACCCTAACTGAGCCTCCAGCTGATTTCATACACAGGTTAACGATATCAAACCAATGGTTGGCGACATTTTTGTCAGAAAGGATATTTGCCCTCGGGAATGAACCCGAGACCTCTCGAGTGAGAGGCAGATGTATAACCAACTGCGCTATGGCCTCGGCCTAAATGCAGACTGGTCCTATTTGACTAATCTTTTTTTTGCCTTCTAAAAAACCATTGACAAGTTTAAGGAGCAAAAGAATGGAAATATTCACAAAACAATATTCACTTATGACCTTGACCAATATGACCAACAAGAGGACCATGATGGTCCTAAATCGCTCACCTGAATCAAGATGGCAAGAGTGATAATGGCAATTTTGTCAAATTCAAAGGCATGAAACTTATAAGGACTTTCTGTTTGGAAACAATTAAGAAATAATTTTGTTCCAATCGATCCTGTAAGGTTGGGTATGAATTAGCACAATTGTTGACGTTTTTTTTTTTTTTTTTTTTTCAATAATTATTTAATGATTTCGCAATATACAACATAGGACTAATTTTCAAAGCATTCTGATCTGTTAGAGATTGATCATTTATGATAGGCTCAATTAACAAGATTTGGTTTGTGATTGAAAGAATATAGTGCAGGATTATCATCTGATAAGCTAAGGCTAGCCTAATCCCATATTTGTTTACATAAGATAAACATGGGGCCAGCCAGAGCAACAGATAAGAGAAATAGATAAGAGAAATAGGACAGATTTTTCTGAGTCCGATAAGCCCCTTCCTCCCTGCCACAGCCTGAATTTTTATCAATTGTAAGAATTTGAGAACAAGTTTTGAAAAGAGTGATTCAAGGAACATTCCTGCAAAGTCTGGTTCATTTGGGCCCAATGGTTGATTTTTTAAGAATTTTCTTATAATTTCTCGAAGTCCAATAAGCCCCTTCCTCCCTGCCAAGGCCACATTTTTTGTCAATTGTAAGAATTTGAAAACAAATTTTGAAAAGAGTGACTCAAGGAACATTCCTGTAAAGTCTGGTTCAAATTGGCCAAATGGTTGATCTTTAAAGAATTTTCTTACAATTTCTCCGAGTCTGATAAGCCCCCTTCCTCCCTGCCACGGCCACATTTTTTGACAAATGTAAAAATTTGTGAATAAACTTTGAAAAGAGTGACTAAAGGAACATTTCTGCAAAGTCTGGTCCAAATTGGCCCAATGGTTGATTTTTAAAGAATTTTCTTATGATTTCTCCAAGTCCGATAAGCCCCTTCCTCCCTGCCACGGTCATAATTTTTTGACAAAGGTAAAAATTTGTGAATAAACTTTGAAAAGAGTGACTAAAGGAACATTTCTGCAAAGTCTGGTCCAAATTGGCCCAATGGTTGATTTTTAAAGAATTTTCTTATGATTTTTCCAAGTCCGATAAGCCCCTTCCTCCCTGCCACGGCCACATTTTTTGTCAATTGCAAGAATTTGAAAACAAATTTTGAAAAGAGTGACTCAAGGAACATTTCTGCAAAGTCTGGTTCAGTTTGGCCTAATGGTTGATTTTTAAAGAATTTTCTTATGATTTCTCCGAGTCTGATAAGCCCCCTTCCTCCCTGCCACGGCCACATTTTTTGACAAAGGTAAAAATTTGTGAATAAACTTTGAAAAGAGTGACTAAAGGAACATTTCTGCAAAGTCTGGTCCAAATTGGCCCAATGGTTGATTTTTAAAGAATTTTCTTATGATTTCTCCAAGTCCGATAAGCCCCTTCCTCCCTGCCACGGTCATAATTTTTTGACAAAGGTAAAAATTTGTGAATAAACTTTGAAAAGAGTGACTAAAGGAACATTTCTGCAAAGTCTGGTCCAAATTGGCCCAATGGTTGATTTTTAAAGAATTTTCTTATGATTTTTCCAAGTCCGATAAGCCCCTTCCTCCCTGCAACGGCCACATTTTTTGTCAATTGCAAGAATTTGAAAACAAATTTTGAAAAGAGTGACTCAAGGAACATTTCTGCAAAGTCTGGTTCAGTTTGGCCTAATGGTTGATTTTTAAAGAATTTTCTTATGATTTCTCTAAGTCCAATAATCCCCTTCCTCCCTGCCACGGCCACATTTTTTGACAAATGTAAAAATTTGTGGATGAATTTTGCAAAGAGTGATTCAATGCACATTCCTGCCAACTTTGGTTCAAATTGGCCCAATGGTTGATTTTTAAAGAATTTTCTTAAGATTTCTCTAAAATCTAATAAGGCCCGCCCTGCCACGCCCACATTTTTTGACAAATCAAAAATTCACGAACAGGTTTTGAAAAGGGTCACACAAGGAACATTTCTGCCAAGTTTGGTTAAAATTGGACCAATGGTTTACGAGGAGAAGATGTTTGAAGAAATTGTGGACGGACAGACGGACAGACGGACGGACGGACGGACGGACGGACGACGGACAAAAAGCGATCACAATAGCTCACTTTGAGCACTTCGTGCTCAGGTGAGCTAAAAATAACAGGACCGTTCACAATTTTCAGCACAGAAAGTAACAAGAGTTTGGTGGTGCAGGGCATATACGCCTGTGAGGGGCTTGTCAATAAAATTGGCCATTTTTTCCATTCAAGGCAGATAATTCTCGAACAAAAAGAGTTATCTGAATTCTGTAAGCGGTGTGCACAACTAGATATCAAATAGACACCAGGGAGTTTCAATGTGCCAAGTTTCATCAAAATCAGATTGAAACTGTAGGAGGAGCTGCACACACAAGAAACAAGAGATGTTTGTAAAACATATATGCCCCCTCAAGGGCCTACATTTGATGTAGGTCAAAGTCCAAGGTCAAGTTAACAAGGTCCAAGGTCATGGTCAAATATGAAAGGTCTTGGTAGGAGGTGTCTATGTGTGAAATATTAAAGCTGTATATGTAAAAGTTAAATGAAACATAGGCCAGGTTAAAGTTTTTAGAAGTAGGCCAAATGCCAAGGTCAAGGTCATGGTCAAATGTGAAAGGTCTTGGTTGGAGGTGTCCATGTGTGAAATATCAAGGCTGTAGGTGTAAAAGGACATGGTATATATGCCTGGTTTCAGTCTTTTTAAAAGTAGGTCAAACTCCAAGGTCAAGGTTGCAATATTCAAGGTCATGGTCAGATGTGAAAGGTCTTGGTAGGAGGTGTCTATGTGTGAAATATCAAGGCTGTAGGTGTAATAGGACATAAGATAAAGGCTAGGTTAGATATTTCTAAAAGTAGGTCAAACTCCATGGTCAAGGTCCAAGGTCATAGTCAAAGTGAAATATCTTGGTTGGAAGTGACCATGTGTGAAATATCAAGGCTGTATATGTAAAATGACATGAAATATAGGCCAGGTTAATGTATTATAAAAGTAGGTCAAACACCAAGGTCAAGGTCACAAGGTCCAAGGTCATGGTCAAATGAGAAAGGTCTTGGTCGTAGGTGTCCATGTGTCAAATATCAAGGCTGTATGTGTAAAAGGACATGATATATCGGCTAGGTTAAAGTTCTTTTTGAAGTAGGTCAAAGTCCAAGGTCAAGGTCACAAGGTCCAAGGTCATGGTCAAATGTGAAAGGTCTTGGTAAGATGTGTCCATGTGTGAAATACCAAGGCTGTATGTGTAATAGCACATAAGATATAGGCCCAGTTTATTTTTTTTAAAGTAGGTCAAACTCCAAGGTCAAGGCCACATGGTCCAAGGTCATAGTCGTATGCGATAGGTCTAAGTCGGAGGTTTCCATGTGTCAAATATCAAGGCTGTATGTGTAAATGGACATGATATATCGGCCAGGTTAAATTTTTTTTAAAAGTAGGTCAAACTCCAAGGTCAAGGTCACAAAGTCCAAGGTCATGGTCAATTGTGAAAGGTCTTGGTAAGATGTGTCCATGTGTGAAATATCAAGGCTGTATTTGTAAAAGGTCATGAGATATATGCCGGGTTTAATTTCTTTTAAAGTAGGTCAAACTCGAAGGTTAAGGTCACAAGGTCCAAGGTCATGGTTAAATGTGAACGATGTTGATAGGAGGTATCTATGTGTGAGATATCAAGGCTGTATGTGTAAAAGGACACGAGATATAGGCAAGGTTAAGAATTAAGTCATAAAATCAACAAAGGGCAATAACTCACAAAATTTGATCTGCAGAGTTACGGTTCTTGTGCACAGCACCTCTCCATAATGAGATCTATTCACCTGTAAAGTTTCATGATTCTACCTTACATGTTTTTTGAGTTGTGCTCCGGACGAGAATCAAGTTATAAAATCAACAAAGGGCAATAACTCACAAAATTTGATCGGCAGAGTTACGGTTGTTGTGCACTGCACCTCTCCATAATGAGATGTATCCACCTGTAAAGTTTCATGATTCTACCTTACATACTTTTTGAGTTATGCACCGGACAATAATCAAGTTTGAAAATCAACAAAGGGCAATAACCCAAAAAATATGATCAGCAGAGTTACGGTTCTTGTGCACTGCACCTCTCCATAATGAGATATATCCACCTGTAAAGTTTCATGATTCTACCTAACATAGTTTTTGAGTTATGCTCCGGACAAGAATCAAGTTATAAAATCAACAAAGGGCAATAACTCAAAAAATATGATCAGCAGAGTTACGGTTCTTGTGCACTGCACCTCTCCATAATGAGATATATCCACCTGTAAAGTTTCATGATTCTACCTAACATAGTTTTTGAGTTATGCTCCGGACAAGAATCAAGTTATAAAATGAACAAAGGGCAATAACTCAAAAAATATGATCAGCAGAGTTACGGTTCTTGTGCACTGCACCTCTCCATAATGAGATCTATCCACCTGTAAAGTTTCATGATTGTACCTTACATACTTTTTGAGTTATGCTCCGGACAAGAATCAAGTTATAAAATCAACAAAGGGCAATAACTCAAAAAATTTGATCGGCAGAGTTACGGTTCTTGTGCACTGCACCTCTCCATAATGAGATCTATCCACCTATGAAGTTTCATGACTCTACCTTTAATACTTTTCGAGTTATGCTCCGGACAAGGTTTGGTCTACGGACAGACCGACCGACCGACCGACCGACCGACCGACCGACCTTCCGACCAACCGACCGACCGACCGACCGACCGACCGACACTTGCAAAACAATATACCCCCTTTTTCTTCGAAAGGGGGCATAATTACTAACGGACAGACAGACAGACAGACGACCGAGGCCATAACATAATATGACCCTTCGGGATGCAGAAGTTCAGACAGATCTACATGGTGAAAATCAATGTACACCTCTCTACTTCGTATGTAGGGGTATATAGGGCAATATATATTCGTAACCAACATTTCCTCTTTTTCCATGATATGTTCTGATGTATATCATTAAATATATGATTGTCAACATTTTCTCTTTTTTTTCTCTTCGGGTCTTGTTTGGTAGACGTTTAAGTAAGCACACTGGAAAACATGGGAAAATTTGAACCAGAAAGGTTTGAAAACATTGAAAGAAAGGTTGATCCAGAAACATGAGTGTCAAAATGCCTTAAAGGCCCCCTTTTAAAGATCCTGGCTCATATTATGTAAATATTAGGCCTATTGGAAACAGAAAATCTACAATCTTTTGCATACAAATAAAGGCAAAAGGAGAAAATGTTGGTTATGAGCAATTTCTTCTATCCCTCCAAAGATTTACAAGGTTCGTAAACCTTTTCCCAAATGACACAGTAAGAGACTGTTTCAATTTCAAACAGCTGCAGTTGACAAAATAGATGTTGATAAAGAAGGAATTTGCCCATGATTGCACAGAAAATATTGAGACAAAAGCAGAAAATGCTGTTTACAGCATTTTCTTCTTTTGTCTCATTGTTTTCCAAAGCCTTTTCTAATAGGCACATCAAAACCAATCTTGCTTGGGAAAGGTTAACTCATTACTAAAATTCCAAATTCAAAAAATTTGCAGACCATGATAGATCTATTTTACTTTTTCTCAACTTTCTTGGTAGGAAACATCATGGGAAATGAAGAAATTGCTTGTGATCATTTTTAGCTCACCTGAGCACGAAGTGCTCAAGGTGAGCTATTGTGGTTGCTTTTTGTCCGTCGTCCGTCCGTCTGTCCGTCTGTCCGTCTGTCCGTCCGTCCGTTCACAATTTCTTTAAACATCTTCTCCTCCTATATCAATGGGCCAATTTTTACCAAACTTGGCAGGAATGTTCCTTGGGTGACCCTTCTCAAAACTTGTTCGCAGATTTTTGATTCGTCAAAAAATGTGGGCGTGGCAGGGCGGGGCTTATCAGACTAAGAGAAATCATAAGAAAATTCTTTAAAAATCAACCATTGAGCCAATTTGAACCAAACTTGGCAGGAATGTGCCTTGAGTCACTCTTCTTAAAATTTATTCACACATTTTTAGATTTGTCAAAAAAAGTGGCCGTGGCAGGGAGAAAGGGGCTTATCGGCTTAGAGAAAGCATAAGAAAATTCTTTAAAAATGAACCATTGGGCCCAATTGAACCAGACTTTGCAGGAATGTTCCTTGAGTCACTCTTTACAAAATTTGTTCACAAATTTTTACATTTGTCAAAAAATGTGGCGGTGTCAGGGAGAAAGGGGCTTATCGGACTTAGATAAATCAGAAGAAAATTCTTTAAAAATCAACCATTGGGCCCAATTGAAGCAGACTTGTTAGGATTGTGCCTTTAGTCACTATTTTCGAATTTATTCACAATTTTTTATATTTGCAAAAAAAATATGACCGTGGCAGGGAGAAAGGGGCTTATCAGACTTAGAGAAATCATAAGAAAATTCTTTAAAAATCAACCATAGGGCCCAATTGAAACAGACTTTTCAGGAATGTTCCTTAAGTCATTCTTTTCAAAATTTGTTCACAAACTTGTTAGGATTGTGCCTTGAGTCACTTTTTTCGAATTTATTCACAATTTTTTACATTTGTCAAAAAATATGGCCGTGGCAGGGAGGAAGGGGCTATTCAGACTTTGAGAAATCATAGGTATGGCAGGGTAAGGGAAATTCTGTGCATTGAAAATTATACTGTACTGTGGGTTGTAATGGAGAAACTTAGTTTTTTTCTAAACTGTTTGGCCTAGAACCTTGAAATTTTGGGTAAGACCTAATTTCATGAATGGCTTTTCAAAAAGCAATATTTTGTTTCAATATTCATGAAACCCTATGTTGTTGGTGATCATTATAATCATCTGCTTGAAAAAAATAATACATTCTTCATAGGGTTTTGATATAAGTAATAAATTTGGAAAGTTTTTACTATTTCTCTTATCTATTTCTGTTATCAATATCTCTGGCTGGCCCCATTTTTATCTTATGTAAACAAATAAGAAGGGATTATAAGCCTAGCTTATCAGATGGTTTGTCCTCATTTACTATATACTTTCAAATCAAATACGATCTACCAAATCTTGCTCATATATAATCAATTTTAACAGATCAGTACGCTTTGAAAATTAGCCCTATGTTGTATATTGCAAAATATTGAAATAATTATTGAAAAAAACTCAACCATTATGCTAATTCATACCCAACTTTACAGGATCGATTGGAACAAAATCATTACTTAATTGTTTCCAAACAGAAAGTCCTTATAAGTTTCATGCTTTTGAATTTGACAAAATTGCCATTATCACTCTTGTCATCTTGATTCAGGTGAGCAATTTAGGACCATCATGGTCCTCTTGTTTACATTTGTTAAAAAATACGGCCGTGGCAGGGAGAAAGGGGCTTATCAGACTTAGAGAAATCATAAGAATTTTTTTTTAAAAATTAACCATAGGGCCCAATTGAACCAGACTTTTCAGGAATGTTCCTTAAGTCACTCTTTTCAAAATTTGTTCACAAATTATAACATTTGTCAAAATATGTGGCAGTGGCAGGGAGAAAGGAGCTTATCGGACTTAGAGAAATTAGAAGAAAATTCTTTAAAAATCAACCATTAAGCCCATTTGAAGCAGACTTGGTAGGAATGTGTCTTGAGTCACTATTTTCGAATTTATTTCACAATTTTTTACATTTGTCAAAAAATATGGCTGTGGCAGGGAGGAAGGGGCTTATCGGACTTTGAGAAATCATAAGAAAATTCTTTAACAAGAGTGCCTGAAAGGCACTGATATCGCTCACCTGAATTCTTCGTGTATTTGATTGTGTACAATATAAATTTTGTTGTAAACAAATATATATGTCAGTATTATGTCAAATTAAATTATTGTAAACTAGAATATCACTGAAAGTGATCATACCCCCCATTGATTTTTCACATGATTTCTCCTAGTCCGATAAGCCCCGCCCTGCCACGCCCACAATTTTTGACAAATCAAAAATTCACGAACAAGTTTTGGAAAGGGTCACCCAAGGGACATTCCTTTCAAGTTTGGTAATAATTAGCCCAGTGGTTAAGGAGGAGAAGATTTTTGAATAATTATCTTACGATTTCTCGAAGTCTGATAAGCCCCGCCCTGCCACGCCCACAATTTTTGACGAATCAAAAATTCATGAGCATGTGTTGAAAACAGTCACTCAAGGGACATTTTTGCCAAGCTTGATTCTAATTGGCCTGATAATTGATTTCTAAAGATTTTTCACATGATTTCTCTAAGTCCGATAAGCCCCGCCCTGCCACGCCCACAATTTTTGACGAATCAAAAATTCACGAACATGTTTTGAAAAGGGTCACCAAATAAACACATCTGCCAAGTTTGGAAAGAATTGGCCAAGTGGTTGAGGAGGAGAAGACTTTTGAAGAATTACCTAAAGATTTCTTTTAGTCTGATAAGCCCCGCCCTGCCACGCCCACAATTTTTGACAAATCAAAAATTCACGAACAAGTTTTGAAAAGGGTCACCAAATAAACATTCCTTTTAAGTTTGGTAAGAATCAGCCCAATGGTTAAGGAGAAGAAGATTTTTGAATAACTATCATACCATTTCTCGAAGTCTGATAAGCCCCGCCCTGGCCCGCCCACAATTTTCACCGAATCAAAAATTCATGAGCATGTGTTGAAAACAGTCACTCAAGGACATTTCTGCCAAGCTTGATTCAAATTGGCCTGATAATTGATTTTTAAAGATTTTTCACATGATTTCTCAAAGTTTGATAAGCCCCGCCCTGCCACGCCCACAATTTTTGACGAATCAAAAATTCACGAACAAGTTTTGAAAAGGGTCACTCAAGGAACATTTCTGCCAAGTTTGGAAATAATTGGCCTAGTGGTTGAGGAGGAGAAGATTTTTGAAGAATTCCCTAATGATTTCTTTAAGTCTGATAAGCCCCGCCCTGCCACGCCCACAATTTTTGACGAATCAAAAACTCATGAACAAGTTTTGAAAAGGGTCACCCAAGGAACATTTCTGCCAAGTTTGGAAAGAATTGGCCCAATGGTTGAGGAGGAGAAGATTTTTGAAGAATTTCCTAATGATTTCTTTAAGTCTGATAAGCCCCGCCCTGCCACGCCCACATTTATTGACGAATCAAAAATTCACGAACAAGTTTTGAAAAAGGTCACCCAAGGAACATTTCTGCCAAATTTGGAAAGAATTGGCCCAGTGGTTGAGGAGGAGAAGATGTTTAAAGAAATTGTTGACGACGCACGACGCACAACGCACAACGGACGACGGACGCCGGATAGTGACTGACCCTAAGAGCTCCCCTTGAGCTCGTTGAGCTCAGGTGAGCTAAAAAATCAACCATATGGCCAATTTTAATCAAACTTGAAAGGAATGTTCCTTGCGTCTCTCTTCTCAAAGTTTGTTCACAAATTTTTACATTTGTCAAAAAATGTGGGCGTGTCGGGGAGGAAGAGGCTTATCGGAAAAGAGAAATCATAAGAAAATTCTTTAAAAATCAACCATTGGGCCAATTTGAAAGAAACCTGGCTGGAAAGTTCCTTGTGTGACTCGTTTCAAAATTGTATCTTGTAATTTTTATTTCCTTAAAAAGTATTTTGGTATGGCAGGGTAAGGGAAATTCCATGTATTGAAAATTATACTGTACTGTGGGTTGTTATGGAGATACTTAGTTTTCTTCTAAAGTGTTTGGCCTAGAACCTTGAAATTTTGTGTAAGACCTAATTTCATGAATGGCTTCCAGAATACAAGAAGCTGAAGATAAGAGGAGATAATTGTTTTTCAAAAAGCAATATTTTGTTTCAATATTCATGAAACCCTATGTTGTTGGTGATCATTACAATCATCTGCTTGAAAAAATTAATACATTCTTCATAGGGTTTTGATATAAGTAATAAATTTGGAAAGCTTTTACTATTTCTCTTATCTATATCTGTTATCAATTTCTCTGGCTGGCCCCATTTTTATCTTATGTAAACAAATAAGAAGGGATTATAAGCCTAACTTATCAGATGGTTTGTCCTCATTTCCTATATTCTTTCAAATCACATACCAAATCTTGCTCATAATATCATAAATAATAAATTTTAACAGATGCTTTGAAAATTCGCCCTATGTTGTATATTGCAAAAATAATGAAATAATTATGGAAAAAAACTCAACCATTATGCTAATTCATACCCAACTTTACAGGATTGATTGGAACAAAATTATTACTTTATTGTTTCCAAACAGAAAGTCCTTATAAGTTTCATGCTTTTGAATTTGACAAAATTGCCATTATCAGTCTTGTCATCTTGATTCAGGTGAGCGATTTAGGACCATCATGATCCTCTTGTCCACAATGTTTTCCAAAGCCATTACCTTAAAGGGCATTAAAAGATGTCACTACATGGGAATGGGTTAACTGAAAATCCTGTAGCGCCATCAAAAACACATGATTGGGAAAGGATTATTGCTTGTCCTTGTATGTATTAACCCTTTCCCAAGCAAGACCTGGATTTGACATTGATATTTGAAAAAGCTTGGGAAAACATTGAGGCAAAAGAAGAAAATGCTGATGAGCAGCATTTTCTCTTTTTGCCTCAATATTTTCTGTGCTACATTGTACTCAAATCCTTTCTTTATCAACATTCATTTCGTTTTTCTAGAAGCTTTCAATTTGAACTTCTCTAAAATTTTGCAGTTTGAAAAATGGTTAAGTTGTAATCAAAAGAAAAAAATGTATGAACACTTCAGTCTTCACTCTTTATTTCTGTTTAGATTGCACAGATGTTGAAGGGTTATTTGAACTGTCTGAGTCCGCAGGTTTTACAATTTTGAACGATTTTGGTTCCATCGACTTCACTCGTGATGTGATTTCTTGTTCAATGTCTGCTTTGATAGCCTTCTCCAAACCCTAAAATAAAACAATGAGACAATATCACAAAATTATTCCACAGGGATTATAATAAGCATGTGATTAAAACACTCTATTTCAATATTTCTGCAAATTTTCCTTTTTCTGCTTTGATAGCCTTCTCCAAACCCTAAAATAAAACAATGAGACAATATCACAAAATTATTCCCCAGGGATTATAATAAGCATGTGATTAAAACACTCTATTTCAATATTTCTGCAAATTTTCCTTTTTCTGCTTTGATAGCCTTCTCCAAACCCTAAAATAAAACAATGAGACAATATCACAAAATTATTCCCCAGGGATTATAATAAGCATGTGATTAAAACACTCTATTTCAATATTTCTGCAAATTTTCCTTTTTCTGCTTTGATAGCCTTCTCCAAACCCTAAAATAAAACAATGAGACAATATCACAAAATTATTCCCCAGGGATTATAATAAGCATGTGATTAAAACACTCTATTTCAATATTTCTGCAAATTTTCCTTTTTCTGCTTTGATAGCCTTCTCCAAACCCTAAAATAAAACAATGAGACAATATCACAAAATTATTCCCCAGGGATTATAATAAGCATGTGATTAAAACACTCTATTTCAATATTTCTGCAAATTTTCCTTTTTCTGCTTTGATAGCCTTCTCCAAACCCTAAAATAAAACAATGAGACAATATCACAAAATTATTCCCCAGGGATTATAATAAGCATGTGATTAAAACACTCTATTTCAATATTTCTGCAAATTTTCCTTTTTCTGCTTTGATAGCCTTCTCCAAACCCTAAAATAAAACAATGAGACAATATCACAAAATTATTCCCCAGGGATTATAATAAGCATGTGATTAAAACACTCTATTTCAATATTTCTGCAAATTTTCCTTTTTCTGCTTTGATAGCCTTCTCCAAACCCTAAAATAAAACAATGAGACAATATCACAAAATTATTCCCCAGGGATTATAATAAGCATGTGATTAAAACACTCTATTTCAATATTTCTGCAAATTTTCCTTTTTCTGCTTTGATAGCCTTCTCCAAACCCTAAAATAAAACAATGAGACAATATCACAAAATTATTCCCCAGGGATTATAATAAGCATGTGATTAAAACACTCTATTTCAATATTTCTGCAAATTTTCCTTTTTCTGCTTTGATAGCCTTCTCCAAACCCTAAAATAAAACAATGAGACAATATCACAAAATTATTCCCCAGGGATTATAATAAGCATGTGATTAAAACACTCTATTTCAATATTTCTGCAAATTTTCCTTTTTCTGCTTTGATAGCCTTCTCCAAACCCTAAAATAAAACAATGAGACAATATCACAAAATTATTCCCCAGGGATTATAATAAGCATGTGATTAAAACACTCTATTTCAATATTTCTGCAAATTTTCCTTTTTCAAGAGGATCCTCTTGAACAAGAGCTGCCACAGACGGATTATGCTCCCCGAATAAGTGTTTGTCACAAAATAAAAACTATCATTCATTAAGCCCTCTTTTCCCATGATGCATTTTTTGTACACACATTATTTATAAAATATCATGTAGAACATCTCATTTATCACATGAGTACAAAATTTCATTAAATTCTGCCCATTAAATGAAGAAAAATTAGAGAAAAACTAATTTTTACATTAAGGCCCCTTTTTCCATGATGCCGCCTCAAATTAAGAAACAGAAAAAAGGTCTCTAGGGAATATCCCAGGGAGGTCACATGTGAAGTTTCATTGAATTTGGTCCAAGGGTTACTGAGATCTGGCTGTGGACGGACGGACAGACGGACGGACAGACGGACGGACAGCGTGGCAACTATATGCTCCCCCAAAATTTTTTCGGGGAGCATAAAAAGGCAAATATGCAGAAATATTATAATAGAGTATCTTAGTTAAGAAAAAAAAATGAGGGCATGTCAACCTTTTCTTAAAAAGCAGCAATTTAGACTTATACTATTTCAAAGCTGCTGCAGAAAATAAATTGGATTTTTATGAATATATATAAGATTGGCACATAAACCTCTATATTTTCTGTTCTATATAATATAGAATAGAAAAATTAGAGGTTAATGCAGATAATGTTCTTAATATCAGCATCTTCTTTGTCATAATATTTTCTTAACATTTATTTATATTCTAAAGAGATATGCGACCGGGGACCTCCTTCTGTCGGGTGCAGCCGGTCAAGTACCAACAGCACCGGGGTTTCGGTTCCCACAGTCGCCTTCCGGGGTCTGGTCCGTTTGGTTATAGCCAGACCCTTGGGGTTATCGCATGTCGCTCTGCTAGACACCAGGGCTCTTTGGTAGAGCTGCAGGCACCACGTTGGGGATGCGCAGATACAATCTTTGGAGTGGGGAATTTATCTTTTACCCCGATGTCCAGCTATGACAGTTGGGTACAAGTTAAGAGTCCCTTTCCATAGTCACATTCCATTCTCTAGGTTTTAAGTAACAAACTCAACACAGTTTTACAGTTCCAAATTACTCAATTTCTTCTATTTCAAATGTTCCAGTTTCCAATACAATTTACAAAGTTCAATTTAGATAGTTCTAGTGTATTAAAGTTCAATGATAATTTCCACAGTGTTTTAGTTCATAACGATTTCTCAAGTGTTTCAGTACAATAGAATTTCCAACAATGTAAGAGTATTTTGAGTTTCTATTTCCAAATTAAGATCCTATATGATCTATGATTAATGATCTGTGATTAAATGATTAATGATCCCAAGTCTAGAATTTCATGACTATTTATACTAAACTTTCCCAAAGCCAAAAGGAAGCAAGTTCTCTCAAGATTAAGTTATTACAGTTCAAGTTGATTAAATTAATCAAGTCAATCAAAGGTGTTAAAACAATATCATTGTGACTTTGATCTTCAAAGCTTTCTCAGTCTATTGTCTACCAAGAAATAATCAAACAATGAAAACACATATGTCTACAGTTTGAGAACAGATTAAATTGTTTTACAAACAGATTAGTTTCAAAGGAAATGGTTAGTAGCATATGTCAATTCTCAAAGTTAAGTCAATCACAAAAATATTCTAAGAATAAACTCTGTCAAAACATGTCAAAAGATTAGACTGATCAATGGTTTTCCCTTTTTCCAAATGTTTTCAAATGATTCTCCAATTTCATATGCATACCAATATTATTTTATTATCTGATTTATTATTTTATTATTCAATTTATTATTTTATTATTTAATAAAATTCTGACACAAAAGTGTCCTCGGTGGCAAATACCCCCTTCGTTGAATTAGTTCGTCCCGAACTAAAGCAACACATTTTTTTTTAAATTTTTTTTTTCTCATTTTTCCTTCAAATTTACATCCTGAAATAAGACTATATACATTATTAAACACATACAAATACAATTTTATATTTCTTTTTCAACCCATTGTTTATATGGTAAATCCACTGACACTTCTATTTGAAATAATGAATACATTCAAGATTTCCAGTTCATTTTATAATCAGTAATATAGGCTGAGTGCAATCCTATTTTGCATGACCATCATGTTCATGCATCTGTGACCATTGTACTTTTTTGGCTTAAACTAATTTGTTGTTTATTAACATTGTTGTATATGATAGGTGCTTCCAAATCAAATTTTGAAATTCTTCAACTACACATAAGATGAAATATTTCCAAAATCAAATATTTGTAAAATTTATTTTCTACTAAAATAGTCAAAAATGGTTCTAAAAGTAATTTAAATGTTTCGTTTTTTTTTCTGATGTCAGAAATTGCAAAGGCTTAACAAAATTTGAAAGATTTGTGTGCGCACTACAAATCAATCATAGCACTAATATACACTTTAATAATTAAAGTAAAATAATGCCTTTACTATTTCTAAGGTCAGTCCATCTTATGTAGACTAATAGATTGAAGGTTCTTTTTTTGTTGTTGTTGTTATTTTTTTACTCCTTTAATTTCTTTGTTTGAAAGGGTATTTCCTTTGTGACACAAAATTGGCAAATTGACTCCTGAGTTTAAACAGAATATCAGACATTGCTCCATTAGACATGTCTGCAATACCTACCCATTCAGGGGAGATATTGGGATTTTTGTAATCAACAAGAAATTTGCAATTGCCGTAACAGTCAACTATAATTTCATGGATGCCATTTTGACTTATGCTGAGAGCCATATCATTTCTGTCAAATTTTATGACAGGATTTTTGATAGGATTATTTATCCTTTCAATTTTATCTTGTCGTAACATGTCATCCCTTTTTGCTTGCAACAGATCAATTAGGATACGGGCATGTCTGGTTGCTGAAGCGAGAGTTTTAAATTCAATTGGGTTTGTACCTACTTTGGTAACCATGTATGCTTTCTCACTAATGAATTTCACTCCTATTAATTTCTCGGGTAGAGGTTCATCATTGTTTAAAATACTGAGTCCTTCATTACCCTCACTTGTAGCATTTACATTATTTACATTTGATGTGGTTTGAATGTTTGATTTCCGATTGGTATCCTGAGCTGAGTTTTCAATTTCATTGACATTCTTGAAAAACTTGTGTCCAGAATTCAAAGGCTTTCTCCTTTTTCGACCATTCATGGTTTTGGCGACATGGAATTCCCTGGCAATCTGCTCTGGTACTTTGCAAGATAGTCGCCATTGTATTTTATTGTCCTGAAATTTGATTTTATACCAAATAACATTATTGGGATGTCTTACAGCTCTTAAAATTGCTTTAATGTGTTCTGCCTTAAATGGTCTACATTTGTTTATTTCACAATCTGGACACTTATTTGATTCATTATTTTTAGGGCTTTGTTCATTTTCGTTTGTATTAACAGGTTTGGTATTTGATTTATTTACATTTTGTTTAACTGGCTCTAACGGCTCAGTATTTTTTGTGTTTTGTTTAGTTTTAACTGGCTCTAACCGCTCAGTAACTTTTGCATAGTGCCTAGTCTTAACTGGCTCTAACGGCTCAGTAAGTTTTATATTGCTTTTGGTCTTAACTGGCTCTAACGGCTCAGTAAGTTTTACATTTATTTTGGTCTTACCTTTCTTGTTTTTGTTTCCATTCATGCATTTACCATTGTGATTGGTATGACCATTACCATTTTGTTGGGTTGGTTTACCTGTGGTTCTTTGATTATGTACATTATTCTTACCTTTCATTTTATTTACACCATTTGTTTGTTTATTTACATTCATATTTCTTTGACCATTTTTGTTGAGATCTTTATCTCTATTTTGTTTTCCATCATCATTATCATCATCCTTTTTGGCTACTTTGCCCTTCCTTTTATCTACATTTTTGCCTACCTGGCTTTTGTTATGGGCCCTTTGCCCTACATCAGTTTGATGGGTTTCATGTACCCTTCTGGTTTGATCCTTCCGATCTTTATTGTTTCTACTTACATGTTGATCCGTTTGATCCATATTATTTTCATTGACCCTTTTGGTCTGGTCCTTTTGACCTTTATTTCTTTTATTTGCCCTTTCGGCTTGATCCTCTTGATCATTATTATTTTCATTTACAGTTTCATTTTGATCCTCATGATCTATTTCAATAATTGGAGTGTCATTACCTCCTTCACTGATCTCTTCTGGATCCAGTTCTTCATCATCTTCGGCCAGTTCATCAGGCGGATTGGTAGGCCTAGTTTCTGGGTCAAAGTATGGTTTAAGCCTCATAGCGTTAACCAATGACTTTACCTCCTTGTTTGTCTTACTGTGCCGAATCCTATAGGTATAGTTAGGTCCTATCATACTGATATAGTATGGACCTACCCATTTCCTATGGAGTTTAGGTGCCTTACCTGGTGGTACTTTAGTACAATACAGCCAAACACGCTGTGTTGGATGGTATTCCGGTATCTTAGAATACTTATCATACTGCTGCTTGTACTTATGCTGAGCTTTGGCCATGTTCTGTCCTGCAAGTTTTCTACATACCTCCAAGTTTTGTAGAATTCTACTCAGATGTACTTTAAAATTTTGAGGCAGGTGGTCCTTTGGCTGCAGACAGTTGTCTAGAGGCAGATTCATTTCTCTGCCAAACAGTAAGTAAAATGGACTGAACTGGGTACTTTGAGTAGCTGGTGTAGACCTATAAGCCATAAGTATTCCCGGTAGTAGTTCAGGCCAATCGTCTTGCTGATCCTTACAGTACGCACGAAATGCCTGGAGAATGTAAGAATTCTTAGATTCTACAAGCCCATTGGTCATAGCGTGGTAACTGGAAGTGTATGTTCGTTTAATGTTGAACAATTCAGCAAGAGCCTTTACTAAGTTTGACATAAAATTCTTACCTCTATCACTAAGAAGTACTCTTGGGGCACCATAGCGAGCGATGATTTCCCTAAACAGAACAGCTGCAACTTCTTCGCACGTCTGTGTCCGAAGCGGAAAACATTCTGCCCACTTGGAGTAGCTATCAACAACAAGCAAGATGTGTTTATACTTATCTGGTGATGTTGGTAGACCACTCAAAATATCCATCTGCCATCGGCTAAAGATGTCATCGACTGGCTGCGGATGTAATGGAGGAGGTTTGGCATTGAAAGCACGCTTAGATTGCTGACACACTTCACAAGTTTTTACATACTGCCTAATGTTTTCATACATTGAGGGCCAGTAGTATTTGTTCCGTAATGCCGCATACGTTCTTTCAAAACCTTGGTGTCCTCCACCAGCAATGCAGTCGTGGTATGACTTCAGCACTTCGTCCCTGAGGATTCTGGGAATCGCTACCTGTCTAACAAGACGCTCTTCATCACTTACCTGTTTTCCACGTCTGGAATAGAAGTGTTGAAGTACATCATCTACCAGTTCATAGTTGTAGGATTCTGCAACTACTGTTCTGGCTTTAGCAGGGTCATCAGGGACTGAACGATCAGCAAGATAGATGTAGATGTCTCTGAAGTCTGGACATTCCCTCTGAGCTTTTACCAAGTCAGGGAATTTCAGATCAACAGAAACATTGGCATCTCCTGTTTTCAGAGCTGCCATGACAGTTGACTCTTCTTCACCAGGATATACAAATGTGACCTGAGTATATTGCCTGGTTTCCTCACTTAACATACCTATGTGATCTGCAAGATCAGTTGAGGTAGTCGGAGTTGAGTCAGCATATTCCTGTCTTGAGAGGAAGTCAGCATTGCGGTTCGATGATCCCGAACGGTGTTTTATCTCGAACTGATAGGCTTGCAGAAGGATACTCCAACGACCAAGTCGTCCTTGTTGATCCTTGATCTGCTGAAGGTACTTCACAGACACATTATCAGTAAAGACAGTAAATTTTCTACTTACCAGATAATGTCTGTAATGTTGTATTCCTTCAACTAAAGCAAGACCTTCTTTGTCAGTGATGTGCCATCTCTTCTCGGCATCTCGCAATGACCTACCCCCAAAACAGACGGGATGTTCCTTACCTTCATGCATCTGAGACAACACATATCCAATGGAGTACTCAGATGCATCTACTGCTAAGATAAACTCTTTTTCAAAGTCAGGATATCTTAGTATTGGTGCTGTTACCAATCTTAATTTTAATTCCTGAAATGCTTTATCACATTCTTTTGTCCATTTAAATTCATTTTCTTTCTTTAACAAATTAGTTAGTGGTTGTGCTATTTTAGCAAAATCCTTTACAAATTTTCTGTAATATCCAAACAAACCTAATACTTGTTTTACTTCTTTTGAGTTTCTTGGTGGTTTTGCGTTCTGGATTTTGTCTGTATTTTGTGACAGTACCTTTATTCCTTCTTTTGTCACCATGTGTCCTAAATATTGCACGCTATCTGTTGCAAATTTACACTTACCTGGGTGTAACTTTAAGTTGGCCGCTCTTAGATTTTGAAATACCAAATCTAAGTGATGAAGATGATCATCAAAAGATTTTGAGAAGACAATACAGTCATCTATGTATACCAGTGCTATTTTAAAGTTCAAATTTCTCAATGCTTTTGTCATTACGGCTTGGAAAGTCATCGGGGCGTTAATTAAACCAAAACTGAGTTTCCGGAAATTGAAGATTCCTTGTTCAGTTATGAACGCACTTTTGTGTTTGGTTGACTCATCCAAGGGTACCTGCCAAAACCCACTGCGAAGATCCAAGACTGAATATATTGAGGCTTTGGCGTCAGCCAAAGTATCGAATACATCAGTCATATGCGGTATTGGGAAAGACATTGGTTCAGTTACTGAATTTAGTTTGCGATAGTCTACAGCAAAGCGCCATTCGTTGTTTGGTTTCTTAACCAATACAACTGGACTATGCCAAGGACTATTGCTTTCCTCAATTACACCAGCATCAAGCATTTCCTTCAATTGTTCTTCCATGATTCTTCTCTTGGCAGGAGTTTGGCGGTAGGGAGGAGAACGGACAGGTTTAGCATCTCCAGTCTCAATCACATGAGAATGAAGATTGGTCTCTCCTAATTCAGACAAATCCTTGGCAAAAATGTCTTTGTTTTTACCCAAGAAGGCGTAAAGTTTACCTTTCTGTTCAGAAGTTAAATTTTGGTTGTCAAGATTAATGCCAAGTTCTTTAACTATCCTTTCATAGTCTTCTGTTTTATTTGGATGTTTAGCACTTAAGTTAGAAATTGAAGCATCTTCATAATCTTCTAGCTCATTTATTGCTGAGTCATCAATTATTATTGCTTTTGCAATGGTTTGGTTTTTCTTAATAAATACATCAGCACTTGTGGGATTGATGACCCTATATGTACACATTGAATTTTGAATTTTAGAAACAGTTTTACCTCCAGCAATATTTCTATCATTTAAAGTTTTGTTTGGTTCAAGTAGCACTATGGATTCTGATGGTAAATTCACATTCACTGAGATCACAGTTTCGCTATGTGCAGGTATGGTTGTGTCCTGAGGGACTTTTGCAAATGATGTGTGGGTGTTAACTCTGCTTGTAATGGGCAAAGAGACAGTCTGCATAGTCGGGAAGGCTGGAACAGTCGCTTCTGCATGACCAAAATTGAGCTGAATTTTGTACTTATTCAAAAGTCAATCCCAACTAGAATTTTGCTATGCAAATGCTCAAAGACATGAAAGTTATGAGTAAAAATAGCACCATTACATGTAAAAGTAATTTCAGTTTGTCCTAGCACTAAATGTCTTTCACCACACACACCAACAATTTGTCGCAGATGACTTGGTGTCAGTACTGCATCTGGCATCACTTGCTTCAGAGTATGCCTAGATATAGCACTGATGTCTGCACCAGAATCCAATAAGCACTTTTCTTCAAGGCCATTTATTTGAACATCAATATAATTCTTATTTACATTTAGTTTGAATCCTACATCAATGATCAAACCCTTATTTTTCACATTAGCACTTTCATTTTTGCATACAGCTTTTGAGCAAGCCCAAGTTTGCTTTTTACAAGGCATTTTTACTTTAATTGTATTTAACAATTTACCTTATAGGTCAAATAACTTACTTACTCACAACAACCTTTGCTAATACAAAATTTTCAATATTTCAATTTTCAATATTTGCACCTTTTGTTATACTTTTCTCTCAATATTTCAGATATTCTAAATTTTGTAATTTCAATTTCTTCTTACAAATTTAATATCCAAATTCAAGGAACAACCCTATTTTAAATACTCTTAACAAGTTCAGCCAAATCAGTATGGTCACAAATACACAGAAACATGAAAGGCATGCAGAATGAAAGATTGCACTCACCAGTCTTCTATTGGTTGAAATCTTTCGCAACAGTTCCTTAAGTCTCTGGTACTATACTGAGGCCTAGTTGGTTTCTTCTATAATCAATTGTCGGTGAAGTTAGTTGAAGTCCAGTTGTTGAAGAGATGCCCATTCTGCATTTCGCGTCATGTTGTTGCACCTTTCGATTTTCACACTGAGTTACACTAATTCACATTTCTACACCACAATTTATTTCGCTTTAAACACAAATCTGTGGTTTGTTGTAACGCTGTTAAACCAATTGCTTCTTCGTTGTTAATCCATTTTCTGTTAGATTGTTACCGCTAGATCGTTACCAAGGATTCTACCACCACTTGCGGCCGGGGACCTCCTTCTGTCGGGTGCAGCCGGTCGACTACCAACAGCACAGGGGTTTCGGTCCCCGCGGTCGCCTTCCGGGGTCTGGTCCGTTTGGTTATAGCCAGACCCTTGGGGTTATCGCATGTCGCTCTGCTAGACACCAGGGCTCTTTGGTAGAGCTGCAGGCACCACGTTGGGGATGCGCAGATACAATCTTTGGAGTGGGGAATTTATCTTTTACCCCGATGTCCAGCTATGACAGTTGGGTACAAGTTAAGAGTCCCTTTCCATAGTCACATTCCATTCTCTAGGTTTTAAGTAACAAACTCAACACAGTTTTACAGTTCCAAATTACTCAATTTCTTCTATTTCAAATGTTCCAGTTTCCAATACAATTTACAAAGTTCAATTTAGATAGTTCTAGTGTATTAAAGTTCAATGATAATTTCCACAGTGTTTTAGTTCATAACGATTTCTCAAGTGTTTCAGTACAATAGAATTTCCAACAATGTAAGAGTATTTTGAGTTTCTATTTCCAAATTAAGATCCTATATGATCTATGATTAATGATCTGTGATTAAATGATTAATGATCCCAAGTCTAGAATTTCATGACTATTTATACTAAACTTTCCCAAAGCCAAAAGGAAGCAAGTTCTCTCAAGATTAAGTTATTACAGTTCAAGTTGATTAAATTAATCAAGTCAATCAAAGGTGTTAAAACAATATCATTGTGACTTTGATCTTCAAAGCTTTCTCAGTCTATTGTCTACCAAGAAATAATCAAACAATGAAAACACATATGTCTACAGTTTGAGAACAGATTAAATTGTTTTACAAACAGATTAGTTTCAAAGGAAATGGTTAGTAGCATATGTCAATTCTCAAAGTTAAGTCAATCACAAAAATATTCTAAGAATAAACTCTGTCAAAACATGTCAAAAGATTAGACTGATCAATGGTTTTCCCTTTTTCCAAATGTTTTCAAATGATTCTCCAATTTCATATGCATACCAATATTATTTTATTATCTGATTTATTATTTTATTATTCAATTTATTATTTTATTATTTAATAAAATTCTGACACAAAAGTGTCCTCGGTGGCAGATATACAAACCATAGCTTGTTTAAGAAAGAGTTAACCCTTTCCTAAATAAACTGATTTCAGACTGACCTAAATTTAAAGTGATGCAGATGACAAAATGTTTGTAGCAAAAGGCAGATAATCATTTGGAAAACATTGGACAAGTATACAGATCTTACCCTCTTTTCCACAAACTATTGTTTTAACAATGTTATCATTAAAGGGGCTCATCGAAGATAATTCAGGGATCAGAACAACATGGGGACAGTTTGAGTTTGGATCATTGTGTGGAGTAATGCATTGCCAATCTGATTTAACCCTTTCCCAAAGACAAAATTTTAGGGTGATCCACTTCAAAAAATCCACAAATGACAAAATGGATGTAAAAATAGGATTTGTGTAAAATATGGCACAGAAAATATTGAGACAAAAGGAGAAACTGCTGTTTACCAGCAGTTTCTTCTTTTGTTTCAATGTTTTCCCAAGCATTTGCTATTAGGGATGTCAAAACCTGGGGCCCGTATTACTAACGATCGTACGTTTGATTTTTGCATAATTACTTGTAACAACAGCCCTGATTGACTCAGTCGGATTTCTCGTGCAATCAGATGTCTTGTTACACAGTTTGCACAAAATCTTGATCGTAAGATGTTTAGTAATACAGGGCCCTGGTCTTGTTTGGGAAAGGGTTAACAATGTTATCATTAACCCATTACCAAACAACAAAATTTCCAAATTCAAAGACGTTGTAGACGACAACTAAAAATGAATGAAAAGGTACATTTTTTAGTTGTTTTGTATGGAAAATATTGTGAGAAATGAAAAATTGTGTGTCATAAGCAATTTCTTCATTTTCCACAATGTTTTCCCAATCATTTTTTGTCAGGGAGTCAAAAGGCGTCACTGTGCAGTGATGGGTTAAAGAGGCTCTCGAATGCGAGATAATTTAGGGATCAGAACAAGATGGGGACAGTTTGAGTTTGTGTCATTGTGTGGTACATTGCCAATCTGATTCAACACTTTCCCAAACAACAAAATTTTAGGATGATCCACCTCAGAAACTGCAACTAACAGGGGTTTTCCTAGCCATTTTGGGAAACGGAGTCTGGCCTAACTGGGAAATTTTAACAGTGCAAACTAGCTCATTTTGGGTTAAAAATATAAGAGAAACATTCATTTTTCAATTGTAAGTTTAACATTTTGAATGAATTGGGAAAAATGGAAGAAAGTTTGCTTTGGGAACACAGCTGTTTGCTTTGGGAATGCCTCCGTTTTCAGGAGGCACAGAAAGGGTAGGAAAACCCCTGACTAATGACTTAAAAAAATCCACAAATGACAAAATGGATGTAAAGATAGGATTTGTGTAAAATATGGCACATAAAATATTGAGACAAAAGGAGAAACGGCTGGTTATCAGCAGTTTCTTCTTTTGTCTCAATGTTTTCCCAAGCCTATTTTATTAGGAACGTCAAAACCAGGTCTTGTTTGGGAAAGGGTTAAACCATATGCTCCATCTTATTTCATACAGTAAGTTCTGACAGTCACTATTAAGAGGTATTCTTCAATGACCCTGGAAAACCAAAAATGATTATTTCTAATCTTACAAATCAAATCTCTTTATTATAGTTTCCCATGACATGCATATGTAAAAATGTGGTTCTGTACTAAAATGAGATGCAATCGGGTATGGAAGTTTACGGTGTTAATCCCTATCAGAATCTTGTAAGTGTTTATTTAATTGGTCAGAGGAAAAGGTAATTGAAGATGGCCTCTGATGGGTGTCTGTCATGTGTTAATGTAGATAACTATTACATCTGATTATGATATCAGGCCTGTAGAAAGCAATTTCATATTGGGTAGGCTCAAGCCCCTGTGTCTGAATATTGGGGGGGGATAAATTGGAGTTTCCCTGAATTTTCAGAGTAAAATAAGGAAAATTCAGCATTTTTGGCAAACTACTGGGGGCTAACCCCCCTAGCTACACCCCCCACCTGTTCCTATGGGCCTGGATATTTCTTGATAATATTTTTTACTTGATTGTATGTTTAAGAATCTAGCATCGGTATCTTTAGTTAAATGTTGTCTTACTTCTAATATGATTCTAAATGCATTATAAATCTATTGTTTTTTTTTGTTTTTTTTTAATGAGGTTTCAGAATTACAGATAAGAAGGAAGGACAAGGTTAAGGCATTCTAAATGTATAATTTCAAATCTTAAAGTGACATTTCACATTTATTTCATTTTTTAAAAGTATATCTTGATGCAAAGATTAATCATTCTAATGCGTAGAAATGCTTTCAGTTTTTTGAAGTTGTTATTTATAAGAGAAAAATACGCCTTTGAGACAGAAATGACAAATTCTATATAAATCCGAACTGTTGTCCATAACAATTTATTTAATTTTGGCACAAACATACATAGATCTATTTCTCGTAAACGGTTCAATATTTTGGCTTCAAAATTTTCAGAAGTTTCATAGGAAAACATGCTCTCTCAGATTAAATAAAAGTAAAATTTATGTAAAAATAATCGTGAAATGTCACTTTAAGTATAACCCTTTGTTGTGAGTGTGGGTAATCATTTATTTTAACCCTTTCCCAAACCACAATTTTTTAGGGTGGTCCAATTCAAAAACTGCTAATGACAGCAAAATGGATGTTGATTATGATTAAATTTTAGTATGATATAGCATAGAAAACATTGAGACTAAAGGAGAAACTGCTGGTTATCAGCAGTTTCTTCTTTTGTCACAATGTTTTCCAAAGCCTATTCAATTAGGGACGTCAAAACCAGGTCTTGTTTGGGAAAGGGTTAAATGAGTATCCACAACATAAGGTTTGATGAACAATAAAAGAAATAATGCATTTTGAAATCTTATATCTAGAGCTATTCAGATTACCTTTTTTAACTTGTCAGCTTGAACATGTCTTGCTTTCTTAGGAGCTATGTATCTTGCTGAAAAGAAAGATATAGACTATTACCAAACAGCAAAATCTTAGACAGGCCCAAAATGAAATACGAAGATATTGCAGACAACAATTTCAAGCAAATGGAATTTAAAATTCCATCTTTTGGGGGTAGAAAACATTGTGGGAAATGATGAAATTTCATCATTTTCAACTATGTTTTTAATGGACTTTATCTAGTTGGGCGTCAAAAGGCATTATCATGTGGGAAAGGGGTAATGAGTATATATTGTATAATAATATTGTAACCTTTTAACACTTGATTTTTTTTCAAATTTTCATTTCAAAAACCTATATAGATCTATAGAATGCTTGATATAAACTTAAACATTTCTTAACCCTTTCCCAAACGACAAAATTGTAGGGTGATCCAATTCAAAAGCTGTCACAAATGACAAAATGGATGTTAATAAAGATTGGAATTGTGTGTAATATAGCCAAAAAATATTGAGGCAAAAGGAGAAACTGCTGGTTATCAGCAGTTTCTTCTTTTGTTTCAATGTTTTCCCAAGCCTTTTCTATTAGGGACGTCAAAACCAGGTCTTGTTTAGGAAAGGGTTAAACAAGTCCTAGTTTTGATGTCCCAAATCAGAAAGGCTTTCAGAAGCATTAAGAGAAAAGAAGAAATGCTCATCAGCATTGGTAAAGCAGACTACTAAACACTCGTTCTCAGAATAGGACGTCGATTTCTGAAAAAGGCTGTCTTCGCTATAAAAATATTTATAAAAAATAGAAAATCATCAAAAGTTCAAAATAAGTTTGCATACCTTCAATATCATTTATAGTACAAATAAAAAATGGGTAAAACTCATCATAGTATACAATTGTATGGATTTGGGCAATCCATATTTATACAAAGGGGTCGATTTTTCGCCTGTCCCCGCCCTATTCGTTGATGATTTGAAGCTTTTATGGGCAAGTTGGCAAAATGCAATACAAAAAAGATATTTTCGAAACTGATAAATGGTTATGTGCCAACGTAAAAATAAGCAATATTTCACTAATTGAGGTAAAAAGAAAAAAATATCCGCAATAATATTTTGTCCCCGAATTTAGGTAATCTACGTTAAGCATCATTTAAAAAAATAATAAATAATTCAAAAACTCCTTTTAATCAATGATTATCAACGAAATTAACATCTTACACAAGCATTTGAATAATCAGACTGCAATATATACACGCATGTGTTCCATGTTTTGTTTAATCACACAATAATGCAACCAAGGTACGACCGTTGTTTTAAGCTTGTAATTTACGTTAGTGACATTTTCCCCATACTAGAAGAAATAGAAAAATAAACAATATAGTAGGAAGTAGGATTCAACTTGAGGAGGAAATAGGGGTAATAAATAATTCTTTCATATCTTTTCCGAATTGTCAATCGAGAAAAGTTTCCTATGCAGTAATTTACGTTATGTAAGCTACGTTAGTGAAAAACACGAAATTCGCTGTTTTGAGCCTGATAGAGAGATTTATTGGTTGTTAAACTGTAGGATATACATACAGAGTCTGAAAAAATCATATTCCTTGTTTCATTGTTCAACATGTCAGTCTCGTGGAGTGTCATTAGAAGTCTGTGACGGGTGGCAGAATTCGAGGTAAGTTACATGTTTCTAAAGAATTTCCACAATTTCTTTACGGTTTTATTAATTTTCATTCTATGAAGAATATAATGATACAAAAACTGTATAAGTTGTTTTCCAAATTGTGACAACATATCTGATTAAAGCACATTCATTAGCAAAAACTTTGAATTCGTGTTTAGAATTCTTGACTTACCCTCTAATATTTATAGTCCATTATTACAGAAACCTAAATGTAACCCTTAAAGAAATGTGGATTGTTTACAAATTTAACAGCACAATAATTGTCTGACATGTTTTAATTGTAATTTCACTCAAAAGATTGAATTGACCTGTTGTGCAAAAAGGCGATAACGTAGCTTTCAAAAATGGATATATATCTGCTCCAAACGTCTACCAGTATATCTTTAAGATATCATAGCATGTTAACCTATGTTATCATGGGCTTTAGATGCAGAATTTCTAAATCTACTCGCTTACATATGGATTTTCCCCGTGGAATCAAAGTAATTAAACTCGACATCTTAACGTAGATTACCAAAGTAGAAAACGTAGATTACAAATCAAATTTTACGTTTTAAAAGTGTCACATTGCACAGGTAACATTAATTGTTACTTAATTTTCACTGTTTTAATGCCCGTGAACGAAAAGGTTTGAAAAAATACTTAAACAAAAGACAAAAAATGCTGCTATTCAGTTTTTTCTCTCTCTTTGAATAAGTATTTTCTAAGCTATATTTCACATTAATTCATTCAATATCCACACCCACTTTGCCATCAACAGAATCGTTTGAATTGCAAGGCCGAGTGTTTGATGTTTGAGAATTTGTCCCTGTTGACCAGCTGTTGGTTAAGCTTGATGGCATTGTACGCAGAATCATTCCACAATGTACCATGTGTCGAGGTTGTTGCAGATACACTATTCTTGGAGAGTGCATTAACAAAATAAATTTAGACACTTAAATGTTCTGCCTCAATGTGTACATTAATATGGATGCGTTCGTTTCTTCCTTTCATTTTTTTGATATTTTGAAAACAATATTCATTACAAAAATAAAGATCCGCGCAAATTTGACTTTTGCATCACATGAGAGCCTTTATAATTATTATATTCATCAAAATAATATTAAATCATATAACATACGCATTCTGAATATGGATAATAAAGGGAAATTTTAGACTGGTCTAAATCTAAACCCAAATTTGAAGGTGAAACAAATGTTACTCAAAACAGACAGTGTGCTATTCATAACATAGAAACTTTTCAGGAAAAGGAGAAAATGCTGACTATTGGCATTTTCTTTTCCGTTATCAATTTCTTGCTTTCCATTCTAGAGGGTGATCAGAACCAGGATTTCGGAGGACAGGCGTGTTATTCATTGTGGATGATATCCTTTCTTTTCGCTTGTGCACATCTAAGATTGTTTCGAAAATTTACAAGGAACTTTTTTCAAAAAATCATTATACCTATTTAAAGGTTTTGGTATTCAGAAAAGAATCGTGAAAGTTAAAACACTATCGTGGAGAATTTCAGTCTATAATTTTAAAGTTGTTACTGGTCTTGTTACTGTCTACGGTAAATATAGTTTCCATTAGACAATTTTACATTAACCCTTTCCCAAACAAGACCTGGTTTTGACGTCCCTATAAGAAAAGGTTTGGGAAAACATTGAGACAAAAGAAGAAACTGCTGATAGCCAGCAGTTTCTCCTTTTGTCTCAATATTTTCTATGTCATATTTTACACAAATTATATCTTTAATAGCTTCTATTTTGTTATTTGTGGCAGTTTTTGAAGTGGATCACCCTACAAATTTGCCGTTTGGGAAAGGGTTAATAAATGTCTGAAAACTTCGTCCAGGTATTTTTAGCATATTTATAGTCTTTTCCTTGGCACCCTGCGGTTTGTTAAGCTCAAATAAAGTATTTATGATTTGGTGTAATCTACTCTATGTCGTGATTTAATCTACGTTATGAAGAGGACAGGCAATTTTGAAAGTAAAATTTCGCAAACAATCTCAAATAATAGATACTTTTAATATCTGTTTAAATAGTAAATTACATTTATTACAGGATTACAGTTGTAGATGGACAATTTTATAATTTTTTTATCTTCTTTTATTTTTAGTTTTGAAAGAATGGGTATTTTCACCGTCGACAGATCTATCAAAATGACTATTTAAAGACTGAGAATGGAAATTCAGAATAAAAAATAACAAACCCTTTCAGTTAGAATATCAAGAAATATGATAAAATCATTTCTTACAGTAAAATGTAAAATAATCCGTAAAATATTGTCAATTATTTACCCATAACGCAGATTACACTTCATTTATACCAGAGTTAAGAAATAGTATTGCAAAAAATAAAAATCATTGAATTTGAGTTCTGATATTTCACATTATTGTTCATAAATGTTTGTTCTACGGAATTAAAAAGAAAAACAACGGTTTTGAAGAAGTTCATTTTTGCTCAATTTGCAAATTGGAATCGACGTCCTATTCTGAGAACGAGTGTAAAGCCTGTATCAAAAGTTGGGGGTTACTTGTTGTAATCTTTGCCATAAAGAGTCTGACAATTAACAAAAACTGACAGAGGACAGCAAAGCACCACTATAAAGTACTAGATAGTGAAAAATTCCTAAGTCTAAAAAGGGTAGAAGATTCACAACATTATACATGTACATCAAAGAACCGGTAATGACAGATATTATATGATATCATAGTTGCACATAATAAATCAAAAAAGATTTAATAAATCAAAAAAGATTTCGATGCCTTAGAAGAATAAGGTCGTAAGTGGTACTTACGACCTTTTATGATGCATTCATTTTTGGAAAGGGCATTTCAAGCTCTAAATATAGTGCAAGTTTCATAGACATTTGCACTTGCCATGCTAACCAATTTGACTGTAGAAAAGGGTCGTTTATTCTTTTTTCTTTTTGAAATAAAACAGTTTTTTCCAGTTTTCTCAAAACTATGTTTTTTCACTTACGCCCTTCTTCTTCTAAGGCATCGATTTGATAAGTCCAACAAGAGTGCCATGGTCACAATATACGCCGCCACTTATAAAACTTGAGACAAAAAAAATGACATTGACAACGATTTATAAATATTCACACAAAAACCTGTAAAAAGTTGTGTTCACAAAAAGGGTTTTATAAATATCCAGTCAAAAACCTGGAAGAAATTGCGTTCATGAGGCTGAAATATCATTAAGCCCCAGAGACTAAGGTTGAAGGGGGCATAACTCTGGCAAAAATCAATGTACCATAAAATCCTTAATTCATGCACATCTACCAATTAAGGTAATAACATCCACCAAGTTTCATCAGGATTCAGTCAGAATCTTAGAAGAAGTTGTGTTGTCAAGGCTGCAATTTCAATCAGCCCCAGAGACTAAGTTTTAACCCTTTCCCAAACGTCAAAAATTTAGGATGGTCAAATTTGAAAGTTGCTGCAGACAACAAAATGGACATTGAAAAAGAAAGGATTTTTGTACAATATAGGTAAGAAAATATTGAGACAAAAGGAGAAACTGATGGTTATCAGCAGTTTCTCCTTTTGTTTCAATGTTTTCCAAAGCCTTTTCTATTAGGGACGTCAAAACCAGGTCTTGTTCGGGAAAGGGTTAAGGGGGCATAACTCTGGAAAAAATCAATGAACCATAAAATTCTTCCTACATGCACATCTACTAATTGAGGTGATAACATTGACCAATTGTCATTAAGGACAGATCCTCCATTTATTTCCTACGGTAAGATTTTTTTTATTTTTTCTGTACTGATATTTAAATATATGAGAAGTAAAAAAATGACTTAAAAACTATAGGTCACCAAGCGAATTAAAAAGTTATTGGATTTCAAGGGAGACTACTCTTGTCTAAAATTGCAAAAATGGGGCGTCACTTAAATACCCACAAAAAAGGTGTTTGGAATGACTAGGATTACATAAATAAGTCTTTATTGTGTTCGATATGTTTTATTCTGTCTAAATGAGTATCAATTTGGGAAAATTTAGTGATGATTTTGAAATTTTTAGTAAAACATTCTTTCAAAAGTAGCTGAAATTGCTCTTATTTCGCAACGTTTCTGCTAATAAAAAATATTTCAGCGGTAAGAATTTTTTCTTTTTTGGTATAGACATAGTGCTTGGTCATACCTACAAAAACAAAAAAAGAAAAATATATCAAACCAAGCGTTTTTCTTAGTTATAAGTAAAATTTTGTTTACTTTTTGCAGCTCTGTCCGAAATTGTTTCACTACTTTTATCCATTTTCTTCCTTATTACCAGCTTTAGATAATAAAAAGTGTCATCTTTTGTGTCCATCTGAAGCGGACTAGCTCATAAAGACACCATTTTGCTTTTGTTGCTCCGTTTCCTATCGCTACCGCCACATGTTGAACGCGTAACAAAAAGCAAAATGTACCATCCGAGTACTATTACACTTTAATTGACCAAACAGAGAAAATTGAAATAACCGAAAAGGGTCTTGTCATTTATCAACCAAACATTAACTTAATGTAAAAAATACATTTGCTGAAAAAGGCCAATTATTGAAATAGCTTTATTTCGTTATTTAGGTTATGCGCAGTAAGTTGCGCAGTAACAACTGGAGGATCTGTCCTTAATATCCAGCCATAAACTTAGGAGGAGTTGCGTTGACAAGGCTGCAATTTCAATAAGCCCCAGAGACTAAGTTTTAAGGGGGCATAACTCTGGCAAAAATCAATGAACCATAAAATCCTTCCTTCATGCACATCTACCAATTGAGGTGATAACATTGACCAAGTTTCATTAAGATCTAGCCAGAAACTTAGGAGGAGTTGCGTTGACAAGGCTGCAATTTCAATAAGCCCCAGAGACTAAGTTTTAAGGGGGCATAACTCTGGCAAAAATCAATGAACCATAAAATCCTTCCTTCATGCACATCTACCAATTGAGGTAATAACATTGACCAAGTTTCATTAAGATCCAGCTAGAAACTTAGAAGAAGTTGCGTTGACAAGGCTGCAACTTCAATAAGCCCCAGAGACTAAGTTTTTAAGGGGCATAACTCAGGCAATAATCAACGAACCATAAAATCCTTCCTTCATGCACATCTACCAATTGAGGTGATAACATTGACCAAGTTTCAAGAAGATCCAGCCAGAAACTTAGGAGGAGTTGCGTTGACAAGAAAAGTGGACGTATGTACGGACAGATGGACGGATGGACGGACAGATGGACAGATGGAGAAGATGACGCCAATATACATCCGCCTCCGGCGGCGTATAAAAAGGGCTATAATTCCACTAAATTAATTGTCAGAGTAATCTTTGCCTAGAGGCTGATATTATGTTCACAGTCTAAGTATGTGCAAAGTTTCAAAGCAATTGCGTTGATTAGAACAGTTATAATATTATGACAGTAGAACATAAACACTTGACCTAAGCATTATGCTGGTCAATGTCATACCATAGGGCCTAGTGTCAAGAATAGCCCCCCATACACAACATTACCAAGCAAATATATCATATTGTCCTGATATTCACAGAAATGTTGTCCAGCTTGATATTCATGATTGCCCGATGTTGGCATGTTATCGGAGAAAAAGTAGTAATTCAGACTGCAATCTGATATCAACCCAATATTGGTCCGATATCAGCCGAATTTCCGAGTTATAGCCCATGTCGGCCTGATATAGGTATGTTTGCCGGGTACAATTAGATGCGCTCAAAAATTGCCACCAGACAGGATTTCAAACAGGCCTGATTTCAAAGCCAATAAATTGAATTGAAATTTTAGAATCAGATTTCTTCAATTCTTATGGCATTTACATTCGCTCGCCATTGGATGATTTAGACTTGTGAACAATATGACAATTCACCAGAATTGACACTGTGATGAAAATGAGAGGGAAATTGTGTAGACTAAACCAATGGTAGTCCAAACAGGTTATTATTGTTCTGTATAGCAAATCTAAAATTATTCGAAATCCCTATTCACAGTAAAGTGTGGCATAAACGTGAAAAATAACTACATAATGCTTAAAACCACCTTAATGTAACTGAAATATATGCTTTGACTATCAAATTACGCCTTCAAAACATGTTTTTATTTCAATTGGCAAGTGTGTCCGCCTTCTTGCTTTTGTTTATGGTTGCTGGAAATTTAGTTGGATTTACATAAGACAAGGTAAATATTTATTTCAAAATCATACTGAAGTGAAAAACAATTGATTTATCTATACATACCATTTTTGTTCGTAATTTCAAGTTTAGACATATTACATTGAGGGCTAAACCTCCGCAATAAACCGCTATAGGAAGTGCTATAGAAAAAATGGCAGATCTGATAAGCCCTGACAATCATGACAATTAAAATATGTCAAGGTTTAAAGATAGGACTATTACCAATGGGTGAAGCCTTGGCTTGAGAATACCTGTGATGATATGTGGCCTTATGCCAGTTATGTCTGAAAATCTATCTATTTAGATATCTATCAGGATGTTTGACAATCAGAATTGTTAAAAGTTGTGTCTTAGTAACTTCTTAGTACAAAGTCTTACCATGACATTGTGCTAAGACTAAGAATAACACTGTGCACTGGAACCCCTTTACCCATACAAAATGGTCCTAGTCTCCAATTTTGTGTCTTATTAGAAAAAAATTAAGACACGTGAAATATTCCTGTGCGCGAAAACCCATTACAATTTAGTAATTAATGTATATTTTACAAATATCTATCTCAGATTTTTACCTCCTTTTTTCATGGATTGCTTTTTCGGTCGATTCTTTCCTTTCTTTAAATCCGGTGCTTTTGATTTTAGCTTGTGTGTGCCTTGTGCCATTCTGTCAGTTTTCTCAGTTTGTTTACAAATTTCACTTCCGGTGCGATAACTCTTCACGACCGAGGTAAAATTAGACCGTTCCAGATTACCAAATTTAGCATTTGATCGATTGCCAGAGTATTTTGATGTTCTCTGTTTATGACTACTGGCAGATAATCGTCTGATAACAACACAAAAATTTATCGATCGAAGCTGAATGTTACATACGTACTTGAGTGATAATTACACGAGGTACACTTGAACTGTCATTGGATACAGACCCAAGGGTAATGTTTTGACTTTTTGTGACTCTGACAGCTGTCAAAAATGAAGAGAGAAAGGGGGAAGGGGTTATTTGGGGATTTTGAAATTATTAACTAGCGTTTGGTAATAATCATATAGCTTCATGAAACCCTTGTACCCATGTGTTTGACCTTTATTAGATCTACATCATTTCTGAAATCATAAGAAAACAATGTGAGGAAAGAAGAACATGTATTCAGATATCATATTCAATGTTTCCTCTTTTTCCAGCATTGTTTTGTTTGTTTCATTCAATTATTTTTAGCTAAACATTTCCTTACAAGCCCTGTCTTTTAAGCTTCTAATGTTTCTTATGAAAACATTGCTGGAAAAGAAGAAAATATTGATAATCAGCAATTTCTCTTTTTCCCCCAATAGTTGTTAAAACATTTTTTTTTCTTTTCTGTAAAATGTAAACAGCAATAAGCAGGTACAAAGTGGCAGAAGGAAAAGTACAAACTGACTTTGAGGTCAAAGATGATTTTGATGTCACAAATGGTTTAGATCACGATGATAAGGAAGGCTCTTTTAATCCAACAGATTTGTTAACCCTTTCCGGAGCAGCAAAAATTTAATCTGTTCCAGTTTAAGAGGAGTTGCAGACAATAAAATGAGTGTTATTTGGTGAAAGGAATTATCAATATGAATATTAAAGCATGGAAAATTTTGAGGCAAAAGGAGAAATTGCTGATAATCAGCAATTTCTCTTTTGTCTCAATGTTTTCCAAAGCAATCGCTTTTAGACTCGTCAAAACCAAGTCTTGTTGTTAATAACTTTTTACCAAATGACAAAATTTTATACTGTTCCAATTTAAAGGATGTTGTAGACGACAAATTTAATTTGATGAAATTTAAAAAAAATTCTTTTCATTTTGAGTAAAAAACATTGTGGAAAATGGAGAATTGCTTGTCACAAGCAATTTCCCCATTTTTCACAATGTTTTCCTGAGCAGTTATCCTGTGAAGCGTCAAAAGGTGTCACTGTGTGGTAATGGGTCAAGACATATATTTTTCATTTCTTCCTTTTCAGAAAAAAAACATGATGTAAAATGTAAGCAGCAATTAGCATATACAAAATGGCAGAAGGAAAACTACAAACAGAAGGTTTTAAAGACGACAATGGTAATTTTGATGTCACAAATGTTCTTGATCGTGATATTTGTTAAGACATATATTTTCTAGTTCTTTTTTTTCAGAAAAACATAGTTTGAAATGTAAACAGCAATTTGCATCTATACAAAATGGCAGAAGGAAAACTGCAAACTGACTTTGACGATGAAGATGATGATTTTGATGTCACAAATGGTTTAGATCATGATGATAGAGAAGGCTCCTTCGAATCAGACAGATTTGACTCAAACTTTGTTCTCGAACGATCTCTTTCTGATGCTTTTTTACCAAGGAGAAGCAGACTTGGATTAACATCTTCGTCTCTTGCTAGTGCACTTTCCATTGATAGCCAGGATCATGTCCCAGATCATCCTGAAGGTCGTCTCGTGTCAGAGAGCTCCAGGGTGTATTTTGATTTATCCAAACTAGATTTGGACAATGATTCCAGTTCAAGTGTGTCTACCTCATCAAAAGACTCGAGATTCCGACTGAAAATGAATCCTTCACTGGAGACAATTCATCAGAATGAAGTGCTGGAAGTGACACACCAGAAACATCACTTCTCGTCATCAAGTTTACGGAATTACTCGTCAGATACTCTTGATGATATCGAAGAAAGTGATGATTCCATAGAAGCAGAATATGCAGCAGAATACGGGGAAATGTTGTCTAATGAACAGAACAGTTATTACTCAAAATATCCGTTACATGTTTGTTCAAGTCCTAGTGTGTCCACTATGACAGATAGTCCGGCATCCTGGCAGAATAAGCACAATCTAAAACTGAAATACCAACAATTCTGTGATAGAATGGAGAGAGATATTTCTCAGTTAAAGCGAGCCACTGGTCTTGATGAGGTAGAGCCTTTACAACATATTTTAGAATCAATGCGTGAAGCGTGGAACTTTCCTATCTATGGTAGAGACCTGTCATACGGTTTGTGTGATATCATAAGGAACGAGAGTGTACTGAGTTTGTTGGTTAAAAATTGTGACAGTGATCAGAGAAAAGTGCTGCTTGCATCTGCTGCTTTGTTAGAACAAGTCATGTCTACCAAAAACAGAGAAAGAGTAGCTGATGAAGGGCTGAGGTCAGTTGTTAAAATGACACAGAGGTGTATCGGTGATCGAGAAATGGCTCTTAGCTGTACCGGAATCATTGAAAATTTGTTTAAAGTGAGTGAGGAAGCGTCAACATCAGTGATCAAATACGGCGGGTTAGACTCAATTTTATACTGGTGTAGAAGTACAGATACTGTAGTCTTGAGAAAGTGTGCGAAAGCTTTATCTAATCTCTCCTTGTTTGGAGGACCGGAGAATCAGGAGATTATGACACAGAATAATGTTCCAGAATGGCTCTTCCCATTGGCATTTATCGAGGACAAACATGTGAAATATTACGCTTGTTTATCAATCGCTGTGTTAGTAGCTAACAAGGAACTAGAGGCATCTGTTATCAAATCAGGGACATTAGATCTCGTAATGCCATTTGTGTCGAGTCAGAGACCAGAAGATTTTGCGAGAAGCGATTACAGTCATCGTCAGGGTCGTGATCAAACATGGCTTGCGAGGCTCAAACCTCTGCTCTGTAGTCGCAGACCTGAAGCTCAAGCTCTGGCGGCATTCCACTTTGCAATGGAGGCAGGGATAAAGGCAGAACAGGGTAAAACTGAGGTAAGGATCCCACTAGGGAAAGTTAGTTGCAACCCATTACCAGACAACAAAATTTTAGGGTGGTCCAAATTGAAAAATCCTGCAGATGACAATTTCAAGTGAACAAAGTTTTTAATTTTGGGGTCTTTTTGGATGGAAAACATTGTGGGAAATGAAGAAATTGCTTGTGACAAGCAATTTCTTCATTTTCCACAATGTTTCCCAAGCCATTTGCTTTAGGAGAGTCAAAAAGAGTCACTGTGGGGTAATGGCATAAGTGGGGGTGAAGACATTCTAACTTTGTTGTTTCAAGTAAAGAATTTAAAAAAAAAATCCAAAGATCTAAAGTTTTTTTCTAATTCTAAAGACTACATTCAGAATGTTTGTCCTTTCGATAAATCTAAAATTCAATTCATTTCTTTAAATAAATGTGGAATTCATACTTCATAGTTACAGGTATGATCAATTCCATAATCAGACAGCAACGTTTTTGGACTTGTCAAAATTCAAAGAAGCTTCAGACAACAATGTAACTAAGGTGAATGAATTTTTACACTTCTTGGTCTTTCTTGGTAAAAAACATTGTGGTAAATGAAGAAATTACTTTTCATTTAGCAAATTCTTCAATTTCCAAAATGTTTTCCAAATTGTTTATCCTGTTGGTGTCAAAAAGTTAGAATGGGTTAATCCATTACCAATTTACTAATATAGATACTTTTGTAGCCTCACAAGATAAAGGTTTTGGAAAACATTGTGGAAAAATGGAGAAATTGCTTGTGACAAGCAATTTCTTCATTTCCCACTGTATTTTCTACACAGAAAGAGCAAAAATGTAAAATTCCATTAACATATTAAGTTTGTGTCTGTTCAAACATCTGTAAATTTGGGTTAATCAATTTTCTTCTCGTCAATAGGTTTTTAGATCTATTGGTGTGATAGAGCCACTGCGTAAAGTAGCCAGCAGTCCAAATGCTGTGGCAGCGAAACTTGCCCGTGAAGCGTTACAGACAATCGGAGAAGAAATCCCACACAAACTCTCACAACAGGTGCCTCTGTGGACGGTAGAGGATGTTACACATTGGGTGTCAGAGGTAGCAAACTTTGAATTTCATATCATTTTGAATTTTACAATAGATTTGCATTTACCCATTTATGACATTATGTATTTTTGTGTGATTGTATGTCAAATCCTATTTTGGAGGTCAAAAGCTCATAGCTACAGCTTGAAAATGTTGAAGTTAAAGAATTACAGAGAATTGGTTTTGAGACCATTTCAATGAGTACCCACAACATAGGGTTTCTTTATTAATAAATGAATCATTGCATTTTCAAAAGCCTTCAACCCCCTCTTATTTGTAGCTCAAAATTATGAGGTTTTGACCTTACACCAACAAAATGTGAAAAAGTGTACACAGAAAGAAATCCCTCATAAACTGTCACTTTAAGATCTAATGTCTATTTCTTGTTCCTCCTTTAACCCTTTTCCATACAAGACCTGGTTTTTGACGTCCCTATTAGAAAAGGCTTGGAAAACATTGAGGCAAAAGAAGAAAATGCTGATAACCAGAGGCGCGTTCTTTAGAGCGAGATTTTTTAAGATTTCTTAGGATGTTTTTGATACAGCCTCTTTGAGACCGAGATTATAAGCGAGGTGTTCCGAATTTTCCATACTTCATACAAATGACGTCATCATGACGTCATTTGTATGAAGTATGGAGCATTTGGAACTCGGCGGTTTATGAATTATGGAGCATTCGGAACAACTCGATCAATTCTCTCCTATATAGATTCTACAGAAATTACTGAGGTGTTCCGAAAGAAGTATAGAGCGATGGCGGCTCCCAGTGATCGTCTTAAAAGTCTTGTTCAGAGGAACGCTTTATCCTAAAACATCTTTTAAAGAATTCTCAAGATATCTCAAGAAATCTCGCTCTAAAGAACGCACCTCAGAATTTTCTCCTTTTGCCTCAATATTTTCTGTGCTATATTGTTCCAAAATCCTACATTTATCAGCATCAATTTTGTTGTTTGCATCAGCTTTCAAATTGGAGCACCCACAAATTTTGCTGTTTGGGACAGAGTTAACCAATTCCCATGTATTATAATGATGCTAATTGACACCACAACAAGGTAAAAGCATTGGAAATCACTGTGAAAAATGGAGAAACTGCTTGTGACATGCAGTTTCTTCATTTTCACACTATTTTCTACCAAGAATTATCAACCAATGTAACATTTCAATCACCTTTAATTTCCATTTGCAACATATTTGAATTTGAATCAGTCTAATGTTTTGCCATCTGGTAAAGGTTTAATCCTTTCCCAAACTAGACCTGGTTTTGACGTCCCTAAAAGAAAAGACTTGGGAAAATATTGAAACAAAAGAAAAACTGCTGATAACCAGCAGTTTCTCCTTTTATCTCAATATTTTCTGAGCCATAATATACACAATTTATGTGTGAATTTATACCAACTTTGTCCTCTGAAGCAGCATTTGAATTGGAAAATTTTAATATTTCGCCGTTTTGGAAAGGGTTAACCCATTCCCAAAAGGCACAATTTTAGGTGGTCCAATTTGAAAAGTGCTGCAGATGACAAAATGGATATAGAAAAAGATGGAAATTGTGCACTGTATGGCACAAAAAATACTGAGGCAAAAGGAGAAAATGCTGATTATCAGCATTTTCTTCTTTTGCCTCAATATTTTCCAAAGCATATTCAATAAGAGATGCCAAACCAGGTATTGTTTGGGAAAGGGTTAAATTGTTCAACTTCTCTCAATTGCAGGTTGGTTTTAAAGATTTTGCCAGCAAGTTTGAAGCATGTAAGATAGACGGAGATTTGTTATTACAAATGGACGAGACTGACCTACAAGAGAGCGTACAAATGACACCTGGAATGGTCAGAAGAAGGTGAAATAAAGCAAGATATATTTAAGATAATCAATCAGAGATGCAAATAATAGGGGATGATGGCTTTTGAAAATGAAACATTTCACTAAATGTTAATCAAACCCTATCTTATGGGTATTCATTAGAGTTGTCTCGTCGAGACAATTCAAATGAGTACCCGCAACATAGGGTTTGAGTTTTAAATATAAAGAATTTGGAATTTCTTCATTGCCTCTTATCTGTTGCTTTGTTAAGGAAAGGGTGTGAGTGGATATTAAATGCTCAAGAATTGTTCAGTAAATGTCGACAGAGGAAGTCAAATTGGTTAAGGAATTTTTTTTAGATGAAAAAAAATTGAAGTTACAGATATAATAGATATATTGATATTAGATCATGAATATTGGATCTTTTTATTTATAACTAATTGATTTCCCTTGATTTAAAGTGACATTTCAGAATTTTTTGTCATAAATTTTACTTTTATTCTTATCTGAAAGAGCATATTTCCTTATGAAAATTCTGAAAATTTCAAGCCAAAATATTGCGCCGTTTACGAGAAATTTATATTTTTGTGTTAAAATTGAACAAATTGTTGTGGACAACAGTTCGGATTTATATGCAATTTATCGATTATGTCCCAACTTTAAATGCATGTTTCTCGCTTATTGGCAACAACTTTAAAGAACTAATAGTATTTATATTCATTAGAATAACAATTCTTGGCATCTAGACATACTTTGAAAAATTGAAATTGGAATGAAATGTCCCTTTAAAGGAGAAATAATAAATTAGTAGTTTTTAAAACAAACCCTATTGCAGGGGTTTCGATAACCTTTTGCCCACTTGGGCTCAAGGCCAAGGAGTTGAAGGATTTTCTATGTTTTCCATGTCAATTTCTTGCATAGCAGAGGGATGATACTCAAATCCCCGCACCTGCTTCTTAAGAATAATTTACACAATGTAAATTTCAGATTTATCCGAGAACTAGTCAACCTGAAGATAACTGCTGATTATTCTTCTAATGACCCAACAAAAATAGATCCGTGGTTAATGAGCGTTCTGCCTGAACTCTCCCAGTACACATACGCAATGTTACGCCATGGCATGGATCGTAACTTGTTAGCCAGTACCTCTGATGATGAACTTAGGGAAGAGTGTCAGATTGTCAACGGAATTCATCGACGAATTATTCTGCAACATGTCGGAGGTGGGTGTTGACTTGTGTCCCTTTCAGGGCTCCAGATAAGAGGGAGTGATAGCTTTTCAAAATAAAATGTTTCACTTAATGTTCATCAAACCCTTTGTGGTGGGTACTCAGAATCATCTCGTGAAGAAGATTCAAATGAGTACCCACAACATAAGGTCTGGATTTAAGATTAAGTACCGTATAGCACTTTATTTCTGCGGGGACTTTATTTCTGCTATTTCTGCGGTCCTGGACGGCACCGCAGAAATAAAATCCGCAGAATATTAATCCCAAAGGTAGGGACTGTTGTTGTTCTGCAATTTAGTCAGTACACGTAAAGGTTAAACAGTCACCCCTTGATGCAAAGCATATTGTCATAAAAATGAAGTTCTTTTCCATTCAAAAATAGTGTAACTACATCTTTAATCAGGATGTAGATAAGACATTTTTGTTTATCCATGAATAGTGATTCAACAAGTTTGACTGGTTGATAACAGTTTGACATGTCTTTCTTTTCACACCTATCTGTATATGGCATTGTTTCCCATAACAACTTTATAGATAAGTGATAGGGATTATCCCTTAACAATCACGGAGTAATTCGAATATTTTGTAAGCATCGTCTTTCAAAATATGTTTGATACTGACAAAAACTAATTACATAGCGCAGAAATTAAATCTTTAACTTGGCAAAGTGAGAGACCGCAGAAATATGTTACGCAGAAATTTAACCCTGCTGATTTTAGGAAAAACCGCAGAATTTGGACCCCGCAGAAATAAAGTGCTATACGGTATTTAGAATGTCTTCACGGGAATCACCCTCACTTATCTGTAGCTCTGTGGCTAAGATTAGAAAAAAATAAGAAAGGGCAGTCTTTGGTTTGTCAATGAACTTAGGGAAGAGCATTACTGCCATTAGATTGTCAATGGAATCCATCCACAAATTACATGTATAGTGTAACATGTCAGAGGTAGGTTTTGACTCGTGTATGAATGGTAGTTTTTGATTTGTCAATGAACTTCGGCAAGAGTGTTAGATTGTCAATGGAATCCATCCACAAATTATAGTGTTACATGTCAGAGGTAGGTTTTGACTCGTGTATGAATGGTAGTCTTTGATTTGTCAATGAACTTGGGCAAGAGTGTTAGATTGTCAATGGAATTCATTGACACATTATTCCACAACATGTAGGAGATGGGTTTTGTACTGCTATATTGTTAACCCTTTCCCAAATGGCAAAATTTTAGGGTGATCCACTTCAAAAGCTGACAAAAATGACAAAATCGAAGGTATTTAAGAGAGAATTTGTGTAAAATATGGCAAAGAAAATATTGAGACAAAAGGAGAAACTGCTGGTTATCAGCAGTTTCTTCTTTTGTCTCAATGTTTTCCCAAACCTTTTCTATTAGGGACGTCAAAACAAGGTCTTGTTTGGGAAAGGGTTAATAAGAGTTTTGCTACACTATCCTCTGATTTGTCAATGATTTTCGGGAAGAGCGTTAGGTTTCCAATGGAATTCATCAACACATGTGACATTATACTGCAACATCTCCGAGGTGGATTTGGTGTTGTTATACATGTATTTAGAAAGAAATATAGAATCCTAGCTAGTCTTTGATTTGTCAATGAACCTAGGTAAGAGTAATGGATTATTAACAGAATCCGATGACACATTATTCTACAACATGTCCGAGGTGGGTGTTTATGTTACTATATTTAGAAAGAAAAATAGAACCCTAGTCTTGGGTTGAAACTTGGGAAAACATCGGCTTCAACTTTGAAATTGGTCTTGGCTAATGAAAATCTGTTCTGTTCTCAATTTTATTAGGCATGGTTTTAATGTTTTGTTTTTTTCGGTTATTCTTTGTAAAAATGATAGTCAGAAAACAAAGTTGAGATAATTAAGCATCAGATCAGAGCAAAATATAAGAGGGGATGAAGAGATCTTAAGATTGTTTTTCAGTTCCAAACCCTATGTTTTGGGTACTCATTTGAGTCATGACCACACAACCCATAACATAGGGTTTTATTAACAATAACTCATATTTTCTTTTTTTGAAAAGCTTTTTTCTCCTCATATCTCTATAACTCTGATTAGATTGCATTCTTTACTTTACAGACACGTGCTTACAGTTATATTCTTGTAGATCCATTAGTTTCTTCTCAAATTATCAAATACAGTATTAACGTTTCAATTTACTAATAACTCGATGATATTTTGTAAATCTTCATATAAAAATCAACAAGATACAGTGATTTGTTAAAGGTCATATTTCTAGTATTGTCGCAAGCAGTTAATGATGCTTTCATATAAATATATAATAAGTTTCTTGGTTAGATTTTCAATTTGAAAATTGATTGAATAAAGCAATATATAACACTTGCATGTTTTAGCGATGAGATCTGGGTCCGAGATAGACTTTACAATGATAGATGGGTTGTGTAAGTATCATCATCACCATCATCATCATCATCATCATCATCATCATCATCATCATCATCATCATCATCATCATCATCATCATCATCATCATCATCATCATCATCATCATCATCATCATCATCATCATCATCATCATCATCATCATCATCATCATCATCATCATCATCATCATCATCATCATCTCTTCCCTCTTAACAACATATTATCGCTTTTCAACAAAAACTTTGTAACTGCAGCTCAAACATGTATACAGGCATTTAATTTTTCAAAGTCTGACTCCTCCTCTTAACCCATTACCAAACGACAAAATTTTAGGGTGGTCCAAATTCAAAGATGTTGCAGACGACAATTTCATGCAAATGAAATTACAAATTTAAAATCTTTCGTACTTTTTTGGTAGAAAACATTATGGGAAATGAAGAAATTGCTTGTCACAAGCAATTTCTTCATTTTCCACAATGTTTTCCCAAGCCCTTTCATGTAAAAGGTGTCACTGCACAGTAATGTGTTAACCTTTTATATAATTCTGTTGCATGAATTTATAAGCATCTATTCTAATATACATGAAGACTTATGTAACTTAAGAACACCACCTGTATAATTTATGAAATACAAAACTAATTTCACCCATTCAAACATATTGACTGATGGCATGCCATTTAAGGACAGATCCTCCTGTTGTTACTGCGCAACTTACTGCGCATATCCTAAATAACGAAATAAAGCTGTTTCAGTAATTAGCCTTTTTCGCAAATGTATTTTTTACATTTAGTTAATGTTTGGTTGATAAATGACAAGACCCTTTTCGGTTATTTCAATTTTCTCTGTTTGGTCAATAAAAGTGTAATAGTACTCGGATGGTACATTTCGCTTTCTTTTACGAGTTCAACATGTGGCGTTAGCGATAGGAAACGGATCAACAAAAGCAAAGTGGTGTCTTTATGAGTTAGTCCGCTTCACATGGACAGAACAGATGACATTTTTTATTATCTAAAGCTGGTAATAAGGAAGAAAATGGATAAAAATAGTGAAAAAAAATTCGGACAGAATTGCAAAAAGTAAACCAAATTTTACTTATAACTAAGAAAAACGCTTGGTTTGATATATTTTTCTTTTTTTGTTTTTGTAGGTATGACCAAGCACTAAGTCTATACCAAAAAAGAAAAAAATTCTTACCGCTGGAATATTTTTTATTATCAGAAACGTTGCGAAAAAAGAGCAATTTCAGCCACTTTTGAAAGAATTTTTTACCAAAAATTTCAAAATCATCACTAAATTTTCCCAAATTGATACTCATTTAGACAGAATAAAATATATGGAACACAATAAAGACTTATTCATGTAATCCTAGTCACTTCGAACACATTTTTTGTGGGTATTTAAGTGACACCTCATTTTTGCAATTTTAGACAAGAGTAGTCTCCCTTGAAATCCAATAACTTTTTAATTCGCTTGGTGACCTATAGTTTTTAAGCCATTTTTTTACTTCTCATATATTTAAATATCAGTACAGAAAAAATAAACAAAATCTTACCGTAGGAAATAAATGGAGGATCTGTCCTTTAACTCCCACAAAATAAAGGCTTTGGAAAATATTGTGGAAAGTGAGGAAATTTCATATCATAGGCAATTTCTTTATTTTGCACAATGCTTTTTTACCTCCAAATGACCAAAAAATAAATTGGTCACTTGGACTTGTCATATGCAACATCATTGAGTTTGGACCAGTCTAAAAATATATTATACAGTATAAAAACACATTTTAAAAATTCTGTTGTCTGGTAATAGGTTAATGAGAATAACAAGGAAAAAATGAATATGTTAATGAGGGGAGAGACTGATATCCATATTGTATTGTCTGTAAATATTGACCTGAACCCGATGTATATGCAATGAGTAATTGTGACTGAATAAATAATACTAGCCAGTAATCCTCACTGTCGAGCAGAGTCGATAGTTTCCATAGCCATTATGACTTTGTATTGTGCACATGCTTCTCGTGTCAACATATGTTGGAGAGTAATTATTTGGCATTACAATTACTCATTGCATATTCAACAGGTTCAGGTCAATATATTTACGGTGTATATCACTTGATGAGTTGATATCTCACTTTAGGCCTGAGCATCTAATATATTATATATAGTATAAGATATAGGTTGTAACACTTTTTTTCTGATTGGCTTAAATACTAAAAGCTATTGTAGACGACAACTTTTGAGTAATACAGTAAAACTAGAATCAGAGAATAAACATCTAATTTAAAGCTCTAAATTTTTCCGAAGGGTTGTTTTAATTTCAGCCTGTTCAAGTTGTAGTTTGCCAAGAAATATAATAATTTAAGCCTTTTCTGAGTCTAGTTTCTGCATTATGCAATTTATTATGAGTGGTGATTCAACCATAGTCCATTACCACACATTGACACTTTCTGACACCTAGAATGATAAACGCTTTGGAAAACATTGTGGAAAATGAAGAATTTTCTTGTGACAAGCATTTTCTTCATTTCCCACAATGCTTTTACCCAAGAAAGACCAAAAAAATGTAAGATTTTATTCACTTTAAATTCTCGTCTGCAACATCTTTGAATTTGGGCTAGTCTAATTTGTCATCTGGTTATGGGTTAAATTATTACGATAGGTGATTGGACTATAGGGTAATATGTAAGCTGCGTGCGATTTAGGCTGGTAGAGCTCTTCTAGAAGTGGTAGCGCTAGTCTGGTTCCCGCCTCTGATACACTACGCTGTAAAAAAATACAACATAGTGTATCAGAGGCGGGAACCAGACTAGCGCTACCACTTCCAGAAGAGCTCTACCGGCCTAAATCGCATGCAGCTATAGAATTATGGTTATTGGTTCATGTAGAACAAGTGTCCTGTTTGGTATCTGTAGTATTTTGTACATGTGTTTAATGTTTAACCCATTACCTGATGGCAAAATGTTAGACTTGTCCAATTTAAATGGTGATACTTATACATCTATTTCGAATGAATGGAATTCAGCATATTTTGACCGTCTTGGCAGAAAACACTGTGGGAAATAAGGAAATTATTTGTCAGAAGGAATTTCTTCATTTTTCCACAATGATTTCCAAGGAATGTATGTTGTGGAGCATAAAAAGGTATCATCATAAGAGAATGGGTTAAACTTTTTACAAATAAGACATGGTTTTGACATCCTTGTTAGAAAGAGCTTGGGTTGGTAATGGTTTACATTATAACTTGTCTTGTTCTAACTTTGTTGTGTCATGTCACTTTTGCAAATATAATTTCCTCCTTGTAAAAGGCCATATGTTGAAACAATTCAAATTGGTACCCATACCATAGGGTTTGGATGTGAAATAACAAATTAAGAATGCATCAAGGGCTCAGTGCAAAACTATTGTAACTCTATATTTTTTAGAAATTCACTTTTTTACATTTTCTGAATTTATAGGAAGGAATACATCAAGTGTTCCAATATTAGGTTTCAAGTCTGTATACTTAAAAAGATATCTAGAATTTTAAAAACATTTTCCCTATTTAACTTTGAGAAAGTCATGAAGTTTATTCCCTCTCCTGTAAAATTTTACAAAATATATTTACAATAGTTTTGCACCAAGCCCTCGATTTATTCCCTCATATCTGTTGCTCTGTTGAAACCAATTACCACATAATGACACCTTTCGATGCACAACAACATTATGGCTGTAGAAAACATTGTGGAAAATGAAGAAATTGCTTGTGACAAGCAATGTCATTTTCCACAACATTTTCTACCCAGAAATACCTAAAATGTAAAAGTTCATTAACTTGATATGGTTGTCTACAGCATCTTTGAATTTGGACCACCCAAAATTTTGCCATTTGGTAATGGGTTGATATTGTGAAATTTATCCAAGTATGCCATGGCCCACCTACACTTCATTGGCACTCAGTAACTTGATCACTCTATGTAAAATTGTTTGCAACACATTCCAACCTTTTTTATGTTGTATTGTCCAGCAAGATTAACCCAGGACATCTGCATATGTAATGACCCCTCTTCGGCAATGTTTTGTTAAGACGCTCAACTAACGGACTTAGCGCACGAAAATTAAGTTGTCCCGGGTTAATCTTGCTGGACAATAACATGCACCAAACCCATTCTAACATTTACTCAGATTAGATGAGAGGGCAATTTATTATGTTTTTTACTCCTTGCTGCAAAAACTTTTGAAAACATTTAGAGAAAAAAATTAAAATGTTGATTATTAGAATTTCCTTCCCTATCGTCAAGATTTTTCATCCTATCACATGGAATTTCTTTTCTGACAGGAATATCATTTTTGTCTGCAACACCTTTGCATTTTGGTCAGGTGCAAATTTTGTTGTTTTCAAATGGGTAAAAGATTGAAGTTGAAAATTAAATGTTACCATTTTACAAAATCCAATGACATTATTCAATTTCATAATCATTTTTCTTAGATTTTAGATATTCTAGCTTTTAGTTGCAACTTGCACATTTTCAAGAATTGGTGACATCCACTCAAGCGATGTCTATGTTAGCACAGAGGAGACTTACGATTTGAAACTTGTGCCCACATATTTTGTACCTTCTGTCATAAATGTACACAAAATTATTCAGACAATTTAATCATTCTTCATCATGTTGTTTATACATTAGTAGTATTATAGTAGTTTCTATTCTTGAAATATCATTTTTTGCCTATTTTGAATTTATGGCACTAAACTCGTCTTTTGAGCAAAAAAGATATAGCGAGCGCAAAAAATGGAATACATTTACCAGATTCATATAAGTCAGGATCTGAAAAAAGGTCCCTTTTAGCACATTAAATTTTGAGTTAGCCATATTTCAACTTTTCAAGACCAGCCTGTGCCTAAGTGGAGACTGACAGAGACCCATGCTGCTCTTTTATGGCTGCTACAGGTCATGAAGAAGCTAGTGGAGAACAACATGGTTCCTGATCAGACTGCATCTATACACAAGCTGATCTGGAACCATGTTGGGCTCAAAAGTCTTAAAGGACTTTTTCCAGATTCTGGCTCAAATTCATAGATTCAAATGATACCATTTATGTATTTCAGATTTGAAGAGTTCCCAGAATTCCCTGAACAGAACAAGCATAGACTGTAGTGCCACTCTTGCTGTTTGTCCAAGACCTGTTGATGTTTTTATAAGTTATAGGAGGTCAACCGGATCACAGTTAGCTAGGTATATATCATATGTTTTTAAAGTGTACACAGAGAATTAAACTGAACACCAGCACCACTCTTGCTGTTTGTTCAAGACCTCTTGAAATATTTATTAGTTATAGAAGATCAACTGGATCACAGTTAGCTAGGTATGTAAATGTTTCTAAAGTGTACACAGAGAACTAAACTGAAAAATAGTGTCACTCTTGTTGTTTGTCCAAGACCTCTAGATGTATTAATTAGTTATAGAAGATCAACTGGATCACAATAAGCTAGGTTTGTATACATGTACAAAGTGTACATAGAGAACTAAGCTGAACACCAGTGCCACTCTTGTTGTTTGTCCAAGACCTGTTGATGTTTTTATTAGTTACAGGTCAACTGGATCACAGTTAGCTAGGTTTGTATACATGTACTGAAAAGTGTACACAGAGAACTAAACTGACTTTTATATGTCCAAAGTTAAATGAGAATAGTTACAGTTGTTTTGGTTTATTTTTAGCTTGACTTTTCGAAGAAAATGAGAGCTTATACTGTCACCCGGGCGTTGGCGTTGGTGTTGGCGTTGGCGTTGGCGTCGGCGTTGCAACCAAGGTTAAAGTTTTTTCAAACATCAATAACTTCCATACTATCAAAGGGATTCAACTCAAACTTTGAATACTTATTTACCATCACACCCTCTACCTTACTACCAGGGCCCATAACCCTGGCTCCACTATATTTGGAGTTATGCCCCCTTTATACTAAGCAACTTAGAAAGTCGAGCGCGCTGTCTTCCGACAGCTCTTGTTATGTAGGACAATTACTTTTACCTTTGTAAAATCAAAGCTAAACAATGGTAACTGTTCTCTTTTAATTTTGAATCTGTTGTAGTGCCACTCTTGTTGTTTGTCCAAGACATGCTGATGCATTTATAAGTTATAGAAGATCAACTGGATCACAGTTAGCTAGGTATGTTCATGTACTGAAAAGTGTACACAGAGAAGCAAAATACCAGTGTATGCAGAAAACTAAATTTTGCCACCCTTGCTATGTTCTAAAGATTTTTTGGTGCATTTATTAGAAAAGGAATCTAAAATTAACTTGATTTGTGTAAGCCGTGAATGTACATGCACTTAAAACTGTACACAAAGAATTCAATTGCACACCAGTGCAATCCTTGTTTGTCTAAGACATCTCAATGCATTTATTACCTTGATGCCTTTATTTCAAGTGAATGGAAATTTTTTTCTGATCTTTCTGCTTTGAAAACATAGTGGGAAATGAAGATATGGCTTGTCACAAACAATTTCTTCATTTTCTACAAAGTTTTCCAAAGCATTTTCCTTCTATGGGTGTCAAAAAGCATCATTATGTGCTATTGGGTTTAATATAAAAATACAAAAACATTTTGTAATATCTGTTTACAGTTTATTGAAGGTCCACCTACAGCTGCGAGGTTTCTCTGTATTTCTTGACATCGACAGATTACGAGCAGGGAAATTTGACGAGAATTTACTGATGAACATAAAACTAGCCAAACATTTTCTACTTGTCCTTACTTCTAATGCTCTAGATAGATGTATAGGGGATGATGAGAGACAAGATTGGGTGCATAAGGTCAGTACACAGGCTTTGTTTGTTAACTCATTACAAGATGGCAAAATTTTAGACTCATCCAAATTCAAAGATGTTGCAGTCTTTGTTGAATTTATTGATCTTTTTGGGGTAGAAAACATTGTGAGAAATTAAGAAATTACTTGTCACAAGCAATTATCAGGGATTATTATTAGGGAGCAGGCAATTTCTTCATTTTCTGATTGGAAAATAGAAATAAGAAAAAAATTAATTGAAATGGATGGAAGGCTATAAAAGCTAACTGTGATTTAACCATAGAAAATCACCAATCATAGTAATTTCTTAGTAAAAACTAGTAGGGCAGTGAATATTCACCAAAACTGTCTGCATAGACTGATATTTAATGAAGAACTGCTTTGAGGAACATGATTGATCTATGGCAGCTCTTGTTTACAGAAAGACATCCCCTTTTTGTGAATTTCAGGAGATAGTCACTGCTCTAGAAAGCCACTGCAATATAATACCAATTCTAGACAATTGTGATTGGCCAGAGCCAGAACAGTTACCTGACGATATGAGGCAGGTGTGCTACTTTAATGGAATCAGGTGGGTTATTGGTTTTGTTTTAAGGTAGTGCAACACTCATAAGCTTTTCATCATGGCCAGTCAAATGATCTTTTTGTTCTAGAAAAATCATGTGTCTGATCATCACCAGGACATGAATTTGCCCTCTTTTAACAAAAAAATAAAAAAAAAATCAAAGGTCACATGGCTTGCAACTATGATAAAACATTTAGTAGGGTTGTAAGATATGATACAAAGCTAAGGGGTTTTGCATAAGAAACAAAATGTTTTTTAAGTATTACTTACATTACAAAATATTTATTTGCTGCATTTTCTGTATCAATTGTTATTTGAATGATGTTTGAATTATGTATGATACTAAATGAGCTGGGATTTAGGGAAAGGTCCCTCCATGCAATTATGACCGATATGGATCCAGATCAGTGTATGCATATGCAGAGTCTGATCAAGATCTTATGGTGTTTTAACTAGTTTCTTCATCACATGTAGCAACTGAAAGAGTAGCATGGACCCCAATTAGGCTACACTTTTGTACAGACTGATCTGAATCCTGGGAGGTCTCAAATGCCATAAGGGCCTATATTTCAGGGGCCATATTCATTAACATTTCTTAACCCATTACCAGACAGCAAAATTTTAGACTCATCCAAATTCAAAGATGTCGCAAATGACAATTTCAAATGGCTGAAATTTGGCATTGTTTAATCTTTTTGGGTGGAAAACATTGTGGGAAATGAAGAAATTGCTGGTCACAAGCAATTTCTTCATTTTCCAGAATGTTTTCCTAAGCCTTCTATTGAGAGGGATTTAAAAGGCCTCATAGTATAGTAATGGGTTACCTGATTGTCTAAAGCAAAATTACATTACAAGCCATCTGATTGGACGAGACATATGTCTCGGCCAATCAGATGGATTGTTGTGTAATTTTAAAGATGAACTTAAAATTAGACTAGTTGGTGAATACCACTTGAAATCTCAGCTCAAATGCATTAAATGTTTTTGTCTTTAATAGTCTTGTTCTATGCATGGTGTTTTGAAGTAATCATTGATATATTGTGCTCTATCTTAGCCTTCTTAAGTTGCATTATTTTTCATGCTTTAACCATTACCCCAAAATCTATCAAACAGTCTAGGGAACAAGTACTGTTCCCCAGAAATACTTGCAAATAAAATATAGAGGCTTCCTGGCTTACAAGTGAGCAATATCGCACACTTGTTCTAGATACTGTAATATAATTTCTGGCTTTAAATTGGAGAAAGTGATAGTAGTAAATGTTGAAAAATGATTAGGGAAAAGGAGAAGTTGCTTGTTATCAAACTTTTCTTAGATAGAGGTGTCAAAACCAGAGAGTGTTTTCCAAATTCAGGCACAATGGAAGAAAGGTTTTATCATTCTCAAAAAGATCTTATGTTTATAATAATGACCATAATGTCTACAAGTGTGTTTGTGTATTATTATCTCACACAAGCTTATTTTGATCATGTATTGCATATGTTAGTTCTGTAACAAATGAATTTTATATTTGAAAGCATATTTTGTTGTGAGCTTTGAAATGCATTTTATATCATTGGTTCATACTTTACATATTAACCAAACCAGCCAGTATATCTTCATCAGTCTAGGGGTTGTGGGTTGAGTCCCAGCTCAGCCAATATTTTTCCTAACATTTAATACAAATCATTTGTCTCTCACCGATTGATGAATTGTTTATGAATTATCAAACTAGGATGAGCGGCTGGTAGGTTGTATAGGATATTGTTTTATAACTGGTTCAAGAAATACCAGGAAGACATGGTTAGGTACAGGAGACATGGCTATATGACGGGAAAATTGTTGAATGTGGGATAAAAACGCTTATGGTTTATATAATACAGTGTGTCAGTTCATCTAAGAAATGTTACTATAAAATAATGGAATTATTCACTATATTGAGTAAGCATTAGCTGATTAGTAATAGTCACTCTAGATCAATATACATGTAGATATAAACATAAGTGCACACTTAAAAAAAAATGACTGAAAAAAGTATAACTTAATACATCAATTTTATTAAAACATTCCAATATTTCTATTTGTTTTTAGTGAGGAGACTCATGTGATTAAGATAGCTTTTCAGCACATTTATTTATTTCGTATATCCTTTGCATAGATGGGTGCACGAGTACCAAGATGCATGCATTAACAAAATTGAGAGCTTCTTGCGAGGGCAGATAAAATCTCTTCCGGATAAGATGTGCCGGGCAAAAGCACTCCGATCCACGAAAAAGAGAATTTCGCCAGCAAGTAGCATTGATATGCCGACACCGCCTGACTGGAACTCAGAAGATTTACCTGTGATTGGGGCTCTGGTGCGCTATTTAGAGTAGCTATATTGTGTGTCATAATATCACATCTTGTGAGAAACCTTTCTTTATAATTTTTACCCTCTCCACCCACAGAGCTTGCTCTTTAGTTTCACTTGTCACTTACAGGGTTTTCCATGACATGCAAATTGGGCATCATTGTCGTAATTTGAGAACAAGTAACCCCAAGGAAATTTACCCGAGGGTCATCATAGACACAAGTTTTGAAATCCAGATTTTCTAATGATACTTTAGTCCTAATTTGGCCCACAAAATTGAAGAAATGACTCTCAACTTTGAAGGCAAGGGAGTCACAATGAGTCAATGACCCTCCAAGTTTTTAAGCACAAGGAAAACCTTGCACTTAGATGCTTTCCACTCTTTCCCAAATTGCATAGTTCAAGACAAGTAAAAAATCTAAAGAAAATTTCTGTAGAAATAGCATGGAAAACATGTATGGAAAAAGAAGAAAATGATTATCTCCGGCAGTTTCTTCTTTTACCTTACATGTTTCCTAAAGCTTTCTGTGATTTTGACCCAAAAACCATGCATTTTGGAAAGGGTTAGTTTTGTGTGAAAATATTAGTACTCATTAGAAATCTTTTGAGGCACTTTTGTTCTTTTTCACCCACATTACTTGCTTTTGCTTGTCACTTTCTAAATGCTTATACATGTAGTCAGAGTGAATCAAATTTCAGAAAGCCTATTTTTGCATAATCAGTTTTTAAATGCCAGAATTTCAGTTTGATTGGAATCCAAACTATCAACAAAGGTCATGCAATTATTGAAATTTGAAAAGGAAAAATGGAATTATTTTCTATTATATATTTGTCATTGTCTTGTGATTTGAACATTTCTTACACAGAAAAATTATACCATATCTTAAATGGCTTGCTTGACCTGATTTCATAAATTAATAATGTGGGAACCTCTAGTGTTGGTCAAGGTAAAAAATCGAGGTCATTACTAACAGAAAAATTGCCATTTTGGAGGAATGTGTGTTTTACAAGCATGTCTTGTTATCATTATTTTATACACCTTTCTAGTCTTGTTATGTAATCTTCCAATTTTAGTTGTCTTTTCTAGAGCTAACTGGTTGTTATTTTTCCATCACAATTTGAATTGTTAGTTTGTTTTCCACTGCATTTTGTTTTATGCCCCTAATTAACAGAAGGTATGAATAAAACAGCATGGAAAATTTTGAGGAAAAATGGAGAAAATGCTGATCATCAGCATTTACTTCTTTTGCATCAATATTTTCCCAAACCTATTCTATTAGTAACGTCAAAAACAGGTCTTGTTTCGAAAGGGTTAGTGTTAACCGTTCCTTGAGTGTGACTTGTCCATTGATTGGGTTGGTCATCTATTTAACCAAGACAAGAAAAAGTGCTTTTGGGAGATTTCTGTCAAATTTCTAAAAGCTTTTGTTTTTACCATTTAATGTCTTAACAGAGCAATAGATAAGAGGTGGGGAAGGCATTCTGAATTCTTTATTTCAAATCCAAACGGTATGTATGTAGGTCCTCATTAGGATTATCTCATCCAGACAATTCCAATGCGTACCCACATCATAGGGTTTGATGAACAATAAAAGAATTATTGCATTTTGAAAAGTTCCCCCCCCCCCCACACACACACACTTCTAATCTGTAGCTCTGGTCTTAGGTCTATTTCAGCTTCTGCTTTTGTTTTACATTTGTGTACTTCGTTTTGCTTGATGAAGTAATATATACATCATACCATAGCTTTTCTTATAAAAGTTTAACTTTGTTTGCCATTTTAAAACATACATCAAGCATTTCAACTTTGGCATGTTATGTAATACAAGAGCTACCTTTTTGCTTAACCGTTTCCCAAATGACAGATTTTTAGGGTGGTCCAATTTGAAACCTGCTAAAGGCAACAATTTCGGTGTCACTCAAGTTAGAATTTGTGTATATTTTAGCACAGAAAAACATTGAGGCAAAAGGAGAAAATGCTGGTTATCAGCATTTTCTTCTTTTGTATCAATGTTTTCCCATGCCATTTCTAATCAGGATGTCAAAACCAGGTCTTGTTTGGGAGAGGCTTAGCTATATACAGGCAGAGCTTCAGCATGATTTCAACCTATTACCAAACAACACAATTTGGACCTGTCTAAATTCAATAGACTTAGTGTTGCAAATAATCTGATAGGGAGGGAAATTATTGAAGAAAAGAGAGAAAATGCTTGTTATTTCTCAAAGCTCTAACATGTACTATAGGAGCATCAAAAGGTTTCATTATATTGGAAAGGGTTTTAAAATTAAAATTAAACAATTTTAATTACTCAGGCTAAAAAGATATGGCTAGATGTAGTTCCTCCGATCAAGTCAGAGTTCGTGAAATCATTACTGTGAAGCATCTATCAGTTGTGACATGTTAGCTGTCTATACAAAATGTTTCTTCAATAACAATTGAGCCAGGATCTTGATTGAAAAGCCATGTCCCTTATAGCATTTGAGACCAATATAGATCTAGATCCGCCTGTGCATACGCACATTCTGATCGAGATCCATGCTGTTCTTCAATAGCTTTTTCATTTACAGTAGCAGCTGTAAGTGTAGCACAATGGATCCTTATTGGACTGCATTTGACTTCAGGATGATCTGGAAACTGGGTTTTCTATCATAATTTGAGATAAAGGCCCTTTTTCCAGAATTTGGCTCTTAATCAATGTATTCTACATTTTCCAGAATATTGCCGACACACTGTCTAATTTTAATATGTATTTTGTAATTTTAGTTCACCCTTGTCCTGCAGACTCTAAATTTTTTTCTCTTAGCAAATTGCCAATTAAATAGACATTTCAATAAGTTTGCTTTAATTTTTAGTTAATCCATTTTATTCTGCTCTTGATCCCAAGTAGCTTTGCATGTAATTAAGCCTTTTCCAGACAATCAAATTATTGACCAGTCCAACTTGAAAGCTCTGATACCAAAAATGGTGCTGATAAAGTTGGGATTTGTAAACAATATAACATAGGAAATAGTGAGGCAAAAGGAGAAAATGTTTGCTATCATGATATCAATATTTTGATGAAACTGACTATTACTGGTTTTCATTTTCTTCAAAAATGTAATTTCTTTCTATAAATTATTTTATAAACCATGAAACTGAAAAAAATATTTTTGAAAATTCCAAGTCTTAATTTGTAGGAGGCCATGCTACATTACAAAATAGGACATTGACATGAAATGACAATACACCTTTTTGCATAATTATGCCTTTTTAGTAGTGCATCAAAAGGAATCATTGTTTGGAAATATGTTTTTCGGTTTATTCTTTTGAACAGTATACTTCCTCTGTCCCATAATGTAGACTGATTTCCATGTTCATTTATTTCCAGGTGGATTCATGATTACCAAGACGCTTGTATAGACAAGTTAAATGGCTTCATCCGTGGTCAAGCTCCTATTGAACCAGCTCATCCCATCACACTTCCAATGACAGACGGAGAACCAGTCAAGGGAATTTTGAAAAAAGAGCATGTACCAGTCTGTAGTGTGGAAATGTTGCGGAAGCAGTCTAAAGATGAACAAAATTAACCCTTTACCAGACAACAAAATTTTAGACTTGTCTAAATTCAAAGATGTTGCAGAAGACAATTTCAAGTGATGAAATTTTTCAGTTTTTGGGTCTTCTTTTGGTAGAAAACATTGTTGAAAATGAAGAAATTGCTTGTCACTGACAAGCAATTTCTTCATTTTCCACAATGTTTTCCAAAGCCTTTATTTTTTGGCGCGCCAAAAAACATTGCTGTGTGGTAATTGGTTAACCCTTACCCAAAGGACAAAAAATAGTTTGTCCAATTAGAGAAGAGTAGTAGATGAAAAATGACTGATGTCAAAAGTAGAAAATGTATAATATGTGACCCGTCATGCTAAAAAGGACCTTGTCAGAAATCTAAAAATAAAAATTTTGAGAAACTGATCACACTCTGCAGAGGTCAACCAGATGCTGTATATGGAAACTGAACCTATCGTAAGATAGGGAAGACTTTCTAGATTCAGAAAATTGTATTACAGTGAAAAATATCGGCCCTAGTCTGTCTGCGTGAACTGCACAGACTGACTAGGGTCGATAATTTTCAGACTTCCCATAAGGTCCCTTCTAGCTTGACGGGTCACATATATGATTGCAATGGTATAGGCATGTGACATTGTAAAGATGGCGGAAATTTAAATGGTGCGACATTAGAAAATGTTTTCTTGTTATTTATGTTTCTGAAATCATTTTTAATCTAATTTTATTCTTTATTTGGATTCATATTCTCATATTCTTGAAACATTGCTAAAAACTTAAAAATCTAAATGAAAAAAGTTCAATTACCTAAAATCTTGGTAACTCAAACTCTGTCTGCAGAGATCTCCCCAATCCCAATTTAGGGGAGATAACTGCAATGGAGATTGATAAAGAAAATGCTTGTATTCATATTTGGGATGAGTTTCTGCCTATTTTCTGATTTTCTTACAACTATGTTGTTATTCTGTGAGATTTTGTTTTGTTATCCGTTTACCAAACAGCCAAATTATTTAGATTAGTTTCAGATAGAATTGAAAACATTCAGTATTAGTTAAGTTTGATTGTGCAATTTAAAGTTTTTCTCAAAATTTGATGGAATGACAACATTCAAATGTCATATTTTTCAATTCAAATCCCATGTTTAGGTAGTTCATTAACCCTTTCTCTAACAGCAATCATTTGGACTGTTCTAATTTCTAAACTGTTGTAGACAACAAAATGGATATTGATAAGAAATAGTGATACTGTACTATTGTGCAAGAAAATATTATGGCAAAATGGGAAAATGCTGGTTATACCAGAAAAATCTAGGTTATAAGCATTTCTTTTTATGCTCCAATATTTTTCCAATCTCTTTGAACCAGGGACGTCAAAACCTGGGCCCCGTATTACTAAACATCTTAGGATCAATTTTTTGTGTAAACTGTGAAACAAGACATCTGATTGCATGAGAAATCCGACAGCCAATCAGGGCTGTTGTTACAAGTAATTATGCAAAAATCAAATGTACGATCGTTAGTAATACGGGCCCCTGGTCTTGGTTGAGAAAGAGTTAACTCCTCTCATACTGTTTGTGTCAAATTCCTGTTGTGACCAAAGCTTTGGCAGGCAGTATAGACTACAATCAGCCTACACCCTGCACAGTGATCTTATAGTGATCTTATCCTACACTGTCTGCTTTTTACTAACAATTTAACCCTTTCCCAAACAAGACCTGGTTTTGACATCCCTATTAGAAAAGGCTAGGGAAAATATTAAGACAAAAGAAGAAACTGCTGATAACCAGCAGTTTCTTCTTTTGCCTCAATATTTTCTGTGCTATATTTTACACAAGTAATATCTTTATCAACACATATTTTGTTGGTTAAAAGCAGCTTTTGAATTGGATTACTCTAAAAATTTGTCGTTTGGGAAAGGGTTAAATGAGAATCCTCAAAACAGTATTTATGTTTTAATACTAGTCAGTCTTTACTCTTTTCAAAGCATTAACAGACCTTTTATTAAAAAAAGTCAACCCCATGTTATAGAAGTTTTTGTAGACATTGATGGAAAAGAGAAATGCTGTTATATTTTCCTAAAAGTTTTTAACCCAGTCCCACAAATTGACACTTTTTGAGGACTGCCATGAAAAATATTGGAGAAAAAGTTGTGGGAAATATAGGATTGCTTGTTACAAGCACTTTCCTCATTTGCCTCTATATTTTCTACCAAGAAAGTTGTGAAATTTTAAAATTGTATCAACTTGAAAATGTTGTCTGCAACAAAATGGACCAGTTTAAAATTGTGTGGTTTGGGAAAGGGTTAAACTGTATAATGTTGTTACATGTATTTATGTTTATTTCGGGCAATATTAATTTGAGACAAAAGGAGAAAAGGCTGATTGTCAGCATTTTCTTCTTTTTCGTCAATACTTTCAATAGTCCTTCTAAATAATGTCAAAACCAGATCAAGTTTTTGAACAGATCAATCCATTACCACACAGCGATTCCTTATGATGCTCTTTGGGAAAATTGTTCGTGAAAAAATTGTGGATAATGAAGAAATTGCTAATTTTAAAAAAGCAATTTTTTCATTATCTACAATGTTTTCTTTATCCGCACTACAAAGATTTTCGAAATTTGATCAACTTGTAGTTGTCACCTGTAACCCCTTTCAAATTGGAACAGTTCAAAAATTGCCATCTGGTATTGGATTATGACTGCTGGATGAAAATATGTTTCTGGCTCTATTTGGAATTTTGACATTAGAATACCTCTAGATTGAATTTTGTGTAGCTCAATTTTGAAATCCACTAAAAATTTATGCAGAGAATTTAACATTTTATTTTAAAGTGTGTTGTGTTAATTCTAAAGTGTGCTTTATTTATTTACTAAAATTATTATATATGCAAAAGATGTTTAGGTTTTAAAAAAATTATGTTTATCTGTAACCATGTCCTAACAAATGGAAAAAATGCCAGTTATCAGCATTTTCTTTTGCCTCAATACTTTCCCAAGCCTTTTCTGCTAGGGATGTCAAATCTAGGTATTGATTAGGAAATTTAAATGGTTACCTGCCTATTTGTTAATCATAATGAACAAAACAAATATTTTTCAGAGTTGTTGAAATAGTTACAAGTGAAATGTAATTATGTTAGTGCCAATTTTGTTGTTGTTTAAACATTTCCCAAACAAGACCTGGTTTTGACATCCCTAATAAAATTGGCTTGGGAAACTATTGAGACAAAAGAAGAAACTGCTGATAACCAGCAGTTTCTCCTTTTGCCTCAATATTTTTTGTGCTTTCGTCTTCACAAATTCTGTCTTAAAACATGCATTTTGACGTCTGCAGCAGCTTTCAAATTGGACCACCCTAAAATTTTGTCATTTGGGAAAGGGTTAAACATTTCCCAAATGTGAGAAAAGGGACTACAATGATAAGAAAGCTGCTGCAGACCACGAAAAGGTTGCTAATAAAGATTTATGTACAGTAATTAAAGAAGACCAAACTTTGATGCCAAGGAAGGAAATGCTGGTTATCAGGATTTTTCTTCTTTTGTCTCAATGTTTTCTCAAGCCTTTTCTATTAGGGACGTCAAAACCAACTCTGTTTGGGAAAGGATTGATCAGAGTGGCCTCATCATTGTCTGTAGCGACACAAAAATTACTGACACACAAGTTACCATTCAGTGTAACTTATACATAGATCTACTATGTATTCCTTAAAACCCTTTCCCAAACGAGACCTGGTTTTGATGTCCCTAAGAAAATAGGCTTGGGAAAACATTGAAACAAAAGAAGAAACTGCTGATAACCAGCAGTTTCTCCTTTTGTCTCAATATTTTCTGTGCTGTATTTTACACAAATACAATTTTTTTGAGCATCAATTTGGTCATCTGCTGCAAATTTTAATCAGACCACCGTAAAATTTTGCTATTTGGGAAAGGGTTAATATGCCATCTGCATCAGCTTTCAATTTCAATCAGCCAGTAATTCAGTCACCTTAGTAAACGATTAAGAGAAGACTTGTTTTAAGATTTGTTAAATTGTAAAAGTATGCAATATTTATATAAAGTGAACTCAAAACAAACGGTCATTTTGTGATTTATTTTTTAACCCTCTTTCATCTGATCTGGAGCCGCGACCATAGAGCAGTTGGTAGCGCATCTGCCTCTTACTCGAGAGGTCCCGGGTTCGATATCCGGCCACAGTAAATACCCTCTCTTACAAAATTTCACCTATCAATGGTTTGATATTGTGAACCTATGTGGGCAAGCAGCTGGAGGCTCGGTTAGGGTGTTGTGGTAGTACTGGTATGAGAAAAACAGGAATGAATGGTTAGGTGCTCCAGCCACGGCGATATGACCATAATAGTCGAAAACAGTGTAAAACCCCAAGAAACATTCATCTGATCGGTTTCAAAAACTCAATGACCCTGGTGCTTAAAATGGTCAACCTTGTCAAAGAAGAATTGTTGATAAATAGCATTTCCGTCTTTCCCTTAATGAAATCTTTGCTAAACCCTTTCCCAAACAAGACCTGGTTTTGACGTGCCTAACAAAAAACTTTGAGACAAAAGGAGAAAATGCTGATAATCAGCAATAATTCCTTTTGCCGAAATATTTTCGATGCCATATTTAACACACAGCCGATCATTTTCAACATCCATTTTGTGATTTCAATATACATTTGAATTGGATCACCTCAAGATTTTGCTGTTTAGGAAGGGGTTAATCCATTCCTACTCAATGAAGACCAGTGCAATAGAATAAAGGCTTCGGAAAACATTGTGGAAAGTAAAGAAATTCTGACAAGCAATTTCTTCCTTTCCCACAATGTTTTCTTACCAGAAATACTACAAAAGTAAAATTTTATTTACTTCATGTAGTAGTCCCAAACATCTTTGAACCTGGACCAGTAAAAAAACGCTGTATGGTAATGATTAATCCTTTCCCAAATGACAAAATTTTGGGGTGATCCAATTGGAAAGTTGTTCTAGACAACAAAATTCATCTTAAAAAGTAAAGGATTTGTATACAATATTGCACAGAAAATATTGAGGCAAAAGGAGAAAATGCTGATAGCATTTTCTTCTTTTGTCTCAATTTTTTCTCAAGGAGTTTCTCTAAGGGACGTCAAAACCAGGTCTTGTTTGGGGAAAGGTTAACCCATTACCACACAGTGAGGCCTTTTGACATCTAAGAAGAACAAGAGCAAGCAGCTTGTTACAAAACACTGGTCAACTCCAAGGTCAAGAGGTCAAAGGTCATGGTCTCGAATAAAAGGTCTTGGCAGGAAGTATCCATGTGTGAAATATCAAGGCTTTGTCTCTAATAATGCCTGAGATATAGACCAGGTTAAAGTTTTTGAAGACAGGGGGCGACATCGACACTATGGCTGTGACATTAGCTCCCGGACATAAGTCCAGGGGCGTAGCTAGGAATGTAGTGATGTTGAAGCACAATTTGTTTGGTTGAGTGTCTTTGATGCTTTATGACACCCCTAAAGATGAAAGCTCTGGAAACCATTGTGGAAATGGAAGAAATTGCTTGTGACAAGCAATTTCTTCTGTTTCCACAATGTTTTCTACCCAGACAGATTAAAAAGGCCAAATTTTATTCACATGAAATAGGTCTAGTCGTCTGCAACCTTTTTGAATTAAGAAGAGTCTAAATAATTTATTTATTGTTGTCTTCTCGTTCTGGAAGGCCTAAAATTGACTTTATGTGTGATTTGGTGGTATCTAGGGGTCTTGTTTTTCAAACTTTTTTATTCTCAGAAAGACCACACTTGAAAAAAAAACATGTTATTTAACCCTTTCCCAAACAAGACCTGGTTTTGACTTCCCTAATAGAAATGGCTTGGGAAAACATTGAGACAAAAGAAGAAACTGCTGATAACCAGCAGTTGTTTCTCCTTTTGTCTCAATATTTTTTGTGTTGTATTATACACAAATTTTATCTCTAACAACATCTCTTTTGTCGTCAGCAGCAACTTTCAAATTGGATCACCCTAAAATTTTGTCGTTTGGAAAAGGGTTAAAGCCTGAGCTTCCAGGCCTGCGCCTAGCAAACAAGGGTTTGGAAAAGGGTTAATGTAGACCTGTGATATTATGTTTTTCGTTTGCATTTATATAATAGGCCTAACATCCATATTATCCCAGAAATGAGGCCGATCTGTAAGAATAAACCCTCTCCCAAACAAAACCTAGCTTTTACATCCCATACAGAGGGCTGTTGGAAATAATCGACATAGGCCCTTTACGAAGATTTAGTTATCGGCATTTACTTCTTTTCTCTAGACTACTCAAGGAAGTGGCAAGCTAGTTTGTCGAACATAGGACAAACAGGGAAAATATACATGTATACTTGGAAAAAAAGAAGAAATATTTATTTGTCAAACTAAAAGGGTAGCCTATAATTATGTAGACCTTTTTGTCCGGCGAAAATTCAAACAAAGTTCATTTAGATCTTTAGTCCTTCGGAATTAAGTCTGTTATGATTCATACATCTTTTTATATGCATTTTGCATGACAACTGTGGAATATAAGATTAGTCGCACGCTCATATTATAAGGTTGCTGTTACTGTGCTATTTAACCCCTTTCCCAAACAAGACTTGCGTTTGACGTCCCAAACAGAAATGTCATGGGAAAACATTGAGGCAAAAGAAGAAAATGCTAATAACCAGCATTTTCTCCTTTTGCCTCAATATTTTTCTGTTCCATTATAAACACAAATTCTCTCTTTATTATCATGCAAAGTTGTCTGCAGCAGATTTCAATCTGGAAAACTCTAATTCCTTTTCATCTGGGAAAGGTTTGAAAGTTTAACTTTATCTTAATGTCGGCATTTTGTGTTCCCCGTTAACATTATAAACCGAAAGGCAACACGCGCACATGAAAAAGACTCCCCACAAAATAATGACCATGGAAAACATTGTGAAAAATGAAGTAATTGCTTGTAACAAGCAATTTCTTCATTTCCCACAATGTTTTCCATCCAAAAAGACCTAAAAACCAAAAATTCCATTCACTTGAAATTGTCGTCTGCATGATCTTAGCAACAGTATATGTCGTTGGTGTTATTGCAAAACCTTGCAACTCTATCTTTTTTATCAAGCTGGAGTTATGAGGTTTTGTAATAACAACAACGAACTGTTACAAATTTTTATGGTGTAGGGGAAACAACAAGTGATAGACAGATTAATCCGTTCAGCGTTTGTTGTCTCCCTTGAATATTCTGCAAGTGCGGAAGACAAATCGTCGTTGTAAATGCAAAACCTCGTATCTCGCTTTTGGAAAATTTCAAAGGGGAGGGAAAAAAGTGTAATAACTTTTCCCACACAGAATTGTTTTACTTGCAATTTGGAAATAATGTGTCATTAACACTGATCAGTAAAGAAATCTCAAAACCTGCGAGAATTGTCTAAACTGGGCACACAAGTTTGTACTTTGAAAATCGCTAGAATCGACATACGAGGTTTTGCATTTACACCGACGAAATTGATAATTTACGGAAAAATACATGATCAAACATTGAAGAAAATATTTTTAAAGAGGAAATAGCGTTAGGAGGATCCAGAGGGGGTTCGTGGGGTTTAAAGGAACCCCCTCTGTAGCTTGATCATTTCATTTTCATGCAGAAATTCAGTCGTAATTGTGTAATTAATACAATGAAAACGACCCCCTTTGTATTTTCGAATCCCCTTCACAGAATTCTTGGATCTACTGCTGATAAATCGTAACAGTTTAAATAAATGCATTTGATTAGATCTTACAAAATATACAAAATTAAAGCGATACCGGGGAGACATTTTCAGCTAAAATTCAAGCTTAGGGGGCTACATGTGTGACATTTGCAGCATTTTTTATGAAGGCATTATAGGCCTACATGTTCATGCATTACTTTTTAACCCTTTCCCAAACAAGACCTGGTTTTAACGTCCTTAAGAGATAAGGTTTGGGAAAACATTGAGGCAAAAGAAGAAAGTGCTGATAATCAGCACTTTCTCCTTTTGCCTCAATATTTTCTGTGCGCTATTTTACACAAATCCTATCTTTAATAACATCTAAACTGACGTCCAAAAGAAACGCCCCAATGAAATTTGTCAATACTTTTCTTATTCCTATTACAGTGTTAGTGAAATGTTTCTATTCATTAACATGTCCATATCCGGTGACTGGTCACGTTTTCTACGTGCGCTACGTATATGTTCATCACACGATGAAATTGGTCACATTTTACACAGTAACATGTGTTAGTGGATATTCAACCACGAATTCAAAGATTTTCTTATGAATCATCCGAATTGAAGGATTCCGAGACTAAATTCTGAAAAAGGAGCTCGTAATTTAGCCATTTTTGAATACCACGAATGCACAAACAAGTCGCAGGACAGTAAAACATATTGTGTTTCTCGATTCGATGACTTGATCGACGCGTTAGATTTCTGCAAACGTTTATTGACCGGCCACGCTCAACTAGACCTCACGTAACGCATGTAAAGCAAGATAATTCTCCACGTTAATGTCATGTACGTTTCAGGTTTGTGACGTTGGGATCGACGTTTTGTTGAATAGTTTGTAAATGTGGTGGCCAAATAAGTGTTTTTCTGGCAACTGTTGTTGTTGCAAGTAACGTTTGAAATAGACACACTGCTCGGAAAACAGAGCTTGTAGATAAGCAATTTTCGAATACGGAAAAATCAAGAACAAGTCGCCTGACGTTTTGACGTCTTGTATTGCACGATTTGGCATTTTGGTCGACGAGTTAGAGTTACGGAAACATTTGCCAATCGGCCAAAGTCATATAGACCTCATGTAACGCCCGTTATACAAGGAGCTGTCTTACGTTAACGTCATATGCGTTTTAGGTTTTAGACGTTGAAATCGACGTCGGGTTTAGTATTCATTAACTGCGGTCACCACATAAGACGTTTTACGGTATCTTTTGTCGTCGCAAATAAAGTTTGAACCACGCGCTACTTATTTTCAAATGGAAATTCTGATACCGCCCTGTTTAAATGTGCCGTTTTTTTCTAAATTTTAACAGTTTGATAATTTCTTTATCATCATTTTTCAACAACAGATAATCAAATTTACAGATGAAAATAAGTATGTGTAATTTCAAATAAGATTTACTGAATAATCGGACATTTATTAGGACTGGGGCGTTTCTTTTGGACGTCAGTATATTTTGTCATTTGTGGCAGTTTCTGAAGTGGATCGCCCTTAAATTTTGTCGTTTGGGAAAGGGTTAAAAGACATACCACAGATTCGCGTGTTGTAGTAGATGAGGCATTTTCAGAAGTCCAAAATATCTGATTTGACAAAAAAAGTCGCACAACGTCGTGTGGGTAACGTATGACAGCGTATCCCTAGCGGTCCCCTAACGTTTTTCAGCGCAGGCTCGAATATAGGCGGACGTCTGGAAGCCCGGGCTGCAACATAAGTTTTCTAGGTGTGCCCAGTGGTCTTTTCATGAAAAGATGATAAAAAAACCCAGACCCCTAGATGCCACGGAACACACTACTAGCCATTACCGTATGACAAGAATTTTGACTCTTCCAAATTCAAAGATGTTCATGGGCGTAGCCAGAAATTCATTTGTATTACGCACGAGCGCCGTAGGTCCGAGAGGGGAGAGCTCGAAAGGGGATATCCCCGCTCTTAAGGGGGTTCGGGGGTCTCCCCCGAGAAAATTTGGATTCTATGTGAATTTTGAGACACAAATACGGCAAATTTGACCCAAAAAACGATACAAAGCCACCTATACGACCTATTCGCGATTTTTTACATTACGCACGTGCGTATTATGCGTAATGGGCGCTACGCCCTTGGTGTTATTACGGATTTCATTTGACCTGACACTGACCTCTATGCAAAATGTGTTCATATTGCGCATATAGCGTAACATCCTGCAAAAAAGAACTTGTATCATAGCACGCAGATAGTATACAAGAAAATATTAGGACTAATGAATAGTTATTTAAAAAAAGGAACATGCGTGTAATTTATGATAACAAAAGCTAAAGCTGCGCCAAGTGAAATGCGTTTTCAGTGTTTGCCTAAAATGCAAGTGGCGGATCCAGGATTTCTGTGACGGGGGTTCCAATATACAAATGGGGGTCGTTTTCCTAGTATTACACAATTGTGACTGAATTTCTGCATGCAAAAAAAAAACGAACCCTCTCTGGATCCGCCACTGCGTTACTCAAACGCTGGCTCTATACGCAGTGGTGTGACTGCATCCTTTTCCAAACGACAGAATTTTAGGATACGCGGTGCAACCTGAAAGCTGTTGCACACTACAAAATAGATTGTAAAAATGAAGAATACCGTCCAAAAAGTATGGAGACAAACATTTTAACATTTTCTTCTTTTGTCTCAATGTTTCCCTGGCCCCTATTCCGTGGTAACGTCAAAACCAGGATTTCTTTGGGAAAGGGTTGCACGATTACCAGACCATTAACAAGACCTAGTTTATACATCCCTAATACGAGAAAATGTTTGGGAAAACATTGAGATAAAAGAAGAAAATGCTTATTATCAGCATTTTCTCCTTTTGTCTCAATATTTTCTTCGGACGCTAAATAAGACTTTTGACCCATTTGGTACGCCATAGTTGTCTGCAGCAGCGTTGGAATTTGACCACCCGAACATTTTGCTGTTTGGGAAAGGGTTAAAACATCGAGAGAAAAGTTGAAATTTCTTTCCAAATCTTTCTCTCCATTTAGGTTGACCTTCTCAAACAACAACATTTTTGGATCGTTCATTTCAAAACCTGCTGTATGCTTAATCCATTGCCAAACGGCAAAATTTTTAGACTGCTCTAAATTCAAAGATGTTGCAGACGACAATTTCAAGTGAATAAATTTAACATTATTTTGGTATACCTGTGTAGAAAACATTGTGGGAAATGAAGTGGGAAATGAAGAAATTGCTTGTCACAAGCAATTTTTTTCGTTTTCCACGGTTTTATGCCGTTTTAAACTATGGTCATATCGCGGCGGCTGGAGCTCCTAACCATGGATTTTTGTTGTTTCTCAACAGCGCAAAATGGATGTCGATAGGCCTACAATATGATTCACGCATCATATAAGATAGAAAATATTTAGGCAGTGGGAGAAAAAGCTGTTTATCAGCATTTTCCTCTTTTGCGTGAGTGTTCTCCCATACACGTTTTGAATGGTATTTCGTTTGTTACATCTACATCCACTCACATATTTTAGACTTGTAGCTCAATGAACAACAAGGTATACTAAATATTATCATTGGTTATAATTTAATTTCTACTGCATTTTTGATAAGGTTTTTGAAAATACGCACTATATCTCTTAATTAAAGTTATATCCCTTCAATAGACAAATAAGTTTTAGCATTTGCGTGTACTTGTATGCGTTTATTTAATTGTTTGTTTTGTTACGCATGCGCGGATGTCGGTCAAGAAAAAAATTGCTGTCATGAAAATTGTGCAAAAATAAAGTTTTAAACTGTTCAAATAATTGCAGCGAGGTTATAATTAGTGTATTTTACTACATAAACTGTCAATAAAAGAAGATGATGTGATGAACTAGTCGAGTCGACGAAAATTGGTGCAGAAATCGAAAATTTGTTATCACCGCGTGTCAATTTGGAAACTCAAGATGGCGGCCATGATGAAATAGATGCGGGAGGGTGCCTTTCGCGTCAGCTCATTCATCGAACAGCTAAGTGGACAAAACAAATTATCATTTGTAACCATTTCTATAACTGTAATGTCGATGTACATGTCTTCTGAAAATGTTTTTTAGAGTGTTTTAGAGTGTTTTAGACTGACTTTAGTTCGATTCAAATCACGAATAAGAAGCTACTTTGGACAAACTTTTTAATATCTAGCTGAACTACTCGGATGAATGAATCAAAATTATCTAGATATTTACAAAGCGCAAACACTGTCACAGGTGATAGGTCTGACCAAATCTCAACCCCAATTGTCATCTCAGACAGTAAAGGCTCATATTTAAGGAGACAGGTTGTTACAAATTTTGAAAATCAGATTGTCTGGTGTACAAAAGGGGGCAGAACTACGAAAGAAGTATTAGATCTCATTAAATCTGAGATTGATAGGTGGAAATGCAGATATAAAAAAATTACTCTCTACATATGGACAGGCACTTGTGATCTCACTTCAAAAAATGGCAAATACATTAGTCTAGTAGAAAACCCTGAACGATCAGCAGCAGAAATTTTGTCTACATATAGAAAGATTATTAGTATTGCAAAAAATAGGGATGTTAAATTAATATTTCTTGAAATACCAGTGTATTGCATCCAGGAATGGAACAAAACCAAAGGTCATAAAACACCGGAAATCTTTGTCGACCAAGACAAGGAGCTGCATTTAAACATTGACGTGTTAAATGAAGAGATAAGAAAATTGAACACAGAATTATGTACAATATCACCTAAATTCAATATTGACCTCCTAAAATATCGCACCAATCGAAGGGGAATAAACACCAGAAGATACATTTTCAACCAATTTGTTGATGGAGTACACCCCCGCTACCTGTTAAGTAAATATTGGCTCAGGAAATTGGCAGAGAATATTAAAATTTTCTGTTATAAATAATTGGATGACAATTCTGTATGGGAGAATTGCTCTCTCGACAGTCAGGCATCCAAAACAGATAAAGATAGATATTCATAATATTAGTGGCGCTGTGTGGGAGAATTGCTCTCTCCGCAATGTATAGTCATTAATATTCCTTTGAGAAATATACTTCACTTTTCTTAATCATCTTGAAATATGGCCTCAGGTACAAGAAATATGCCTGTTTCGAAGAAACCAGGATCTGAGCGTGCTGAACACGGTGAACTGGAGGATGAATTAGTTAACTCCGAGGATCAAAATATGAGAAAAAGGTCTCGTATAAGCTCTGATGAAAAAGAAAACAAATGCAATGTTTGCAGCACTATCACTAATGAATTGATAAATTGTTCAGGATGTAAAATGGGTTTTTGCCTAAATTGCGCAAAAGTGAGTAAAGATCTCCTAAATATATTGAAAACAGATGAGTGTAGTGGCTTAATATGGTCATGTAAGAGCTGTAAAGCTACTTTACCAACCCTCGATAACATTTCCCAAAGTGTGAGGAACATCGAAAGGTCCACAGCAATGAGGATATCTTCAGTAGAACAACGGTTAAGTGCAGTTGAGAAAAACACTCAAGATCAAATTAAGGTCAACATGCGTGAAATTAAGGATGAAGTCCTGACAAGTGTGCAAAACAGTGTTGACCAAATCGTTATGTCCAGATACAAAGAAATGGAAGACAGGAAACGTCGGGAGGTCAATTTGGTTCTATTTAATGTTAAAGAAAATAGAGGAAGTACGGGCCTAGAAAATAAAAAATATGATGAGCGAGTATTCTCTGAGATATGCAGTGATCTAGGGCTAACTTCGCCTAACATTGTAACAATATTTAGATTAGGAAAGAAAAATCAATCTATTGACCGACCGATGAAAGTTGTCCTAGCCGACAAATCACAACGTAAATATCTCCTTGACAATGCAAAGCATATCCCAGCCAAATTAGCCGTAGACCTCAGGGAAATAATAATATCAAAGGACTTGACACCTGAGCAAAGGGTAACAAGAAGGGAAGAAAGGGAAAAAAGAAAGAAAGAAAAGGAAAACCAAGAGGATATGAGCGACATAAATGATGTGACCATTATGGAAGACCCAAGACCCCGTACCGGTGTAAGAGCAAACATGAATAATCTACAGAGATTCATGAGCCCTATAAGACCACTACAAAACATGCAACACTTAAACAGTACGGTCGATACGTCTAGAAACCCATTCTCAAATTCCACGTTGGTAGACAACCTTAACACTGAGGATGTAACGCTTCCAGGAGGGCTTTGGCAGGGAGATATTCCCCATGATACAAGTCTTAGGGGGCGAGGGCATGAAAAAAATTAAATGAAGTTTTAGTTTTTAATCATGTAAATAGTGATATTTTAAATATTGACAGTTTGAAATGTCTGTATAGTAACTGTGATTGTCTGACACAAACAAAGTTAGCTGAGCTAGAACAAGTTGCTAATGAAAAACATGTTGATATTATCATGTTGACTGAAGTTTTTCCCAAAAACAGTCTATTTGAAAAGAGTGTTGACTTGTATAAACTTAAAGGTTATGATATCACTATTTCAAATCTTTCGTGCGGAAGAGGAGTTTTGATTTACTCAAAATATGGTCTTCAAATTAATGAAATCAAATTAAAAACTGAATATGAGGATTCTGTTTGGTGTAACCTAAAACTTCAAGATCATGATAAATTATTGATAGGCTGTATATATCGTAGTCCCAACAATACAAACGAAAATAATGAAAAACTCCTAAAACTAGTAAGTGGATTGAATCATGAAAACTACAGCCATATTCTAATTGCTGGTGACTTTAATCTGAAGGAAATCAATTGGGAAAATTACACTTGTTCAGTAAATGAAAACCATATAGCATTTAAGTTCATTGAAAGTGTAAAGGATAGTTATTTATACCAACATGTAAGAACCCCAACAAGATTTAGATTAAACCAACAACCCAGTTTAATAGATTTAGTACTAACAAATGAGGAGAATATGGTGAGTGAAATCGTAGAACTACCCGCACTAGGAGCAAGTGACCATATTACATTACTTTTCAATTTCGAATGTTACACCTTTATCAAAAAACCATCATCCAACAAGCTAAACTTTAAAAAAGGAAACTATGACGATATAAACAATGAGCTATCACACATTCATTGGTCGACCTTATTTGCTGGTCTTGATGTTGAGGCTTCGTGGGAGATCTTTAATGAAAAACTTTCAAAGGTGGCGAAGAATAACATACCAGAGACAAAGATTACCCATGGATCATCGAATCAAAAACAGCACTTAAGTCCGAAATGCCTGTCAGCGATAAAAACAAAAAAATCAAAATGGCTCAGATTTAAGAACACTAAAAGAGATGAAGATTATGTAAGATATCGCCAAGCCAGCAACTCTGTCAAATCACAAATTCGCAAAGAAAAATACTCATTCGAAAAAAACTTAGCTGCAAAGATTAACACTGATAGTAAAATGTTCTGGAGTTATATTAGGTCGAAAATGAAAACAAAAACAAGTATTGGTTGTCTTGAACAGCCAAACGGTGAACTGGCAGTTGATGATGAAATGAGAGCTGACTTACTAAACACATATTTCACCAGTGTATTTGAAAATGAAGGAAATGATCCCCTACCTGAATTTGATAACAGAAATTTCCAAGACGAGTTGTTGAATGTAGTCGTCACAGAAGAAAAAATCACTAAAGCCATAGATAAATTGAAGCAATCAAAGACTAATGGCCCCGATGTGTTTCATCCAAACCTAATGAAAGAGTGTAAAGACAAGCTGGTACACCCATTAAAGGTCATATATGAGAAATCACTAGAGGAGGGTAAAATCCCACAACACTGGAAAGAAGCCAACATATCCGCAATATTAAAAGCCAATCCAAAATCCAAAGTTGAAAATTACCGCCCAATAAGCCTTACATCAGTACCAGGAAAAATCTTAGAAAGAATATTGAGAGATGAGATAGTTGAGCACATGTCTGTCAATAGTCTTTTTTCCGATGAACAACATGGTTTTATCAAGGGCAGATCTTGCACTACAAATCTCCTAGAATTCCTCGAGGACATCACAAAATTTGTAGATGAAGACAAGAGCGTTGACATCATATACTTAGACTTTAGTAAGGCGTTCGATAAAGTTCCACACAAAAGGCTACTAAAGAAGATCTGGGCATATGGTATACGAGGTAAAGTGCACAAATGGATTTCGGACTTTTTATCAAACAGAACGCAACAAGTGGTAGTCAACGGTGTCAAGTCAACCAAATCTTTAATAACAAGTGGGATACCTCAAGGAAGTGTCCTTGGCCCAATACTCTTTCTAATATTCATTAATGACTTGCCAGATGTTCTAACAGTGTACAAAAAGTTATTTGCAGACGACTCAAAATTGTATAACTGCATCAGTTCAGACCAAGATACATATGATCTTCAGAGGGGAATAGATGACGCTGTTAAATGGGGAGAAGACTGGAAAATGTTCTACAATACAAAAAAATGTAAACATTTACATATAGGCAAAAAGGTCACAGAAACGCAATATAAAATGAACGTAGGAGACAGAGAAATACCAATTGAGCAAGTCCAGAGTGAAAAGGATCTTGGGATCACTATTGATACTAATTTGAAATTCACAGAACACGTCAATAATAAAGTAAAAATAGCAAACAGAAATATTGGCTTGATTTTTAGGAGTTTTACATTTATGGACAAAGCAATGTTCCTGTCCCTTTATAAATCAATTGTTAGGCCTCAGCTCGAATATGCGAGCTGCGTTTGGGCTCCATATTACAAAAAGGACTGCATTGCTATTGAAAATGTCCAACGAAGGGCAACGAAAATGGTTCCTTACCTAAAGAATTTAACATACACAGAGCGTCTTTTGAAATTGGGCCTTCCAACGTTGGAATATCGTAGAATTAGGGCGGACCTCATCCAAGTTTTCAAAATTATACATGGGCTTGAAGACATTGACAAAGTTAAGTTTTTCAAATTAGTAGAAAACCCTGTGACAAGAGGTAATTCCTTAAGACTTTTCAAGAATCGTGCAAGGCTAGATGTTCGTAAAAACTTCTTCTCAAATCGTATCGTGAACCTTTGGAACAGTTTACCAGATAAAATAGTTTTGGCACCCTCCCTGAACAGTTTTAAGAGTCAGCTCAACATATATTGGAAGGACAACCCTATTAAATTCCACCCGTCATGCTACACTCCCGGAAGTCAAGCAAGTGACATTATCATAATGCATCAAGAAAGGCAAACATTGCCTACATAGATGTCTACAGTGGTAAGAAATGGTAAGAAATGTTATATTTTGCCTTTAACCCCTAGAGGGTATAAATGTGCAATAAAATATATTCTATTCTATTCTATTCTATTCTATTCGTTCTATTGGGGACGTAAAAACCAGGCTTTGTTTTGGAAAGGGTTTGTTTAGTTATCCCTATCCTTCCAAAGATCGGTTGGTGTTCCTTATAGAAAACACATTGGAATACATTGAGAGAAAAGAGGAAATTGCTGATAAATCATCTTTTTCCTTCAACATATCTATGACAATTGTACATAAATTTCACACTGTCTTTCAAATTGCATCCGACTATTTCTTATCATTTGGGAAAGGGTTATCTTTTTTTTTTTTAAATACTGTACTTAACAATTGAATATACATCGCAGCTTTTCAACGAAAACCTCGTAACTGCAGCTTGCTTTAAGCTGCAGTCACGAGTTTTTGTTGAAAAGCGACCGATTATGTGAAAGAACGGATAATGCGTGCACCTAGGTTAACACAGCCCTGCGTTCAGTAAGACAAAACGTAAACTCCTACCGGATTTTTCACCCACAAGTCTTACTGAACGGTCTGTTTACAACTAACGTTTCGCAAGATGGCGGACAAAATATTATTACAAGTTGTAGCGAATGAACTTTCAGGGAACGAGGGCATTGATGCGGGTGATGGCGATTAATGCGCGTGTCACTGAGATTGTAGTAAATACTGGAACCAGTAGACTATTCAATTGTGTTGTTTAACATGCATATTTAGAAAAGCTTTCACTGTTTGTTAGATTCGTCACCAAGTTCGTTCGTATTTTTTTTTTAACTGACTAACTTTTATCTATAATTATACATTTTGACGTCCACTGGCCCGTACTTTTATTTCAGATCTTGATTTTGCAGTATGTTGTTGGTACTTTTGCAGGTTATAAACTTATTATTTAGAATATTAAGATGTATGTTTTTCAGTTGAAAACCTTTCAGTGGAAAACCAACGAAATAAACAAACATTGGAAGAACTAAGAAGATGATGCTAATGAGAAAAAAGAAACGGACCAACAGGACAAAAGATTGCAACATTTTGCTTCAGCCGGGGACTGACCAACTACAGTACAGACCCACCATGAACGGACTGACGCGAAATGGCGAACGACCGGTGCATGCAGATTTTTAAACAGACTGTCTGTATCGGTCGTCAACCTCTTTGTATGTCAGATCCACCATCATTTATTGGTGTCCTTCGAGAGCTTGGCTGAACTTTACTTATAGAAATTCAATCAATGATGAGAAAATCAACTATATAGACTACCACGGTTTTTGATTTTGTTAAGAAGGGAAAAGAATATCGTTCATACTGAATAGAATACCAGGAGTCTGGAACTTGGATTCGAGTTTTGTCCTAGCAGATGGATGACTGCCACAGTGCAACAAAAATGCTTGGTCGAGACAGGTACAACACATCTCTGCTCTGACAAATTGCTGAAATACGAAGTATGTATTGCTCGACACTCCCTGCAAATGATTAAAATCTTGTCCTAGACGCTATATGCTTTTATCCAATCTTCAATCTGAGGAATAAGAACACAGCGGTCTTAAACTAACTTCATCATGGCAAGCCAGAGGTTGCAACTGTTTAGACTATTTCATTTTGATATGTCTGCAATTGAGAGAGTTAATTTCCGATTTTTGGGAACATTGGACACGACAGCTAGAGCTTTATCATGCCTATCAGCCGTCACGTTATTCAGAATGTCAACATGGACAGGATACGACACACATAACCTCAGATCCATTCCGGAGGCACTCATCATTTCGTGCCATGATCATGTCTACTAGATCAAGCCATGAGTTGCTGTTTTTGTTTTGTATAGATTGTAATGAAGAGAGTTGGATAGAACAGCAAGAAAAGGACAAAAAAACCAGCTTAACCCTTTCCCAGACCCTTTTCTGCTTTTCATTGCATGGGAAAACATTGAGACAAAAGAAGAAACTGCTGATCACCAGCAGTTTCTCCTTTTGAGTCAATATTTTCTGTGCAGTATCATACAGAAATTTCATCTTTAGCCACATCTCTAGTGTTGTCAGCTGCAGCTTTCAAATTGGAGCACCCTAAAATTTTGTTTATGAAAGGGTTGATTTAAAACCATTTACAGTACGGTAATTCCTTACAGGGAACCATGAAGAACTGTATCACTGTAGCAGTACCTCATTGTAGATTTACGGGAAACAACCTGGAAGCTGGTTTCCAGGACAATTCCGTAAAGTTACTGTTTGCCTGTAACTGTGTCATACTGTAGATTTACGGTTAATGCTGTAGATTTATGGTTGGACATGGTTATGTGCGGAGATTTTAAATTTAAAGATATCGTCCTGGAAACCAGATGCCAATTTTTTTCTTGTAAATTTTTAAGAGATTTTTTACAGTATACACCATCAAAAGTTCCCCTACAGCTTCAACTTATATAAAGTCTTTAAAGCTTTCACTGTATTCAGTGATTTTGATGTATTTGATACAAAAACAAATAGAAAAAACATAGTGGGAAAAGAAGAAATTGCTCATTTTGAGCTGTTTCTTCTTTTTCTCTATTAATATTACATACTGGTACATGCATGATTGTATTAGATCATTTGCATTAACCACTATGCATTTGAGGTTCATCAATAAGGTTTTAATTACACTGGGTCAATACAGCTTAACCCTTTCCCACATAATTACCGTACATCTTTAGTTTTGACACCATACAAGATAACAAATTTTGGAAAACTTTGTGGAAAATGAAGAAATTGCGTGTGACAAGAAATTTCTTCTTTTCCCACAATGTTTTCTATCCCAAAAGACAAAAAGAAATAAAAGTTCATTCACTTGACTTTGTTGTCTGCAACATCTAAAATTTGGAAGTCTAAATATTGAGGCAAAAGGAGAAAATAATGATTATCAGCAGTTTCTTCTCTTGCCTCTATGTTTACTCAAGCCTTTTCTAAAAGGATTGATTCATTGGGGTTTTACACCGTTTTCAACTACTAAGGTCATATTGCAGCGGCTGGAGCACCTAACCATGGATTCATGTCGTTTGTCATACCAGTACTACCACAACACCCTTACCGAGCCTCCAGCTGCTCCCCCACATAGGTTCATGATATCAAACCATAGATGGGTGACTTTTATGTCAGTAAGGGTATTTACCTTGGCTGGGTTTCGAACCAGGGACCTCTCAAATGAAAGGCAGATGCGCTACCAACTGCCCTATGGCCGCGGCCTTTTTCTAAATGGAACATCAAAACCCGGTCTTCTCTCTTTAATCATTTCAAGTAAACCTTGAAATGTTGAACAGCATACATTTTGTTTAACCCTTTCCCAAATGACAAAATTTTAGGGTGGTCATACTGAAAGCTGTTGCGGACAACAAAAAGGGTGTTTATGAAAACAGAATATTTGAGTTTGGAACACACTTTAATTTTGCCATTTAGAAAAGGGTTTACTAGCATAAATTTATTAAGACATCTTCAATTTTGATCAGTCCAAATCTTGTCTTTTGATAAAAGGTCAATTCTAGATTTGTATTCAGCATTTTAGTCATTTGTATTTGCTTAAGATGGGTGGTAAAATCTTGCAGAAAAAAAGAAAATACTGTTAATCAGCATTTTCTCATTTACCTCCAAAGATTTTAGCTGAAGCAAAGTTCTGCAACGTTAATAATGAAATAAAGAAATAAACTTAAGCAGAATCCCAGTCAACATACCTGTATTTGGTCATATCATTCATAATGTACATGTATGCATTAAAAAATGTATTGGAAAATCTAACAAAATATCATTGTCACTGTCATTCCTTAATGTTGTAAATGGTATGTTAATGCATAGCTTTTAGAACATTTTAGAATGGCAGTGATGAAACATATTGAAACTATGAAATTCTTTTTTTTTTAAATCAAACATTTATGTCCAGATAATATACAAGTTCCTCATTGAAATAATTTAGCCTGAATCTGAAAAAAAGAGCCATTATGACATTTGAGACCAACATGGATGTAGATCAGCTTGTGCATAATTATGCAGTCTGATCAAGATCCAGACTGTTCTCTTCACCTTTTTCCAATCACGACCTAGTTTTGATGTCCCTAGTCAAAATATTGTTGCAATACATTGACAGAAGAAGAAATTACTGATCTGAAAAAAGTCCTTGTGACATTTGAGAAAAACTTTGATCTAAATCGACCTGTGCATACACAGTCTGATCAAGATCAAAACATTTCTCTAAAACATTGCCTAACAAGACCTGCTTTTGGCGTCTTTCAGAAAAAGTTTTAAAAGATACTGAGAGAAATAGATAAATTGTCGATGATCAGCAATTTTACCTTTTCCCTCAGTATTTTCTGTCTGATCAGGATCCATGCTGTCCTCTTCCATGTCTTCCAAACAAGACCTGATTTTGTGTCCCTAGCAGATGTAGTTTTGGAAAACACTGACAGAAAAGAAGAAATTGCTGATCTGAAAAAAGAGCCCTTGTGACATTTGAAACCAACATGGGAATATACACAGTCTGATCAAGATCCTATTGTTCCCTTAAAACAGTTACCATTTTCCAAACAAGACCTGTTTGTGATGTTTCTTTTATAAATGGCTTGCGAAAACATTGAGAGAAAAGAAGAAGATGCTGTTGATCAGCAATTTTTCCTTTTATCTCAATATTTTCCATGATAAAATTTCCAACTTCAAAGCAGAGCGTACTTAACACTCATTTTGTCATCTGCAGCTCCTTTGGAATTGGAGAGGTCTAAAATTTTGTCTTTTGGGAAGGGGTTAACCCTTTTCCATACAATACCTGTTCTTGACATTTTGAATAAAATTTGTTTTTGAAAAACACTGAGAGAAAATAAGAAATTATTGAAAATCAACAACTTCTCCTTTTCTCTCAGTATTTTTTGTCCTATAAAATACACATTTTTCTACTTTTGACATAATTATTTTGTTGTCTGCAACTCCCTCCAAATAAGATCGATATTCTGGTCTCAATTGAAAGGGACAACTAATTGGCAAAAGTTGGTCAAAGTACAACACACCGTAACAATTTTAGCCAAAGTGGTTGCCCAATCGGAGGTTGGAATGTTCCGTGATGTACTTGTCGCTTGTTCGTCCACCCCATCCTTCTGATATAAAAGAAATTGTTCCTTCAATGGCTTGTGGTGTAATACCAATCAAAAACTTAATAGTATTGTTGTGTTTGTATGATGACCACATCAAAGCTCTGGCTTGTAGATTGGATGACCTCTCCAAGAAAATCTCAAAGCAATCAATGATGACGGCTATATCTGTTCCAAAATGTGTTCGAAAACTCATCGGTGTGGTAGCCCTTAACTGTTCACGATCTGGCCACAGTATCATCCGCTTCAATCGTGTGTACATTATGTCCAGCATATTCAAAAATAACCGAGATACAGATGATTTGGTGATTCCAAATCTCACTCCAAGGTCCATCAATGATAAGTTTAGTCTCAGTTTCATTAAGGTCATTATGAGCAGCTGATATTTTGATAAGATGCTGGCTGTAGACTGTGGAATATATGATTCTAAATACTCATGAGTTTCCAAAGTAACAAATTTGGAGAGACCTGTACACTGTGACTACTTTACTTTTTCGTTGTCATCCTTGAAGAAAGTACGATCAAATTTCTTTCTTTCAAATGTCAATTTGTCTTTAAAATGACATTTCAGAATTTTTTGTCATAAATTTTACTTTTATTTTTATCTGAAAGAGCATATTTCCTTATGAAAATTCTGAAAATTTCAAGCCAAAATATTGCGCCGTTTACGAGAAATTTGTATTTTTGTGTTAAAATTGAACAAATTGTTGTGGACAACAGTTTGGATTTATATGCAATTTATCGATTATGTCTCAACTTCAAATGCGTGTTTCTCGCTTATCGGCAACAACTTCAAAAAACTAAAAGTATTTATACTCATTAGAATAACCAATCTTGGCATCAAGACATACTTTAAAAAATTGAAATTGGAATGAAATGTCCCTTTAAGAGCTGCATTTTCTTGCAAAAATCGTTGTAATTCACATTCCATACCACTGATAGCACTATAATGAAGATCAATTTGGCTTGGTACTCCACATGCTCCTACTGCTTCAGCTGCACTGTCCATTTGTAGTCGATGTAAGCTTTCCAAAGTATCCTGTTGCTTCTTCTTCTCAATCCGCTCTAAAGAACGGTGATACCTGTAAACATCCTGTGCTGTGGACTGCTCATCAACTTTTCGGTGACCCAAATTCAATGTTGGTGCCAAGTCAGGGTTTGTGGTGTCATATAAGGTGGACGGCTTCCCTGAAAAAAAAAAGAATGCAAATGAAACAGTGTCTGGAAAAAGTAGGATGGTCCTCTTGGGTACCGCAGTACTTAATGGCGTCCGGAAAAATCAATAATGAATGGGGACATGAAAACATTCCACGATTTCCCTTTCTAAAGTAAATGCAGTCGAAATTATGATAAAAGTAATCACCAAAGTTTAGAGTAAATGATTTTGATTTTAGTTTTGCTAATGCACGCAGTTGCTAGGCGATTCTTCGTCCGCAATGAACACTGTTTTGAATACCGCGGTACCATAAAAGACAGTCTAGTCAATATATCCATGTTGGGCTCTTTTAAATCAGTAAAATACTTCATATTTTCTTAAACTGAATGGATAATTTAATCTTATACAAAAAGAAAACTTCGTCTTACGTTATTTATCTTCACCCAATACCGCGGTACCAAAGAGGGACATCTTTTTCATTAAACAATCGAATTTATCGGCTTTATTTTCATATAAAATGAGTTGAATCGTCACAGAAGTTATACATATTTATCTTTTCATTTCAAAAAAATCGTGTATTGTAGTTACTGTACGGTAATACATAATCTATTTACAAATAAAACAAAACTTACATTCGCAAATCGGACATGTCCGCCATCTTTGTTAGCTCGGCACACCACCTTCAAATCTGTGAGCTAAGTGGTGCGAACAGTTAGGAGTAAACAGGTCGTTCAGTAGAAAACGGTTACAAATCGGTCGCTCTGTGAGCTAACGTTTTGTCTTACTGAACGCAGGGCTGGTCAGTCAAAAACGAGACCATAGATGGAGAGGCGCGGGGAGGGGTTTATATTTAAATATGTTTGTTGAATTTTGAAGTGTTAAACCCTTTTTCAAACAGCAAAAATATAGTGGTTTTAATTCTACAGCTGCAACAGATGATAAATGTCCATTGACTATTGATAAAGGTCGGATTTTTGTACTTTGTAGCACAGAAAATGCTGAGGCAAGAGAAGAAAAAAATCAGCATTTTAATCCATTGCCTCAATGTTTTCTCAAGCATTTTCCATGAGGTGCGTCAAATAAGGTATTGTTTCGGAAAGTTTGAACTGGGATCGGACCAGGTATGTGCATGCTGATCTGGATCCACGCTAGTTTAACCCATTACCACTTTTTTCTCCTCACAACAAAATGGCTTTGGAAAAACATCATGGAAAATGAAGAGATTGCTTGTGACAAGCAATTTCTTCTTTTCCCACAATATTTTCTATACAAAAAGTCTAAATAGTGTTAACCTCATTCAATTCATATGGTCGTATGCAACATCTTTGAATTTGGATCAGTCCAAAATGTGTCGTTTGGTAATGGGTTAAAATATCAGATATTGAACACTAGCCCTTTCCCAAACAAGACCAGGGCCCCGTATTACTAAACATCTTACGATCAAGTTTTTGTGTAAACTGTGTAACAAAACATCTGATTGCACGAGAAATCCGACTGATCCAATCAGGGTTGTTGTTACAAGTAATTATGCAAAAATCAAACGTACGATCATTAGTAATACAGGCCCCTGGTTTTTGACATGCATTTATAATAGACAAGGCTTTGAAAATCATTTCAAAGCAAAAGAAGACACCGATAACCAGCATTTTCCTTTTTTGTCTCAATATTATCAGTGCTTTTTTTTCAAGACAGATCATACTTTATCAGCAATTAATATTTCCGTCTGAAGTACTTAGCTTTGACAGTCGACAACATATTTTTTCTAGTTTTGGTAAGCCGCTATTCAATCAATCTAAAGCTATCAGCGTCAATTTAGTCATCTGCATCAGCTATGGATAAACCTTACTTTTTGTCGTTTGGAAAAGGGTTTGTTTAGTTATTCAAATAGTCTATTTTTAGCTCACCTGAGCACGATAGTGCTCATGGTGAGGTATTGTGATACCGCTGTGTCCGTCGTCCGGCGTCCGTCGTCCGTCGTCAGTCGTCCGTCGTCCGTCGTGCGTCGTGCGTCAACCTTTGGCTTGTGTGCACTCTAGAGGCCACATTTTTTGCCCAATCAACCTGAAATTTGCTCAGAATGATTGTCTGGATAAAATCTCGGACAAGTTCGAAATTGGGTCATCTGGGGTCAAAAACTAGGTCACGGGGTCAAATCTTAGAAAAACCTTGTGTGCACTCTAGAGGCCACATTTTTTGTTCAATCAACCTGAAATTTGCTCAGAATGATTGTCTTGATAAAATCTCGGACAAGTTCGAAATTGGGTCATCTGGGGTCAAAAACTAGGTCATGGGGTCAAATCTTAGAAAAACCTTGTGTGCACTCTAGAGGCCACATTTTTTGCCCAATCAACCTGAAAATTGATCAGAATGATTGTCTTGATAAAATCTCAGACAAGTTTGAAATTGGGTCATCTGGGGTTAAAAACTAGGTCACGGGGTCAAATCTTAGAAAAACCTTGTGTGCTCTCTAGAGGCCACATTTTTTGCCCAATCAACCTGAAATTTGCTCAGAATGATTGTCTTGGTGAAATCTCGGACAAGTTTGAAATTGGGTCATCTGGGGTCAAAAACTAGGTCAAGGGGGTCAAATCTTAGAAAAACCTTGTGTGCATTCTAGAGGCCACATTTTTTGCCCAATCAACCTGAAATTTGCTCAGAAAAATTGTCTTGATGAAATCTCGGACAAGTTTGAAATTGGGTTATCTGGGGTCAAAAACTAGGTCACGGGGTCAAATCTTAAAAAAAACTTGTGTGCACTCTAGAGGCCACATTTTTTGCCCAATCAAGCTGAAATTTGCTCAGAATGATTGTCTTGATAAAATCTTGAACAAGTTTGAAATTGGGTCATCTGGGGTCAAAAACTAGGTCACTAGGTTAAGTCTTAGAAAAACCTTGTGTGCACTCTCGAGGCCACATTTTTTGCCCAATCAACCAGAAATTTGCTCAGAATAATTGTCATGATGAAATCTCGGACAAGTTTGAAATTGGGTCATCTGGTGTCAAAAACTAGGTCATGGGGTCAAATCTTAGAAAAACCTTGTGTGCACTCTAGAGGCCACATTTTTTGCCCAATCAACCTGAAAATTGATCAGAATGATTGTCTTGATCAATTCTCGAACAAGTTCGAAATGGGTCATCTGGGGCCATAAACTAGGTTATAAGGTCAAATACTTGTAAAACCTTGTGTGCACTCTAGAGGCCACATTTTTTGCCCAATCAACCTGAAATTTGCTCAGAATGATTGTTTTGATGAAATCTCGGACAAGTTCGAAATTGGGTTATCTGGGGTCAAAAACAAGGTCACGGGGTCAAATCTTAGAAAAACCTTGTGTGCACTCTAGAGGCCACATTTTTTGCCCAATCAACCTGAAATTTGCTCAGAATGATTGTCTTGATGAAAACTCAGACGAATTTGAAATTGGGTCATCTGGGGTCAAAAACTAGGTCACAGGGTCAAATCTTAGAAAAACCTTGTGTGCAATCTAGAGGCCACATTTTTTGCCCAATCAACCTGAAATTTGCTCAGAATGATTGTCTCCATAAAATCTCGGACAAGTTCGAAATTGGGTCATCTGGGGTCAAAAACTAGGTCACGGGGTCAAATCTTAGAAAAACCTTGTGTGCACTCTAGAGGCCACATTTTTTGCTCAATCAACTCGAAATTTGATCAGAATGATTGTTTTGATCAATTCTCGGACAAGATTGAAATTGGGTCATCTGGGGTCATAAACTAGGTCATGAGGTATAATCTTTGTAAAACCATGTGTGCACTCTAGAGGCCACATTTTTTGCCCAATCAACCTGAAAATTGATCAGAATGATTGTCTTGATCAATTCTAGGTCACAAGGTCAAATCTTAGCTAAACCTTGTGTGCACCCTAGAGGTCACATTTTTTGTCCAATCAACCTGAAAATTGGTATACAAAAAGTTATTATATATCAGGTGAGCGCTTCAGGGCCAATGGCCCTCTTGTTTCTTATTGTTGCGAGTTCCCCACCAGGGCCTCAAAGGGGGTGGTAACAATTCGCGCGCAGTCTCCCCTAAAAGCGTGAATATCGACGCCATATTGCTCAGTCCGACGAGCGACACTTTGGAGACGGACATGATGAAAATGGATGGAAAACTTATCACGAACACTGGATTAGATCTAGGTAGATAAAGAAAAAGACTTAGAAAAAGTTATGGGAAATGAAGAAATAGCTTTTGACAAAGAAAACATAGTGGGAAATGGAGAAATAGCTTTTGACAAAGAAAACATTGTGGAAAATTAAGAATAAAAATTGATTGTCACAAGCAATTTCTTCATTTTCCATATTTTCTGAAACCTTTAAATTTAGGGGTCAATTAGTCAATGTTTGGTAATGGAATCATTAAGAAACGGGAATCTTTTTGTGGCAAAAAAATTCAAATTGTTCAAACCAGAAAGATTTTTTAAAGAATTGGGTCGTTCATGAAAACATTCCGACAAAAGTAAAAGCTGATTTTTAGAATGTTCTCCTTTTGTCTCATTTGTTTTATATTGTGTACAAATCCTTTTCAGTTAACACGCAGTTTGCCGTCTGCAAAAGCATTCATATCAGTCTGTCTTAATGTTTTGCTGTTTGGGAATAGGTTAACCCATAATGATTGCCAAACAGCAAAATTTCAGACTGAAAGCTGTTGCAGGCAACAATTTCAGGTGAATTAAATTTTGCATTTTTGGTCTTTTTGGGTAGAAGACATTGTGAGAAATAAAGAAACTGCATATGACAAGTAATTTATTCATTTTCCATGCACATCTTTTTCATGGGCATTAAAAGATTTGTGTACAATATAGGGCAGAAAATATTTAGGCAAAAGGAGAAAATGCTGATTATTAGCACTTTTCTTTTTCCTCAATGTTTGAAAAGACTTTTCCTAAAAGGGTCATCATAAAATGGTCTTGTTTGGGATAGATTTTACAGTATTTATGCATTTCAATAATTGTCTTTTCAGCTCTGCTATGATGAAACTGATTTGTCCCTACCGACCATTGCCAGAAAAGATGGAAATATATGGAGGATTTCACACTGAATACTGGTGAGTCTATTTTTATCATCTACCAATAATCTCTGCTACTACTACTACTACTACTACTACTACAACAACAACAATCCTAAATAATATTATTTTGTTTTTGGTCTTTTTGGAAAGAAATTGGAAAATGAAGATTATGCTTTTGACAAAGAAAATATTATTGAAAATGAAGAAATTGCCTTTGACAAAGAAAACAATATGGAAAATGAAGAAATTGCTGTTGACTAAGAAAATGTGGGAAATGAAGAAATTGCCCTTTTTTGACATTTAGAAGACGTTTTGGGAAATGAAGAAATAGCTTTTGACAAAGAAAACATAGTGGAAAATGAAGTTGATTGTCACAAGCAATTCCTTCATTTTCCATGATGTTTTCTGAAACCTTTAACTTTTGGGGTCAAAAAGTCAATGTGTGGTAATGGATTAAGAAACATGAATCTCTGTGCAAAAAAAGTCTTCCAAATTGTTCAACTTTCCAGAAAGATTCAGTGCAGTGTACTGTCTGCAAACACATTCATATCGGGCTATCTTAAAGGTTTTCATTCTATGTTTTTATGCTTCCGAACTGTTCGGGATCTCATATTTGTGCATGGAAAAACAATTAGCAATGCATAAAAACCTCAATCTCGGCGAAAAACATCTTTCCTTTGCTATAGATCAATCCTTTACAAGCGTGTTTACACATTCTATTTTTACTTCAAATCAAGACAAGGTCAAGGTCAACGAGACACACCTCCGCGGTATATTAACACACCGTACAACCGGCTGTGTCGATGACTGTGACATTATTTGCGAGGAATACGTGAAAAGGTTTATTTTGTACAAGCACTGAACATTTATACGCGTATTTATCAACTATAGAATACCAAAGATCCTTTCGATTATTTATAAAAGTAAATTAATTTGACCTACCATGCACATGACATCAGATGCCGAATCTGTCTTCGCTGACTTTCTACGCAGCCAGTTGTACGGTGTGTTAAATCTCGCTGAGCACAGATGACGTATCTCTGACGTAATTGATTTTTGAAGGTTGGGCATATGTAGCCGTTACAAAACAAAAACAAGGACGACCAGCATGTTATTAATTGACTTGGATTTTAATACTTAATAAAGCTGGACGAGTGGTAACAATGGACATAAATGATCTACCCCTTCAGGTTAGTAATTTCATACGTTATTTCTGGTTTGTAATTATTGTGCCATTTGCATTTTCGACAGCCTAGCTCGTCCCCCTTTAAAGTTTTGCTGTTTGGGAATAGGTTAACCCATTATCAAACAGCAAAATTTCAGACTGAAAGCTGTTACAGGCAACAATTGCTGGTGAATTAAATTTTACATTTTTTAGGTCTTTTCTGGTAGAAAACATTGTGAGAAAATAAAGAAATTGCCATGACAAGAAATTTCTTCATTTTCCACAATGTTTTTCTAAGCACATCTTTTTCATTGGCATTAAAAGATTTATGTCAATATAGGACAGAAAATATTGAGACAAAAGGAGAAAGTGCTGATTATTAGCACTTTCTTCTTTTTCCTCAATGTTTGAAAAGAAAAGGGTCGTTATAGAATGGTCTTGTTTAGGATAGGTTTTAACCAATTCCCACACAATGCCTTTTTAGCTCACCTGAGCACAAAGTGCTCAAGGTGAGCTATTGTGGTCACTTTTTGTCCGTCGTCCGTCTGTCTGTCTGTCTGTCTGTCCGTCCGTCTGTCTGTCCGTCCGTCCACAATTTCGTGTTTACACTCTAGCATCTACAAATATAAGCCAATCTTGACCAAACTTGGTCAAAACATGTATGATCATAAGATCTCGGATGAGTTCGATTATGGGTCAGATCGAACTAGAAAGTTGCGAGTTATCTGCCCTTGAATGCGAAAAATACCTAGTTTTGACATTGTTTACTCTCTAGTATCTACAAATATTGATCAATCAAGACAAAACTTTGACACAATGTTGGTGACCATAAGATCTCGGATGAGTTTAATTTTCGGTCTGATCGGACCAGAAAGTCTTGAGTTATGTGCCCTTGAAATTGACAAAATTTCCATTTTCAACTGTTTTCAACTTTGTTTACACTCTAGCATCTACAATTATTAACAAATCAAGACAGAACTTGGAGACAATGTTAGGGAGTATAAGATCTTGTATGAGTTTGATTTTCAAATTGATCGGATTAAAAACTCAAGAGTTAAACGCCCTTGAATTTGACAAAATTGCTGTTTTCGACTGTTTTTGACTTTGTTTACACTCTAGCATCTACAGTTTTAGATCAATCTAGACACAACTTGAACACAATTTTAGGGACCATAAAATCTCGGATTAGTTCGACTTTCAGATTGATTGGATAAAAAAATTATGAGTTATATGTCCTTGAATTTGACAAAATTGATGTTTTCGATTGTCTTCGACTTTATTTACACTCTAGCATCTACAATCATGGTCCAATCAAGACAAAACTTGGTCACAATTTTAGGGACCATAAGATCATGTATGAGTTTGATTTTCAGATTGATCAGATCAAAAAGTCATGAGTTACATGCCCTTGAATTTGACAAAATTCCCGTTTTGCACTGTTTTCGACTTTGTTTACACTCTAGCATCTACAATTATTGACCAATTAAGACAAAACTTGGACACAATATTGGTTAATATAAAATCTAGGATGATATCGATTTTCAGATTGAATGGATGAAAAAGTCATGAGTTATATGCCCTTGAATTTGACAAAATTGCAGTTTTTGACTGTTTTCGACTTTGTTTATACTTTAGCATCTACAATTATTTACTTATCAAAACAAAACTTGGACACAATTTTGGGGACAATAAGATTGCAGATGAGTTTTATTTTCAGATTGATTGAATTAAAAAGTCATGAGTGATATGCCCTTGAATTTGACAAAATTGTCGTTTTCGACTTTTTTGTCTACTTCAGCATCTACAATTATTGACCAATGAAGACAAAACTTGAACACAATATTAGTGACTATAAGATTTATGCCCCCCTATTGAAAGATCAGGGGCATTGGTTTTACTGATGTCTGTCTGTCCATCCGTCTGTCAGTCCGAAAATTTATTTGAAAACTTAGCATTGGCCTTTTCTCCGAAAGTATTCCATATACAAAGCTCAAATTTAAGGCGCGTTCCCATTGCGGACCAAATCAACTCGATCAAGCGATCAAGTACTGATCAAGCTTAAATTGGTCGGCAAGAGTGATCAGGATGATCAAGTGTGGTTGACAAAAATGATCGAGAATTGATCAACAAGAAATAAAGAAGAAGTCGTGAAAATAAATTTGATGAGGGAAGTTAGACAATTAAGTTGATCAAGTTGATTTGGTCGGCAAACGCGGCTTTAATATGTATCTTTATTTTAATAATATTGATCTGTTCCATACAAAATGACCTTTCTCAAGGTCATCCATTAACCCTTATCAAGCCTGAACATGAAAACTTGACATGAAAGCCTAACATTGGCCTTTTCTCCAAAAGCAATGAATATACAAAGCTTGAATTTGGTATGTAACCTTCTTTCAATGATATCTGTCAATAAAAGGTCATGGTCATCCATGTAAGTCAAGGTCAAATATCAATTTAGGTCATAATTTTAGAAAAAAAAATCCATTATGGGGTCATTTGTGTTTCACAAACACATCTTGTTCACTTTGTTTTTACTCTTATCACCACAAATATGCTCAAATCAAGATGACACTTTCCATAACATCTTGCATGAGTGTAATTTTTAGCTTTGCCAACAATTTCTCACAACCTGAGTTATGTGCTCTTGAACTTGACAAATTACTATTTTTGACAGTTCTTACTCTAACAGCTACAAATATTTACCAATCAAGACAAAACTGGGAAAAATGTTGGTAATTATAAGATCTTTTATAAGTGTAGTATTCAGCATTGTCATAATCTCACATGTTCTTGATTTTGTCAAAATTGTGGGTTTCAACTCTTTTCACTCTTAACATATACACAATTGAGACAAAATTTTAATCAAACATTGTTGAACATATGATCTTACATTTGTAAAATCAGATATGCTGAGTTTTACGCCCTTTAATGTAACACAATGGCTGTTTGTGACTTTTAGCATTCTGAAATATTGACCAATCGAGACAATATTTGGAGAAAATCTTTCAGAAGATAAGACCTTGCATAGATAATTTCTAACCTGATTAGATTCTTGCATATGGAGTAATCAGTAATGTGCCTTGAATTTAGAAAATTGTCTTTGCCGACTTTGTTTTGTTCTAATATCCACAAATATGATTATCAAAATGTTGTTGACCTTTGGGTAGTCCACCCTAGTTAGATTCATGCAACATAAAATTTGTTTGAGCTACCTCGGTAAACATTTGTACGTATCTGACTTATTCTGGGGATATTGTAGACATTTGGCGGTGGTACATTCTACCGCCAAATGTTCAAGACATTGCATGAACAATTCCAACATCCCATGAATCTCATTAGGGGTGGACTACCTTAAGATGTTGCAAGGACGAGTTTGTAACATAGTGATATATTATCATTTTATTTTTCAGGCACAGCCTGGATGACAGCCTAGCTTGGATCAGTCAATATCAACAGTATTCATGGTCAATTTGAATCAATATTGAATATGGGAAAGAAGCAATTCTGTGTTAAATGATAAAGCACAGTCAATTGTTCAACTTTTTTCCAAACCATAATGAGAAAATTATCTCAGACATCACAACAGTCTCTTGGAGTAATTTATCATTAACCATTTCTCAAACAATTTAGGGAACATTGACAGAAAAGAAGGAAATGCTAAGAATCAGAACTTTACATGGATATTCAAATGCCTTCCAATTTGGAATATTTTCAGTTCAATAATATTTCTTGTTTTCCACAACTTTCAAGTTAGATAATTGTACAATTTTCATATCTGGAAAGAGACATTAGAATTATCACCAGTATAATGGAAAAACTATGATTTTTTTAATGTGACTAGCAGGCTAAAAGGGACCTTCTGGGAGATCAATAAGAGAAAAATTTGAGAACAGATCAGACTTCAGAAGTCAACCATATCATGTGTATAGAAAATGAGCATTATAGTTACGGTACATAGGAAATATTTTAGATCCAGAGCATTACCTTACAGTGAAAAGTTTTGATTCTTGTCATTCTGTTGGGGTTTTTCAAATCGACATGGGATGATAGTTTTTCACATTTCTTAGAAGGTTCCTTTTAGTGGGCAGTTTTATATGAAAAAAATATATAGTTAGAATCATAGGCATTTTCCTTCTTTTTTAATTAGAGTAAAGGTTTGGGTACCCGAAGGCGTCAACCCAGTACCAGGTATTTGGTATTTACCGAACATGCTGTTGGTGATAGTTGAATGTTTTTTGCAAAAAAAAAAAAAAAAAATAGATTTTTGATATAAAACAATTTACGAATGGTCCAAATTTTGAAGAGATAGTGTGTACAAAGTGATGATTTGATAATTTAATTACTCATTTTTTCAGTTCAGTAGACACATTTACAGAATGGGAGGAAATGGCATTTGTAATTGGTTACTATAGGAGTAAGGTTATAGAGAATCTATGAGTTTATTGAATAATGAAATGCATATACACTATCACCATTGATCGGAAGGGTTTCAGATTGGGTCAACGGCCTTGCTGATCACTGCTGTATTGTATCTAAATGTTATTAGCTCTTATAAAGAGAACAAATTTTATATGTGATCTAGCACCAAAAAAAGACTTTCTGAGAATTTGTTAATTTATCTCTTCCTTGTGGGTTTCCTTCAACTTTCTTAACCCTTTTCCAAACAATACCTGTTTTTTATGTCCTTACTATAAAACGTTTTAGAAAACATTGTGACAAAAGAAGAAAATGCAGATAACCAGGATTTTCTCCTTTAGCCTCAATACTGGCTGTACTATGATGTACACAAATGCATCATCCGGACAAAAACCCCACACACACCCCTCCGCCTCCCGGGAATTAGCCAAAAATTGAATTTTCACTATATAACGTTATAGTCAGGGGTAAAAGTTTTCAGGCATATGCCTGAAGTTCAGGTTTTTGAGTATTCCAAAATGCCCCATTTTCTTGATTTTTACTATATAAATACAGACTTTTCCAGGTTTTCAGGTTTTTCAAAATTTTCAACTTTTACCCCTGTATAGTGCAATGTTACATATTTGACACATTTAAGTCATCAGTTGGGCTTGGAACCTGGTACTAGCATTTTTATGCCCCTGTAACGAAATATCAGGGGCATATTGTTTTACTTGTGTTGGTCTGTGTGTCCATCCATCCGCCTGTCTGTCTGTCCGAAAGACTTAACATTGGCCATTTGGGGGGCATTTATGTTTCACGCTTTTTCAAGAACTTAAAGGAATCAGGCAAAAAACATGCAAAATAGGACCCACTCAGAATAACCTTTCACTATCAAGCACAGGAAAGTGTATTTGGAAACACACAGTTGAAAAGATCTCATTTATGTTAATTTACTTTTGATCTCAGAAAGTCCTTTTTTGCTTGATGGATCACATTTGTCCAAATGTATAATATTTACTTTCTTTTTTTATAGGATATTAATTCTTCATTGGACTTTAACAAAGTGACATTAGACTATATAAGGATTATTTACTGTGAACTGTGTGTATAATTATCGTGTATAAACAGTGTATAAATAAAGGGATTTTGTAGATATATAGATTACAGAAAAGATATTGGATATAGTAAATATAAAGTGACAGCATAGAGTGATTGAAACTTCTTTTTGAGGAGACTTGTGTGAAGAAAAGCCTTTTCTTGAGAGAAACCGGTAATCATTGAGTGAGTATTGTGAGAAAGCAGTTATGTTGTGGTTATTAGAGTATTTATTCTTACCAAACACCAAATTTATACAGACTTGCATGGAATTTGCTTTATGGCCACATCCAGGTATACTTGGGAAAGTGTAAGAGGAGGAAGTCAAGGTTATGTCTTTTATACGCCTGTTGAAGACAGGAAGTATTATGGGATCACCTGTGGTGTCCACTTCTTTGACTGGACTATTACCTTTGTCACCTTATGTTGGATACTCTTGAAACTTGGCAGTTATATTCTTATAATTACAGGGTGCTATGCATGAGAACTGTAACTCTACCTAGCGTAATTTATGAGTCCAGGGATAAAGACTTAGGGGCCCAGAATAGCAAAATTCAATACTTAACATTAAGGGTATGGGCATTTTCTCCAAATATTCAGGGGCCCAGCCCAAAATCTAGGGGCCATGGGCGACTTGGCCCCTGCTAGTCTTCATCCCTGGAGTCATTGCCCTTTGTTGTTTTTATACGCTGCCGGAGGTGGTGGTATATTGGTGTCATTTCTGTCTGTCCATCCGTCCGTCCATACATATATCCGAACATACATCAACTTTTCTTGTGGGAGCAACTCCTAAGTTTCTGGCTGGATCTTTTTGAAACTTGGTCAATGTTATCCCCTTAATTGGTAGATGTGCATGAAGGAAGGATTTTATGGTTCAGTGATTTTTGCCTGAGTTATGCCCCCTTAGAAGTTAGTCTCTGGGGTGGCGTATATTGTGACCATGGCACTCTTGTTCTCACTTGAATCTTGACCAGGTTGACAGCAAGCAGTGTGGCGGGCGTATCTTGTGACAGTTTGATATCTTGTTTCATAATGCTTGAACAGTAGATGAAATTTCAACATAGATTTCGGACAAAGCCTTTAAGTTGGAGCACATGGTTAGGTTTGTTATTGTGCACAAATATCAATCCTTTCAATCCTGGATGACTCCATTTTGATCGTTAGTTGAGTGTCTCAAGAAAACATTGCTAAAGTAGGAATATTATATATATATAATGCAGATTTCCTGGATTAATGGTGGTGCAATATAGTCTCTTACCTATACATTTGTATTTGGAAATGATTGTTTATTGCAGCAGTGAACCCTTTTGTATCTTAACCCTTCCCATACTACAAAATTTCAGACAAAACACATTTGAATTGATTGGTACTAGAAACATTTCTTTACAACAGAAAGGGAAAGGTCAGGGTAAAGAAGAAAGTTCTGCTTATCAGCATTTTCTTATTTCCCTTCTGGTTTCCATAGTGTTCTCAGTCCATGGACTGTTTTGGGAAACGGTTAAGGTTGATAGGGATGGGAGGGGGTAATATATATTTTACCATTTCTATTTCAGGAATGCCAAGGTTAAAGCGAAAGTCTGTTTCGCAGAGGAATGTTGCGATGCGGTCCCTGATGAGGTCCAGACGCACTGCGAGAGAGGGTGATGGTTGTGGTGATGGTCATGGTGATGGTTCCGGCCCTGGTGTTGGATCCAGGAAAGCAGATGAGGGTCGAGATGACCCTACAGGTCTTATACGGTCTGTGCCTGTTACAACTGCTTCGGCAGTTAGGCCATCTGTTCAAAGGGTGCAATGTAAGCAGATGGAGGTCGAAGCCCGCCTCTTTAAGCCCTCAGTCGGGCCATCTGTGCAGGGAATCAGTTGTCAGACGGAGGTTAATTCCCGCCTCAGTAAAACGTCTGTGTCAGATCATTTGCTCAGTAGCTTGTCAGATAATTTGCTCAGTAGCTTGTCAGAGAATCTACCTAGTTGTTTATCAGAAAGTCTACCTAGTAGTGTATCTGAAAATTTGCCCTGTGATTTGCGAAATGATGACATGCTTAAGGAGGTGATCATTGAATCAAGTGATGAAATGGCCAACAGAGGAACTCTTGAAAAAAAATCAAATGATACTGAATCTCAATGTACTAAATCTGAAATAAGTACATCTGCCATATATGAGTCATTTAGCTCTTCCATTGATCAAGGTTTACATGTTGCTAGTAGATTCAAGTACAATAATCCATTTAACTGTACAGCATTAATATTAGGTTCATACAGTCAATATGATAGAAGATTTTCTGTGAATTCAAGAGGGAGCCAGTGTACAATGAATGCATTGTGTGCTTTAATATATGCACATTTTTCAAGTGTATCATCAAAAATAGATGAAGTTTTGACAGTTGGTGATCAGTTGTATCAAAATATTTTGCAAACTTTGCAGCAACAAGGTGAATTTAAGCACAGACATCTTTCTCTTGATGAAATTCCGGAAAAAGTTAATGTATTATCAAGACAGGTTCTAGTTCAAAAGAACAATATTATATCAGGAAATGCTGTTGACCAGCTTGATGATGATGCATTTCCATCTTTGCACAAATCCTTACAAACTGCCTTTCTAAGCGTACAATATGTTTTAGTGATGATTGGTGCTATATGCTCTGCAGTGTTTGTTAAAGGTGACACATTCTGGCTTTTTGATTCACATTCACATGGAAACAATGGAATGTCCAGTACTGATGGTAAATCACTGTTGATTTCTTTCCCTTCTCTAGATGAAATTGTAACCTTTTTGTATGCTATGTATGAGAGCATGGGGATTGAATTGTCTTCTCCATATGAAGTTTTGCCTTTGGCATTTACATGCCCACATGACAGAGATGGTCTTTATTCTAATTTGTTAAGAAAATACTTTGAGGATCAAAGAATTAAATCTGAGATGAAATCTGCAAAGAAATCACAAAATACTAAAATACCTTCAGTCAAAGATAGTGATGTTCACAGAAAGGAATATTTTAGAAAATATAAACAAGCTAAACGTTCTGATTCTTTGTTCAAGGAGAAAGAGAAAGAAATTCAGACTACATCAAAACGAAAAGCAAGAAGTCAAATGGTCTTTAAAGAGAAAGAAAAAGAAATTCAGACTGCATCAAAGCGTAAAGCAAGAAGTGATATGGTATATAAAGAAAAAGAAAGAGAAAGTCAGTCTGCATATAGACGCAATGTAAGAAGTGATATGGTCTTTAAAAGGAAAGAAAGAGAAAGTCAGTCTACATATAGGCAAAATGTAAGAAGTGATATGGACTTTAAAGTGAAAGAAAAAGAAATTCAGACATCTTCAAAGCGTAAAGCAAGAACTGATATGGTATTTAAAGAGCGAGAAAAAAAAATTCAGACTGCATCAAAGGGTAAAGCAAGAAGTGATATGGTCTTTAAAGGGAAAGAGAGAGAAAGTCAATCTACATACAGGCGAAACGTAAGAACTGACATGGTCTTTAAAGAGAAAGAAAGAGAAAGTCAATCTACATATAGGCGAAATGTAAGAACTGATATGGTCTTTAAAGAGAAAGAAAGAGAAAGTCAATCTACATATAGGCGAAATGTAAGAACTGATATGGTCTTTAAAAAGAAAGAAAGAGAAAGTCAGTCTGCATATAGGCGAAATGTAAGAACTGATATGGTCTTTAAAAGGAAAGAAAGAGAAAGTCAGTCTGCATATAGGCGAAATGTAAGAACTGATATGGTCTTTAAACAGCGAGAGAAAGAAATTCAAAAATCTTCAAAAAAGAAATCACGGTCACTTCCTTACAATCTGGAGAAAGAAAGAATTGTCAAACAGGTTTCTCGATCAAAAAATGTTTTAAAAGAAAAAGAGAGAATGAGTGATAGACACAGAAAATGCATGAAAAGGAAATCATTAGACTTTCAACAAAATGAAAGCTCAAGTGCTAAAAGAAGAAAACATGGAGATGATATAGATGAATGTATATCATTATTTCATGACAGTATAAAGGTTGGACCTCAATATATCTGCACCTGTTGTAAGCAAACTTGGTTCAAGCAAAGTGTGTGTAGTATCACAAGTATGAAAAGCGTAATTGATTCAAAATTCTTAACTGGTACCTTATCAGTAGATGATTCAGAATGGATATGTACCACTTGTAGATCAAATCTGATGAACAGAAAGGTTCCAAGATTATCTGAAGCAAATGGTATGAGGTGGCCTGAGAAACCAGAAGTCTTGCACTTATACCCATTAGAAGAAAGACTTATTGCTTTACGCATACCTTTTATGCAAATCAGAGAATTACCACGTGGTCGTCAGTATTCTGTAAAAGGCAATGTTGTGAATGTTCCTGTTGATATTCAGCCAGTTGTTAATGCACTTCCCAGACCATTTGATGAAAATGTAACTGTAGCAGTCAAGCTGAAAAAACGGTTGTCAAACAAATCTTGTGCTTTTACAGAAAATGTGAGACCATTACGTGTTTTGATAGCATTGCACTGGTTAATGAAAAACAGTTCTCTGTATGCGAATTCATCAGTAACAATTGATGAAGAATGGGCTTCACGTGTAACAAGAGAATGTCAAGAGACCATACAAGAATTCTTTTCTTCAACGCAAAAATCATCAGAGGAGCAAACAGGAACTTGTAATGAACAAGATAATGGTGAACCGGAAAATATGCATGACTCGGACACAGAAGAAAATTTGCAAGAGAATGTTGGAAATATAGATACACTTATTGATGATGCAGATCTTGAAAATAGAACTGATACTTTTACTTTTGCACCAGGAGAGGGTCAGAGACCATTAAGTATATATCAAGATACTGATTCGGAATTTCTCTGCTTTCCAACAATATATTGTGGGCAAAGGAGGACTCAAAATGAAGATAGATTAGTTCCTGTAAACTATACTGACATTGCTAAATGGGAACTTAGAAGCAGTGATAGGCGAGCAGCCAATAGTGTGCCTAATATATTTTTCAAACTGAAAAAGATTCAGATGAAGCAGCTTCATGACAAAGTGAATCTTGCTGTGCGAAGAGGTCAGTTTGAAAACAAAATGACTGCAGGTCAGGCTAAAGACATGAGCTACATGGAGAACATAGTACGTAAGGATGAAGGTTATTATATTTTCAAACAATTAAGAAATTCTCCAGCATACCTCGAAACAAAGAAGAAAGATGTGTTTGCTATGATTCGACAACTTGGTTTGCCAACATGGTTCATGTCACTTTCATCTGCAGATACTCGCTGGTCAGACCTAATCAATATGTTATCCAGTCTGAATCAAGGTTTCACATATTCAGAAGATGAAATAAGGAATTTGACATGGGAGCAGAAAATCAAATTAGTTCAGAAGGATCCTGTAACTTGTTCTCGTTATTTTGACCATAGAGTTCAGCAGTTCATTAATATTGTCCTAAAAAGTTCTCATGATTGCCTTGGTCAAGTGACAGATTATTTTTATCGTGTTGAATTCCAACAAAGAGGTTCACCTCATATTCACATGCTTGTTTGGGTGAAAGATTCACCAAAGTACAAAAACAGCTCAAATGATGAAATAGTTGAATTTGTTGATAAATACTTGAAATGCAGTGCAGAGAATGAACAGCTACAAGAACTGCTTCAGTTGCAAATGCACAAGCATAGCAGAACTTGTCATAAAAAAGAAGACAAAATATGTCGCTTTGGATATCCATTGCCACCACTGAAAAAAACAATGGTTCTTGAACCGCTTGAAGCAGATGTTGAAAAGTACAAGAAGATGTATGAGAAAATACAAAAGAAAATGAATGAGGAAAAAGAAGGCTATGACATGACTTATGAAAAGTTCTTAACAGATGTTATGGAACTGAGTGAAGATGACTACATAAAATGTATAAGAAGCTCTTTGAAGGCATCAAAGGTGTTTTTGAAAAGAGAACCCAAAGATGTACGTGTAAATTTGTACAATGAAACAGTCTTGAAGGGTTGGAAGGCAAACATTGATATACAATTTGTATTAGACCCATATGCTTGCGCCATGTACATTGTATCCTATATCAGTAAATCACAGCGTGGAATGAGTGCTTTATTACATGCTGCAGCAAAAGAAGCAAGGAATGGCAATTTTGATATTAAACGACAGGTTCGACATATTGGAAATGTTTTCTCAAATAGTGTTGAAGTGAGTGCCCAAGAAGCAGTTTACTTAGTCCTTCAGATGCCATTGTCTAAGGGTACAAGAGATGTAGTTTTCATCAATACTTCACAGCCAAATGATAGAGTTCAACTTCTAAAGGCAAAACATGAACTAGAGGAGTTGCCTGATTCTTCTACAGACATTGTGGCAGATAATGTGGTCAAAAGATATTCAAAAAGACCGAAATGTCTTGAAAATTGGTGTCTTGCCGATTACGTATCACAGCTAGAGGTTGTGTATCCTAAAGATGGTGAGGTAAATCCAATAGACGAAGAAGTAAATGATGATGATGACCATATCAACTCTGAAGATTTATTCAATGATTCCAAAACCCTAGTTGTTTTGAAAAATGGTATGAAAATAAGAAAGAGAAAAAATGCCAAAGTTATCCGTTATGTACGGTTTAATCGCAAATCTGATGAAGAGAATCATTTTCGTGAGAAACTTTTGCTGTTTTTTCCATGGAGAATTGAACACACTGATCTACTTATGAATTATGAAACCTATAAACAACATTATGAGGCAAAAAAACACCAAATTGATTACAAAGCAAAGGAGTATGAACACCATATTGAGGAATTAGAGATGGCAAGAGAAGCTGCAGAAAATGAATCAAATGCATTTGATGAAATAGCTTCAGGAACGCAACAAGTTGAGGCAGAAACAGCTTTGGAGGGTTCAGCTGAATCAGAAACATTTGTCTATTTCAATCCAGATAGAGTTATAGAACAAAGGGAGTATGACATTGGGATCGAATTAGGCAGCAGCATAGCTACAACTTCAGTTGAAATAAATGAAAATGTTTTGCCAGATGACCAGTATAGAGAACTTCTTAGATGTTTGAACACAAAGCAAAGACATTTCTATAACCATGTTATTCATTGGATTAAAACAAAAGATGCCCCTCTTTATGCTTTTTTAACTGGTGGAGCAGGTGTTGGTAAAAGTGTTGTAATCAAGGCATTGTATCAGACCTTGTATAGATACCTGAATCTTAGTGAGGGTCAAAATGCAGATGAGAAGAGAGTTTTACTGTGTGCATACACTGGTAAAGCGGCTTTCAACATTAATGGTTCAACCATATCAACAGCATTTTGTCAGAAATTTATGCAAAAAGAACAAACATTAACTTGTGACAAGCTTAACACCTTCAGGTCAAAATATAGAAATCTGTCTGTTGTCATAATTGACGAAATATCAATGGTAAGCAATACATTGCTAAGGTTTATTGACCAAAGACTTCAAGAGTTAACAGGCACAAGACTGCCCTTTGGTGGCAAGAGCATAATAGCAGTAGGAGATCTGTTTCAGTTAAAACCAGTTGCTGGTTCATGGATATTTCAAGACCTTACAAGTGATGCTGCTTCACTTGCTGTAAATTTGTGGAAAGAGCATTTCACCATGTTTGAATTGACAGAGATTATGCGACAGAAGGATGATAGTGCATTTGCAGATTTATTAAACAGACTGAGGCACAATGAAATGACAGAGCATGATAAGGAGCAGCTTAAACAATGTATAGTAGATCCAAATTCAGAGAAATATCCACAAAATGCTCCTCATATATTTGCTGAAAATTCATTTATGCAATTATTCAATGACAAAGTCATTAGCAGTATCAGTGCTGAAAAGGTTGAAATTCTCTGTCATGATTCCATATTGGCAGCAAACATATCACATGAAAAACAAGAAAGAATTCTAAACCAATTATCGAAGGATACGTCTAGTACCATGGGTTTGCACTACTCACTCACAGTTGTTATTGGTATGATATATGACCTGACAGTTAACATAGATACAGAAGATGGACTAACAAATGGGGCATCTTGTACTGTTAAGTTTGTAGAATATAAACAGGCAGAGACAAATAGGCCAAGCATAATTTGGGTTCAGTTTGATGATAAACAAGTTGGAAGTGACAGAAGAAAGAAATACTTCAGTCGAGGTTTTTATCACAATTTGATTGGCAATAATTGGACTCCAATATTCGACATTGAAAGATCATTTCTGGTGCGACATAATACAGTTCAAAGAATTCAATTTCCATTACAGCCATCTGCTGGTCGCACTGTTCATAGGGCTCAAGGAACTACACTTAATAAAGTTGTCATAGATTTGTCCCAGAGAAGGATCAGGAAGAATCCCCATATTCATTATGTGGCTTTAAGCAGAGTAAGGTCTATTGAAAACCTACATATTATAAACTTGAATGAGGAAGCTCTATCATTAGACGAAAGGGTAGTGCAAGAAACAGAAAGACTATGTTCTGAGGCAAAGCTTCAACTATGCTATACTCCTCTGGATACAATTAAATCAGATAACCATTTGAAAATAGTGTATAATAACTGTAGGTCTTTGCACAAACACTTTAAAGATGTAGCAGTAGAACAGAACATTTTGTCAGCACATATTATTGGTTTTGCTGAAACCAGATTAGTAGAAAAGGACCTCAGTTCTGACTATTCAATCGCTGGCTACCATCTTATCAGAAATGACCAGAATCAAACTACACATAAAGTCAGACCTCCTCATGGTTTAGCATTGTATATTAGAGATGATATTACTATCTCAAAATGTCATCACTATAGTACAACTCATTTTGAGTTTACTTTCATAAATGGCTTTCATAGATTACTTGAAATTCAAGTTGTAGTTGTTTATAAGTCTCCAGGTTTATCCAATCAAAAATTAATTTCAACACTGAAAAGAGAACTTGAACAACACCTGGATCCAATAAAACCTTTAGTGATCTTAGGAGATTTCAATATAGATGTGTCTCAAAAGCAAAATAGCCTTGAACAGTACATGTCAGAAACATTTCATTGCATACAAATGATAAATGAACCCACTACTGACCAAGGATCAACATTAGATCTGGTGTTTTCAAATTACAAAGGCAGTGTAGCTGGGACTGTAGAAACATATTGGTCTGATCACAAACTGTTGTACTTTTATACATGTGAAAACAAATAACTATTCATATTATGTAATATCCAAACTTGCCAGTATATGTGTTATTTTGTAATTTGTCAGTGTCAGACAGCTTTCCACCATAGTGTCACCCGCATGATGTTTACATACCTAGTTTCATTTTTGTACAAGAAAAAACATTCTTGTACAAAAGATAACTAGGTATAGGTGGTTCTGCTTGTAGGGGTGGCCACCATCTTCTTGGTGTAACCCACCTGTTTAAAAAAAATATCAATAAATCTGTCAATATGTGACCAAATTGAATTTGGTTTGAGGCAAAGTATTTGGAAAGATGCCAGGATGTTGTGGATGTTTTTATGCCCCCGATAGGGAGGCATCATAAATTTGACTTGTCCGTCTGTCCGTCTGTCTGTCCGTCCGTCCGTCCGTCCGTCCGTCCAAAAACTTTAACATTGGCCATAACTTCCTTATTACTTAACATATTCACTTCATATTTTAGTACAACATTCCTTGGCACATTACCTTTTTGAAGGCACATACTTTGATGACCTTGACCCCTGGATGACCTTGACCTTATGACGATCAAAGCGGTGTCGGGGGCATTGTCATCTTACAGTGACAGCTCTTGTTAAAATCTGCTGATAAAAAGTTATTGATGACCAAGTAAAGTTTTACTTGGCCATCAATATCTCTCTAAACAGTTGTTCTGTAAAAAATCTATCACAAGCATCTAATCCTCGGTGTATTTACTTTTATTTCGCTTCGTACCATTTTTAGATTGGTCTATTATCAACATAATCATTGAAACATTTCTGCAATTGTTGTCACATGATTCCCCACAGTGTCTGAACAGGCTTTATTGAAAAGATTTGCTTCAACCCTTTCCTGAATGACATAATTTTAGGTTGGTCCAGCTTCAAAACAGAAAACTGTTGCAAGTGACAAAACTGATGTTAGAAAATTAGGATAAATAACCATCACAGCTTGGAAAGCATTAAGCCAAAAGGATAACATGTGAATGACCTTTTCCCTCAATGCTCTTCAATACATTTTCTGATAGACATGTCAAAACTAAGTCTTGTGGAAAAGGATTAATATCTTACTGAAAAAGAAACTTTAGAAATATTGTAAATTTATAGAAATTGTAGACAATCAAAATTATATGTTTCTAAATTGGAAGATTCGTATGCTATGTTAGCAAACATTGAGGTAAAAAAGAAAATGAGATTTTTTTCAGAATGTTCTCCTGATCACTTTACATTGTCTAAAACTTACTAGAAACATGAAAATCAAGACTTACTTAACCCAACAATGGATAATTTTTAGTTCCTAGGTCAAGGTTATCCATGTAGGTTAAGGACGAATATCAATTAAGGTTTACAAACTGAGAATGAAATGCAGAACCAGAGGCAAAATTTGAAAAGTGTCAGTAATTACTAAACTGTGTTATATTTCCATTCCAAATACAAACATTAGCATTTTGTATGGTTTAGAATTTTGAATTAATGTATACTTATGGAAATATTTGACAAAAATGTTCAAAATTACCTCCCTTGCATATGAATATAGAGTAAAATAATATTTGTATATTATTTTCTTCTTGAAGCATACTCTTGAAATCAGGCATGGTGAATCAATTTATGTGAAGTGTATTAATTTTACAAGTGTGTGTAATTTGATGCATTTCGTATGGCTTGAAAGTGGTGTTTTCATTCTCAGTTCGTAAACCTTAACATCATAATTTTGAAAAATAGACATTTCAGGGGCATTTGTGTTTCACAAACACATCTTGTTCTTCTTTTCTTCTCAATGTTTTTAATGCTGTGTTTAATAGAGAAATCAGATCAAGCATTATTATTGTAAAAGGGCTAAACCTTTTCATAAGGAATTAGAAATATATAAGATGAGCCAGAATCTGGAAAATTCGAGGTCCACTATAACATATGAGAACAACATTATACAAACAGTCTGATTCATATAGTTAGCTTATAGCATCTCCATAACACAATTATAGTAATTGTAAGTAAGAAGAATGAATCTTTAAGACTGTATTTTAGACCTTCAACTGATCTTGAAACCCGGTTTTCTCAAATGATTTAAGGGACCTTTTTCCAGATCCTGATTCATAAACAATTCAAGAAGTGCATGTTAAATGCAGAACGCCCCAATGTGCAGGCTGATATTTATTTATAATACAAAAATATACTAGGTTCAGAATGGCAAATAATCTAATCAAGTTATTTATGTATGTTTTTGAAATATTATTTCTTGTGTGGTTCCTTGACAATATCTGATTTTTGCAAATGTTAATTATGTTTAAATCATGTCATTCATATTTGCTAGTTTAACAGATCTGCTTTGTACTTGTGTAATAAATGACTTCATCAAATTAATATTGACCTTTTTAGCGAGCCGGGACTTTATGTCCGGGGAGCTAATGTCACAGCCCTAGTGTCGGCGTCGGCGTCAGCGTCAGCGTCGGCGTCGCGTCTTCAAAAACTTTAACCTGGTTTATATCTCAGGCACTATTTGAGATACAGCCTTGATACTTCACATATGGATACCTCCTGCCAAGACCTTTCATTTGGGACCATGACCTTTGACCTAGTGACCTTGACCTTTGAGTTTGACCTACTTTTAAAAAACTTTAACCTGGCCTATATCTCGGCCATTTTTACAGATACAGCCTTGATACTTCACACATGGATACTTCTCAGCAAGACCTTTCATTTCGGACCATGACCTTTGATCTAGTGACCTTGACCTTGGAGTTTGACCTACTTTTCAAAAACTTTAACCTGGCCTATATCTCATGCACTATTATAGATAGAGCCTTGATATTTCACATATGGATACTACGTACCATGACCTTGACCTTGAGACCATGACCTTTGACCCAATGACCTTGACCTTTGACTTTGGACTCTTTTTTGTGACAAGCTCTTGTATAGGCGAGCTATGTTGTCCGCGGACAACTCTTGTTAAGGTTTACAGACCCTGAAAAAATCACCACTTTCTAGCCGTACGAAATGCATCAAATTACACACAATTGTGAATACACTTTAAATAAGTTGATTCACCGTGCAAGATTTCAAGATTATGCTTCAAGAAGAAAATAATTTACAAATATCATTTTAATCTATATTCATATGAAAGGGAGGTAAATTTGAACATTTTTGTCAAATATTTCCATAAGTATGCATTAATTCAAAATTCTAAACCGTTAAAAATGTTTATGTTTGTATTTGGAATGGAAATGTAACACATTTTAGGAATTACTGGCACTTTTCAAATTTCACATCCGGCTCTTTGGTGCTTTTCAGGGTTTGGATACCTTAAGAGGATGCATGTAATAGTAATGACTCATGTTATCTATGTTTGTAGCCAATTAATGGTAACCAGCATCATGATTTGCTACATGATATTTAAAATAAATAATTATCTTGATATATAAAGATAATGTAGCATTGAATAGTAAATATTTAAACATGAGTTTAGCATTTTGAATATTATAACTTTGGCATTGCAATCAATAAGCTGTTTTCTTAATCATTTGATTATTTGTTCAAAATTCAGTTTCTTAAGTGCTTATACTTCAATTGCTTTCTTACTCTGTACTACTACATAACCCCAAGAAAGGTCTGGTTACAAACATCTTATGATAAACTTGTTGCAGTTATAAATGAAATTGTCACCAATGACAGATCTAGGCAAATCTTAAAGATTGCTGAACTAGTCAGGTGCAATTTGTGTAAAGTACACATACAACAAAATGCAACAAAGTTGTTATGATATAAACATAACTTAATCAGCCAAGGCTAGACCATATTGCCATGTAAACAGAGATGATATTTCAATATCATAAAAGAAATATCGAAGTAAAAAGCACACAATCTTTGTTTTCACATTTCAATTCTGTACTAGAACAAGTACAGTCAGTTTTCTCAAAAGAAAAAAAGGTATGTTCAGTTATGAAAATATAATTCCATGGTATTATTGACTGCAATGTCATTGTTTGTATAATATTAAACAGATTATGGTGGTTAATAGACTTGGAAGAGTCATAGATTAGTTCTTTGTACAATAACCATATTCATTTGTGTTTTGATTAATATGTTATTCCAGTTTACAACAATAAAGTTTCATATGAAAAATTGTCATGATGACTTTGTTTTCTTTCAAATCCAACTCTCTTGAAATGAGTTTACATTTTTTGACCGGACTAAGTTAAAAGCAGCTACAGATGATGGAAAGATGTTGGAAAAAAGGATTTGTAAGCAATATAGTACAAACATATTGAAGCAAAAGAAGCAAATAATGATGATTATTGATTAACATTTGTTTCTTTTGCTGTAAAGTTTTCCTAAGCCTTCTCTGTATTAACTCTTTCCGAAATGTAGAAATTTAGACTGGTCACACTTGAAAGGAGTAACAGAATAGAAAGAATTGATTATAAAAGTAGAACATAGGTAATGTTGTAGTGTAGAATTTGTTTATGGAAAAGCAGAAATTGCTGATTATCTGCAAGTTTTTCTTTTCTCTCAATGTTTTCCCAAACTATTTTTATCAGCCAAGCTTCGATAACTTTAATGATAATATTGAAGTCTATTGATCTAGGAATTGACCAAACGCCAATCGATGGATCGCTCGGCCCAACGTAGAATCTAATGCAAACAAATGGGGCATTGGATTATCGAAGGTTTTGATTGACAGCCAGCGTTTGGTCAGTTGTGTTCCCCATGCATTCAAATTCTGGTTTGGTCAACTTTAATCCATACATTTGCAAAAGTCAATTATCTGTACAAATGGATTACATGTTTGATTCAACTTCATTGGATGAACAGCTGGAGACTTTGGTTGGGTGTTATTAGATCCACTGGTCATCATGGCCAGCAGGCTATTGTCATGGTGGTGTGTCTGGTGTGTGTCAATCTTCTCTCCTGCAAAGTGTTCAGTTGTTGAGATGGGGTGATGTGTGAGTAAGATTGCAGGGTTTTGGGCGAGTAGGCTTGGCTGAATTAGAAACCTTTCTTTGAATAATCAGAAAGTGACGGAAAAAATGAATTTTACTATGCAATGGCAGTTCAGGTGAGCGATTTAGGACCATCATGGTCCTCTTGTTTTACTCATCTAAGGAAAATCCTTTAGAAAAATTTGTAGAAAATGAAGAAATTGCTTGTGACAAGCAATTTCTTCATTTCCCACAATAATATTATTTCTACACAAAAATACCAAAAAGATTTGAATTGAATACACTTGAAATTGTCATTTTGTTGTTTGGTAATGGGTTAAAGTATAAACACATTCCACTAATTGTCTTTTCAGCTGCTAGGATAGAACAGTGCTATGGTTATTAGATCTGAATTATGATTATTTGAACCTATTTGTCCCCACCAACCATTTCCAACCATTGCCAGAAAAGATGGAAATGTATGGAGGTTTTCACACTGAATATTGGTGAGTCTATTTTTATCATTTACCAATAGTCTCTGCTACTATATTCTGATTTTTTTTTCGGAAGACAGGGCGGAGCCTAGTAAACGGTTCATTACATTTAAGCTTGAGGAGAAACAGCTTTCTCGCCTAGCGGTACATCATGGGTATTATTGCAAAACATTATAACTACAGCATGAATCAGGCTGTAGTTACGAGGTTTTATAACAACTCATTTTACAATTGAACATTCTTTCAATTTCGAAATGTGTTCATGCTCGTGCCGCACGTTTCTCTTATATCAACCAAGATATCGGGAACTTCCGAAGTAAACTCGTCTAATAACCTCTTCGCTTAGCCACACCCTGAAAGGTGAATAAAAATGGATTTTACTACTACTACTACTACTACAACAACAACAATCATAAACAATTTTTTTTAAAATTTTATGTCTTTTTGGATAGAAAAGTTTAAGACGGATAATATACTAGGACAAAAAAGATACGCAACCCCAAATTTTTCATAATATTTTCGACAAAATATGTTTTTAATGGCTGTTGAGTACATTTTTGATATACCTGCATCCATACGCATAGATACAGTGCCATTTTCGTCAGATGTCGTACATTCATCACGTGATACATGGTAAATTGTTAAAAACTGTTTATCCCCTGCCGTGTTTTCTAGATGACTACTATCAAAACAAATTTTTATCAAACACAAGCTAGAACATAGACAAAGAAGACGCCAAAGCGTTCACACACTTTCCACTACGCTACGCATAGCAAGGCTATGCCAAAACCAGCGCCTAACTGCAGCACAGATGTTGCTGGTGGAAAAGTTTCAAAATGTTGTCGTAAGACATTGATGGGGCAAAAAATCGACACATTTTTGACTGTATACGTTGTTGGCTCTCAATTGGATCACAACCAATTGAGCACGAGGTGGACGTGCAAGAGATATGACATCAAGGCAGGACCGAATAATCACGTTGACCCCACCTACGGGATAGGTTTAAGACCGCAACGGAGACCGCTAATAACTTGTATGGACTTCACAACATTCGAATATCGGACCAAATTGAATGAAACAGATTGTTTTTTCGACCTCCGTCCAATTTTTTTTGGTCGTATTGTGTTGACGCTCGGTTTAAATTGGGTGTTTTCTTACTAATGAAATTGACTACCAACAACATTTTGTGAAGTTTACAAGGTGAAATGTTATTGCTTTAGATGTATTAAGTTTTGTTTAAATCTGATTTGATGTCTTTGCGTAAGAAGGAATTGAAAATGAAGTTGCGTTTCTTTTTTGTTTCAGTATATAAGGGCACTACAGAGCATCCTGTATGACACTGGTATACAAACAACTAGTTATGGTCATCACTCTAGACATACACTGACTGCAGTATATAATCAAGTAAGTATTGTTTTCTTTTCTCTCAATGTTTGTCCAGTTTATAAACAGTTTGGGAATGATGATAGTACTCTACAGAGCATCCTGTATGACACTGGTATACAAACAACTAGTTATGGTCATCACTCTAGACATACACTGACTACAGTACATAATCAAGTAAGTATTGTTTTCTTTCTCTCAATGTTTGTCCAGTTTATAAACAGTTTGGGAATGATGATAGTACTCTACAGAGCATCCTGTATGACACTGGTATACAAACACCTAGTTATGGTCATCACTCTAGACATACACTGACTGCAGTACATATTCAAGTAAGTATTTTCTTCTTTTCTCCCAATGTTTGTTCAGTATATAAACAGTTTGAGACAGATAATAGTACTCTACAGAGCATCCTGTATGACACTGGTATACAAACAACTAGTTATGGTCATCACTCTAGACATACACTGACTGCAGTACATATTCAAGTAAGTATTTTCTTCTTTTCTCACAATGTTTGTCCAGTATTTATACAGTTTGAGACAGATGATAGTGTTCTACAGTGCATCATGTATGACACTGGTATACAAACATTTAGTTATGGTCATCACTTTAGACATTCACTGACTAAAGTACATATTCAAGTAAGTATTTTCTTCTTTTCTCACAATGTTTGTCCATTCTCCAGTATACACAATGTTTTCCTAGGAATGTCTCTTGATCAGCTTCAGTGTCACTCTGTGGTAATGGGTTAACCCTTTCCCAAACGGCACATTTTTAAATGATCCAATTGGAAAGCTGCAATAGACGACAAAATTTGTTTAAAAAGGAAAGGATTTGCAAACAATATGGCATAGAAAATATTGAGGCAAAAGGAGAAAATGCTGATCATCAGCATTTTCTTTTGTCTAAATGTTTTCCCAAGCCTTTTTCTAATACGGACGTCAAAAGCAGGTCTTGTTTAGGGAAGGGTTATTGCTCTTCCAAAACAGCCTTTTAAGGTGCTCCATTATGATAGCTGTTGCAAACCACAACGTGGATGAGATTTAACCCATTACCACACACTGACTCTTTTTAACTCCTCACAAGATAATGGCCTTGGAAAACATCATGGAAAATGAAGAAATTGCTTGTCACAAGCAATTTCTTCATTTTCCACTGTTTTCTACCCCAAAAGACAACAAAAACGTAAATTTTATTCAATTGAAATTGTCGTCTGCAACATCTTTGAATTTGGACCAACCCAGAATTTTGTTGTTTGGTAAAGGGTTAAGTAAAGTGCAATTGTAGTTCGGAATATATAGAGGCAAACAGAGAAAATACTGATTATCAATAATTTCCTGTTTTGCCTCTTTTGGGCCTCTCTTGTAGCGCAGTCAGTAGTGCGTCTGCCTATCTTGAGGTCCCGGGTTTGATTCTGGCTTTGGCAAATATCCTGTCTAACAGTAATGTAACCCAGCAATGTTTTGATATTATTTACCCAGGGGTCTTTCTACCAATATTTGTTTGGGGCCAGGGGCCGGTGAAATTGGGAAAAATAGCGACTTTTTTGCCTAAATTGGGAAAAACGCAAACAAGTTTGTATTCATACTGCAGGCCCGTAGGAAGCAATTTCATATTGGGGGGCTAAGCCCTTGTCCTGAATATTGGGGGGCTAATTTGGATTTTGCCAAATTTTCAGTGTAAAATTAAGAAAATTCGGCATTTTTGGCCAACATACAGCTGCAAATTAGACTGTAGTGATGTAAAATGCATTTTAACATACTCTTGTTTAAGAATATACTCTAAAACTATCTTCAAAATGTTTGTAAATGAAGATGAGGTCTTAACATGGGGCATTCTGGGTCCTCATTGGGAATTTTCACCAGAGAATTGGGAAAAAAAGATACTTTTTGCCATTGGGAATAGGGCCCAAAAACGGTCCCAAATTTTGGCAAACGAGACCCCTGTTACCTATGTGGTCCAGCAGCTAGAGGCTCACTTAGCATGTTATGGTAGTACTAGTATGAGAAACTAACAGGAATTCATGGTAAGGTGCCCAGTTGTAGCATTATGACAATAGCCTTTGAAAATGGCGTAAAACCCCAATAAACCAAACCACAAATTAGATGTTATTAATGAAAGGATATGCATGCAAACTCAGGGGAGAAAATACTGAAGCAAAAGGAGAAAATGCTGATTATCAGCATTTTCTTCTTTTGCTTCAATGTTTTCCCTAGCCTTTATCTCAAAAGATGTGGTCATAGCAAGGTTAAAGAAGCCTGCACCACCATTAAACGCATTGCTGTTCTCGGTCTCAAGTGGATTACTTTAACCTTTTAACTACCTATAGCGATGGATGTTTTCTTCGCAAGGAGTGCTCCGCGTATACCATACAAGACGTCTTTTTTTTGTCACAAAAGTTATACTATTCATAAAGAATGCTGGTATATTGCAAGGCTATATGATTGGAATATGCTATGCATGTACATGTCCATTTTGTAAAGGAAACAAATACTCCGCATTTTTTATTTTCATGGCATTTTAGTTGGTAGGCAAAATATTGATGTGAGTTCAAGCAGAATTTTCCTGTTTACTAATTGATAGTATATTATGCTGATTTTATTTGTTTTGACCATGTTAAAAAAGATAGATTAAGATAAAGGCTTTGGAAAATGCCAGAAGTGATTCTTTCATTTCCCTCAATATTTTCTACCCCAAAACACCAAAAACTTGTCATCTGCAATATCTATGAATATGGACAATTTTGATTGTACATCTCATGATCTGACTTGGACACAAGTGTCGACTGTAGATAAATTCATGGATTGAACTGATATTTTTATTGCTTGTCTTTTCAGACCTGGAGATATCAACGAATTCTGGGTGGCCTGGTAGAGCAACTGATACAATTATTGGATGTAAGCAGACACACTGGTGGTGAACTTGGCCAAAGCGAGGGACGTTTTTCACTACAACAAGGTATAGATATTTTGCGTTTAAATGTGAGTTTAAAAATTTTTATTATACTCCCTAAGGGTCGTATTATGTTATGGCCCCGCTCGTCTGTCTGTCTGTCTGTCTGTCCGTTAGCAATTTCTTGTGTGCGCAACTCATCCTACAGTTTTGATCGGAATTCGATCAAACTTGCCACAATGAATCTCCATGGGGTCTAGTTGTGCACACCGCCTACAGAATTCAATTAACTCTTTTTGTTCTTGAATTATCTGCCCTTGAATTAAAAAAAAATGCCCATTTTCTTGTGCGCGCAACTCCTCCTACAGTTTTTATCAGAATTTGATCAAACTTGCCACAATGAATCTCCATGGTGTCTATAGTTGTGCACATTGCTTACGGAATTTAGATAACTATTTTCGTTCTTGAATTATCTGCCCTTGAATTTAAGAAAAAATGCCCATTTTCTCAAATGCCCATTTTCTCAAAAATGTCCATTTTCTCCTGTGTGCAACTCCTACAGTTTCAACCAGAATTTAATCAAACTAGCCACAATGGTGTCTTTTTGTGCTATCAAAATTTTGATAACTTTTCATGTTTGAATTATCTGCCCTTGAATCGAAAAAATGACCAATTTTACTGACAAGCCCCTCTCGGGGCGTATAATATGCGCCGCTCAGCGAAGCTCTTGTTAACTCTAATTGCAATTAATTTGGTCTAAAAATAGACTTGGTTAACAATTATGTATTGACAAATCGTCGGTGTTGTTATAAAATCTCGTAACTATAATCGATTCACTATTAAACGAGAATGATTACCGTTGAAATGGTTTATCAAAACAACCAAAAATTTTCTCATTTAACTTTGAACGTATTATACAGCTTTATCTAAGCCGTAGTTACGAGATGTTATAACAACACTGACGGAATACATTGATCACAAAAAAACGTCCCTCACTTTGGCCGAGTTCCCCACCAGTGTGTTTTGAATTTCTCTTTTTGTTTGTCTCTGTATTTTGTCAATAATGATGTCTTGGTGTATCTTGTTAATCTATTGAAATGGGTTGCTTTATCTTTTTGTTTTGAATGCATTTCAGGCATCAAGTTTAGTAGTTTCGATTTGATGACTTTTTATGTGCAACTCGAACCGACTAAAATTTCAAGCCAAACAGGATGTCGTGTAAGTTTGAAAGTTTCTTTTCCTTTCATAATTCAGTTTTGTGGGCTAAAATCAAGTTAAATTCTTTACCAATTGTATTTTGTGCCTGCCCTATGTCATTACACACACGGGTTAAATGTACAATATGTTTACTGGTCAATCCACTTGTTGCTCGAATATGACATATTATTTCATTCTGTATCAAGTGTGTTTGACTGCTGAAAATCAATACTGCTTTAATGTAAGAGTTCTTTGATAAGCCTCTTAACCATGTAAAATATAAAATTAATCATTTGTCACAACAATAATATAAGAGATAGGTCTAATAATATGGCTTGTTCGGTATGGAGTGTGTTTGAGCCTGCTTTAATGTCATTACACATTATGTTTACAGGCCAAACCACTAGTTGCTTGAATAAGAGGTATTATTTCATTCTGTTTCATTAGTGTTTTTAACTGATCAAAATCAATACTGCTTTAATGTAAAATAGTTCTTTGATAATCCATTTCAAACTCTCGAATATAAAATTAATCATTTGTCACAACAATAATATAAGAGATAGGTCTAAATAATATGGCTTGTTCGGTATCGAGTGTGTTTGTGCCTGCCTAATGTCATTACACATTATGTTTACAGGCCAAACCACTAGTTGCTTGAATAAGATGTATTATTTCATTCTGTTTCATTAGTGTTTTTAACTGATCAAAATCAATACTTCTTTAATGTAAAATAGATTTTTGATAATCCATTTCAAACTCTCGAATATAAAATTAATCATTTGTCACAACAATAATATAAGAGATAGGTCTAAATAATATGGCTTGTTCGGTGTCAAGTGTGTTTGTGCCTGCTTTAATGTCATTACACATTATGTTTACAGGCCAAACCACTAGTTGCTCGAATAAAATGTATTATTTCATTCTGTTTTATTAGTGTTTTTAACTGATCAAAATCAATACTGCTTTTATGTAAAATAGTTCTTTGATAATCCATTTCAAACTCTCGAATATAAAATTAATCATTTGTCACAATAATAATATAAGAGATAGGTCTAAATAATACGGCTTGTTCGGTATCAAGTGTGTTTGTGCCTGCTTAATGTCATTACACATTATGTTTACAGGCCAAACCACTAGTTGCTTGAATAAGATGTATTATTTCATTCTGTTTCATTAGTGTTTTTAACTGATCAAATCAATACTGCTTTAATGTAAAATAGTTCTTTGATAATCCATTTCAAACTCTCGAATATGAAATTAATCATTTGTCACAATAATAATATAAGAGATAGGTCTAAATAATATGGCTTGTTCAGTATCAAGTGTGTTTGTGCCTGCCTAATGTCATTACACACACAGGTTAATTGTACATTATGTTTACAGGCCAAACCACTATTTGCTTGAATAAGATGTATTATTTCATTCTGTTTCATTTGTGTTTTTAACTGATCAAAATCAATACTGCTTTAATGTAAAATAGTTCTTTGATAATCCATTTCATACTCTCGAATATAAAATTAATCATTTGTCACAACAATGATATAAGAGATAGGTCTAAATAATATGGCTTGTTCGGTATCAAGTGTGTTTAATGTGCCTGCTTTAATGTCATTACACATTATGTTTACAGGCCAAACCACTAGTTGCTTGAATAAGATGTATTATTTCATTCTGTTTCATTAGTGTTTTTAACTGATCAAAATCAATACTGCTTTAATGTAAAATAGTTCTTTGATAATCCATTTCAAACTCTCGAATATAAAATTAATCATTTGTCACAACAATAATATAAGAGATAGGTCTAAATAATATGGCTTGTTCGGTATCAAGTGTGTTCGTGCCTGCCTAATGTCATTACACATTATGTTTACAGGCCAAACCACTAGTTGCTTGAATAAGATGTATTATTTCATTCTGTTTCATTAGTGTTTTTAACTGATCAAAATCAATATGGCTTTAATGTAAAATAGTTCTTTGATAATCCATTTCAAACTCTCAAATATAAAATTAATCATTTGTCACAACAATAATATAAGAGATAGGTCTAAATAATATGGCTTGTTCGGTATCAAGTGTGTTTGTGCCTGCCTAATGTCATTACATATTATGTTTACAGGCCAAACCACTAGTTGCTTGAATAAGATGTATTATTTCATTCTGTTTCATTAGTGTTTTTAACTGATCAAAATCAATATTGCTTTAATGTAAAATAGTTCTTTGATAATCCATTTCAAACTCTCGAATATAAAATTAATCATTTGTCACAACAATAATATAAGAGATAGGTCTAAATAATATGGCTTGTTCGGTATCAAGTGTGTTTGTGCCTGCTCTAATGTCATTACACATTATGTTTACAGGCCAAACCACTATTTGCTTGAATAAGATGTATTATTTCATTCTGTTTCATTAGTGTTTTTAACTGATCAAAATCAATATTGCTTTAATGTAAAATAGTTCTTTGATAATCCATTTCAAACTCTCAAATATAAAATTAATCATTTGTCACAACAATAATATAAGAGATAGGTCCAAATAATATGGCTTGTTCGGTATCAAGTGTGTTTGTGCCTGCCTAATGTCATTACACATTATGTTTACAGGCCAAACCACTAGTTACTTGAATAAGATGTATTATTTCATTCTGTTTCATTAGTGTTTTTAACTGATCAAAATCAATATTGCTTTAATGTAAAATAGTTCTTTGATAAGTCACTTAATCAGGTAGAATTTAAAAACATTTATCACAACAAATACCACATTTTAAATTTTTGTCCTTAAATATTTAGTTTTGATTGTCTGGAAAATAGGATGATATGAATAAAGATTAAAATGGCCTGTATTTTGTCACTATTATGCGATATTGGTATATCTTGTTCATTTATTGCAATGGTTTGCTCTGTCGTTTTGTTTTGAATACATTTCAGGCATCAAGTTTAGTTTGGATCTGATGACTTTTTATGTGCAACTCGAACCAACTAAAATTTCAAGCCAAACAGGATGTCATGTAAGTTTGAAAGTTTCTTTTCGTTTCATAATTCAGTTTTGTGGGCTTAAATCAAAAGTTAAATTCTTTACCAATTGTATTTTGTGCCTGCCCAATGTCATTACACACACAGGTTAAATGTACAATATCGTCGTTGTAAATGCAAAACCTCGTATCTCAGTTTTGGAAAATTTTAAAGGGGAGGGAAAAAAGTGTAGTAACTTTTCCCAAACTGAAATGTCTTACTTGAAATTTGGACATATTGTTCTCAAATAATGTGTCAATAATACTGATCAGTCAAAATATCTCAAAACCTGCGAGAATCGTCTACGCAGGGCACACAAGTTTGTTCTTTGAAAATCGCACCAATCGACATACGAGGTTTTGCATTTACACCGACGATATGTTCACTGGTCAATCCACTAGTTGCTTGAATATGATGTATTATTTCATTGTGTATGAAGTGTCTTTGCCTGTTGAAAATCAATACTGCTTTAATGTAAGAGTTCTTTGATAAGCCTCTTAACCATGTAAAATATAAAAATAGTCATTTGTCACAACAATAATATAGAAAATAGGTCCAAATAATATGGCTTGTTCGGCATTAAGTGTGTTTGTGCCTGCCTAATGTCATTCCACACACAGGTTAATTGTACAACACAGTACAGAAACCTTTGACACAACAGGAGAAAATGCTTGTTATCAGCATTCTTTTTATTGCAATTTTTCTGCCAGGTATGTCTAAACCAGAGCCGCGTTCTTTAGAGAGAGATTTTTTAAGATTTCTTAAGATGTTTTTGATAAAGCGTTTTTAAGACCGAGACTTTGACCGAGCTGTTCCGAATGCTCCATATTTATACAAATGACTTCATCATGATGTCATTTGTATAAAATATGGAGCATTCGGAACACCGCGGTTTATAAATTATGGAGCGTTCGGAACCGAGGAGTTCCGCACGAAGTATCGGGTAATGGCGCCTCCCATTGAGCGTCTTAAAAATCTTGCTCTAAAGAACGCTTTATCCTAAAATATCTGAAGAAATCTCAAGATATCTCAAGAAATCCCGCTCTAAAGAACGCACCTTTGGTTTTGTTTGAGATGTGGTTCCTACAAAAAAATCTGATCATTATAGTGGTACCATCAACATTGAGACTCAAATGTACTTTTAACTATTGACTGTCCTACTTGAGAGGGGCCTTCTTAAAACCACGATGTTAACATACCTGGTTTACCTGTTCAATTTGACTCGTTTGTCCAGAGGTCATGGTTTATTTATACCATGTTCTTTTTTTATGCCCCCGATAGGGAGGCATCATAAATTTGACTTGTCCATCTGTCCGTCCGTTATTCCGTCCAAAAACTTTAACATTGGCCATAACTTCCTTATTACTTAACATATTCGCTTCATACTTTACCACAACATTCCTTGGTACATTACCTTTCTGTAGGCATATACTTTGGTGACCTTGACCCCTGGATGACCTTGACCTTGAACATAGATTGGCCATAATTTAAAATCAAAGCGGTGTCGGGGGCATTGTCATCTTACAGTGACAGCTCTTGTTGTCTCATTCATTTTATTTTATGACCATCATGATATGAGATTTGCCTGCATGTAGACAAGAAGATGATGTACAAACAAGTCAACAAGGGATACTTAGAATTCTAATATAAGTATATTTTTCTATTTTGATTGAACCCATTCCCAAACGACAAAATTTTAGGGTGGACCAATTTGAAAGCTGCTGCAAACGACAAAACAGATTTTGATAAAGACTGGGTTTGTGTACAATACAGCACAGAAAATATTGAGGCAAAGGAGAAACTGCTGGTTATCAGCAGTTTCATCTTTTGCCTCAATGTTTTCCCAAGTATTTTCTAACAGGGACATCAAAACCAGGTCTTGTTTGGGAAAGGGTTAATTCACCTTCCTTCCTATTTCCAAAACTTGTCCTGATTTTGATGTTCTCAAAGGAGAAATAGGAAAACGTTAGGGCAAAAGTTGACATGGATCGTTTTATCACCTTGTCTTGCTATTTTCTATGGTACATGTATATTGAACACAAACATGTCAAGTTGGCTTTGAAAGTCTGTGATAAGCAATGAATATTATGCTAAAAATAGACTGGGTTTACTGTTATATATATTGATAAATCGCCTATTATAAAGATTTGTAACTACAGCTTGACTCAAGCTGTAGTTGTGAGGTTTTAAAACAGACAAAATACTATTGTTTGCCTCACTGTTAACTTAACCCTTTCCCAAACAAGACCTGGTTTTGACGTCCCTAATTGAACAGGCCTGGGAAAACATTGAAACAAAAGAAGAAACTGCTGATTACCAGCAGTTTCTCCTTTTGTCTCAATATTTTCTATGCCATATTTTACACAAATCATGTCTTCATTTTCATTTTCGTCGTCTGCAGCATCTTTCAAATTGGATCAGTCTATTTTTTTGCCGTCTGGTAATGGGTTAAAATTGATCCCTGATGGTTGTGCTGCATAGAGCTCCCTAGTAACTTAGGTTTTTGACTCAAAATTTTGATTATGGGTTGCTGGTTTGATTAATCGCCACTCTTGTCTTTTGTATTAGGTTTTAATCCTCTCCCAAACGACAAAATTTTAGGGCGATCCACTTCAAAAACTGCCACTAATGACAAAATGGGTGTTATTAAAGATAGGATTTGTGTAAGATATGGCACAGAAAATATTGAGACAAAAGGAGAAACTGCTGGTTATCAGCAGTTTCTTCTTTTGTTTCAATGTTTTCCCAAGCCTTTTCTATTAGGGACGTCAAAACCAGGTTTTGTTTGGGAAAGGATTAAAACGGGGTCTGAGCTTGGCAGCTGATAGAAGTTTTGGCTGATCTTCCAAATGCCATTGAAATTGATGCATATGAAACGAATTGGAGTAGTATTACATCATTTGATTTTGATTGTTTGAAATTTATTTTTCTCTTTTTATGCTCCAAGGAAATTTTTTCGGGGAGCATATAGTGGCCATGCTGTCCGTCCGTACTTGTGTCTGTCTGTCTGTCCATGGCCAGATCTCTGTAACCCTTGGACCAAATTCAATGAAACTTCACATGTGAACTCCCTGGGATAATCCCTAGGGACCCTTTTCTCCGTTTTTTAGCTCGACTTTTCGAAGAAAATGAGAGCTTATACTGTCACCCGGGCGTCGGCGTTGGCGTTGGCGTTGCAACAAAGGTTAAAGTTTTTTCAAACATCAATAATTTCCATACTATCAAAGGGATTCAACCCAAACTTGGAATACTTATTCACCATCACACCCTCTACCTTACTATCAGGGCCCATGACCCTGGCTTCACTATATTTGGAGTTATGCCCCCTTTGTACTTAGCAACTTAGAAAGTCCAGCACTTAGAAAGTCGAGCGCGCTGTCTTCGGACAGCTCTTGTTAACTTTAGGCTGGGTCATGGAAAAAGGGGCCTTAGTGTAAAAATTAATTTCTCTCTAATTTCTCTTCATCTAATTGGCAGAATATAGTGATATTTTTTACTCATGTGATAAATAGGATATTCTAGACCATATTTTATAAATGATGTGTGTACAAAATATATGTCATGGGAAAAGGGGGATTACTGTATGATAGTTTTTATATTGTGACAAACACTTATTGGGGAGCATAATCCTTCTATGACGGCTCTTGTTTTTTCGGAGGTTGGTACACCTTACCATGTGTTTCTGGCATTTTTATCCTCATACACAATTTGTAAATGGTTCATTCATTTGTGAGACAAATGACTTTATGTTAGATAAATTCCAACATAACTGACAGAAAGTTTTTTCAATACTATCAAAGCGATCAAAAGTCGAGCGCGCTGTCTGCGGACAGCTCTTGTTATTTTAAAGAGTCAATATTTTTCTGCTCATTTCTAATTAAGGGTTATGTAGGCATCAGTAGATCTAATCAAGTTACGGGCAAATAACTGGGACTTTTACATCAGGAGTCAGTGCAAAACCATTGTAAGTTAAAAACATTTTTTTATAGGCACTTACAAGTTGTGGGCTTTCCTATCTATTATTCTGTTGGCGATTATGCCAATCTCATCTCATATCATTGGCTATGTTTAAAAATGTCATAACTACAGCTTGAGTAAGATGGAGTTACTGCATTTTTAAAGTGACCGATGATAACGTCAATTTCCGAACTTTTAGAGTCCAATTTTGTGTTGATGTTTACCAAGAATACTTCATTGCTATATGGCCCTGAAATTAGTGAAATTATGTAAAATGTAAAATTATCAAAGTATACATTGTCAAAAAGGATTTCGTCTTTGGTATTCAAATAACATTCTGTATTTGAGCGTCTAATGATACTTAAGCATGTATTCACTTTAATTACACTTATTAATTACACTAACACTTCACTATATAAATATAACAGGAACTTAACTTGCTCAAATACAGAACAAGATGTTTCCTTTTTGGCATTCTCTCTGACTTGATACATGGGTATTTCATTGCTTGCGTCTGAAATATATACACTAGTATATTATTGTTAAATTTACATTCAAAATTTATACGCTGGTAAATTATTTGCATCAAAAATTCATATGCTGGTATACTGCTATTGGCTTCGTAAATTCATATGCGGGTAAATTCGTTCTTCGCTTCTGAAATTTATACGCTGGTATGTTGGTTGTTGACATCTGAAATTCATTCTCTGGTATAGCTCATGATTAATGACCTGGCAGAGCATCTCACTCGATAAGCATGGGCTGCTCTGCCAGGTCATGTATCAAGAGCTATATATTGGTTGATCCCATTTGAGACTACCCGCAAGATAATGGATTTGGAAAACATCATGGAAAATGAAGAAATTGCTTGTGACAAGCAATTTCTTCATTTCCCTCAATGTTTTCTATGTAAAAAGACCAAAAATGTAAAATTTCATTCACTTTTAATTGTTGTCTGCATCATGATGAGACTTTGATTTGGACTAGTCTAAAATTTTGCCGTTTGGTAATGGGTTAGTGATTGATTGCATCCCAGATGTAAATAAGTGTATATTGGTTGTTCCCATCCCAAATTCATACGCTGGTGTTTTAGTTGTTTGCGTTCGAAAATGTGTCATTGTCTGTTGGTCTATCAAACTGCTATGATTAAGTCTGTCATGTCTAAAAAAACAAGAGCCGTCATAGACGGATTATGCTCCCTGAATAAGTGTTAGTCACAGAATAAAAACTATCATACATTAAGCCCCCTTTTCCCATGACAGATTTTTTGTACACACATTCTTTATAGAATATGGTCTAGAACATCTAATTAGAGAAATTCTAATTTTTACATTAAGGTCCCTTTTTCTATGACACGGCCTCAAATTAAGAAACGGAGAAATGGCTTGCTAGGGATTATCCCAGGTAGTTCACATGTGAAGTTTCATTGAATTTGTTCCAAGGGTTGCTGAGATCTGGCTGTGGACGGACAGACAGATGAATGGACAGCTTGGCGACTATTTGCTCCCCCAAAATTTTTCGGGGAGCATAAAAATGCAGTATTCACACTCCGCATGGATTCGAAGTCACTTGTCTCTTGCCAATGGATGAACCACCAAAGAATTTTGTACTAGGGTTAGCAGTTGGGTGTTGTTTGATCTGAAACTAAAATCTAGCCGTCTCAATTTTACTGAATGACAAAAAAATGCTGATACTTATGTGCAATTTTCACATATTATAGTCTGTATCACACATCTTTTCTTTCACATTTATATTGACATCCGTTAGATTCTATGTTGCCGGAATTCAGTGAATTTGTGTATTGGCAACAAACCAGTGGATATTTAGAATTCTAGCTTCGATAGCATCAGTATCAATAGCATCAGTATCAATGCGGGTCTTGGACTCAAACTTTTTAAAAAGCAAAACATCAGTAAATGTTTCCCCACAACATATGGATTTGAATTGTTATGACAAAGTTGGAATGTCTTTAACCGCTCTTACTTGTTGCTCTCTTGCAATTCGACAATTACAAATAGCAATTGTTTTCTATGCTTTGCTTTCAGAGGTGAAATTGATTGGAAAGAAGGGCAATAATAGACTCTGTTAAGATCAGCTGGTCTCGAAGATGTGATAAAGATCCAATATGCCTGAGACAAAATGATTGATTCAAAAGGGCGATAAAAGACTTGGTTGAAGATCAGCTAGTCTCAAAGATGTCATTAAGATCCAATATGCTGGACACCAAATGATCGATTCAAAAGGACAATAATAGACTTGGTTAAGATCAGCTGGTCTCGAAGATTTGATAAAGATCCAATATGCCTGAGACAACAAGTAAGTACAGTTTGGCACTCATTATCTGGATGATGTTTTGACTAGTCCATTTTGAAAGCTGCTGAAGACAACTAAATTGAAGTGAATGAAATATTATTTGAATGCAATATCTCACAGAAAATGTTGATGTAAAAGTAAATACAAAATGATGATACAGTGATTTTTATACGCCGCCGGAGGCGGACGTATATTGGCGACATCTTCTCCGTCTGTCCGTCCGTCCGTCCGTCCGTCCACTTTTCTTGTCAACGCAACTCCTCCTAAGTTTCTGGCTGGATCTTCTTGAAACTTGGTCAATGTTATCACCTCAATTGGTAGATGTGCATGAAGGAAGGATTTTATGGTTCGTTGATTTTTGCCAGAGTTATGCCCCCTTAAAACTTAGTCTCTTGGGCTTATTGAAATTGCAGCCTTGTCAACGCAACTCCTCCTAAGTTTCTGGCTGGATCTTCTTGAAACGTGGTCAATGTTATCACCTCAATTGGTAGATGTGCATGAAGGAAGGATTTTATGGTTCGTTGATTTTTGCCTGAGTTATGTCCCTTAAAAACTTAGTCTCTGGGGCTTAATGATATTTCAGCCTTGTGAACGCAATTCCTTCCAGGTTTTTGACTGGATATTTATAAAAACCTTTTTGTGAACACAACTTTTTACAGCCCTTAGGTTTTTGAGTGAATATTTATAAATCCTTGTCAATGTCATTTTTTTGTCTCAAGTTTTATAAGTGGCGGCGTATATTGTGACCGTGGCACTCTTGTTGCTTTGTGCCTTAATGCTTTGCCAGCTAGACTTTTCTATGAGAGATATCAAAACACAATTTTTAGGGAACAATTTAATCAAGTAAAATTGCATCTGCCTTTAGCTTGAGGTCCCAGGTCGCATCATATCCTTTCTGACAAAAATGTTTCCCACCAATTGTTTGATAATTGTTAACTAATGTGGGTGAGCAGCTGGAGGCTGAGTTAGGATGTTGTGGTAGTACTGGTATGAGAAACGACAGGAATCCATGGTTAGGTGCTCCAGCCACCGCAATATGAACATAGCAGTTGAATAGGGCGTAAAGCCCCATTAACCCTTTCCCAAATGGCAAATATTTGAACTTCCGAATTTGAAAGCTGCTGTAGACATCAAAATGAATTCTGATAAAGACAGAATTGTGTATAATATTGTACAAAAAATATTGAGGCAAAAGGAGAAAATGCTGATTATCAGCATTTTCTTCTTTTGCCTCAATGTTTTTCCAAGCATATTCTATCAGGGATGTCAAAACCAGGTCTTGTTTGGGAAAGGGTTAAATCAATCTAGAACTTGATTTAACCTGTAATTACAAGATGTTCTAACAGTATAGTGGTACCATCAACATTGAGACTCAAATGTACTTTTAACTATTGACTGTCCTGCGTGAGAGGGGTGTTGTGATTACATCTAACGGTAAACGCCTTCTTAAAACCATGACGATTACATACCTGGCCCCGGTTTCTCAAAAAAACTTAAGTTTATTCTCATGAGTTCATGCTCAACTTCTATTCAATACCAATCAACGTTGATTGGTATTCAATTAAAGTTCACGTGGATTTCGTGCGATTTGAGCACGATGCTCAGATTTGAGCATGAGAAGATACTTAAGTTTTTTCGAGAAACCGGGGCCTGGTTTACCTGTTCAGTTTGACTCGTCTGTCCAGAGGTCATGGTTTATTTATACCATTGATTTATCAATATACTCATACCTGTAAAATCGAAACACTGACTCCTTTTGAAAGTTCTACTGCATAAATTTTAAGAAAAATATGTACCGGTAACTTTATGTGCATTTTGTCCTTTCTGCTTTACTTTTATGCACAGCTCTGTCAGTATACTTTCTGACATTAACTCATTACCAAACAACAAAATTTTAGGGCAGTCCAAATTGAAAGATCCTGCAGACGACAATTTTAATTTTTAATTTTTAGGTCTTTTTGGATGGAAAACATTGTGGTAAATGAAGAAATTGCTTGTCACAAGCATTTTTCTTCATTTTCCACGATGTTTTCCAAAGCCTTTATCTTGTGGGGAGTCAAAAGGAGTCACTGTGTTATTGGGTTAAACAAGTCATTTGTCTCTTGACAAACAGAAGTGGATAATTGAAGTGGGATAGCAGTTGGAAGCTTGGATTGAATATCCTGGTAGTATACCTCACGATAAATGACCTGGCAGAGCAGCCCATGCTAATCGAGTGGAGTGCTCTGCCAGGTCAATTCTCGTCCACTATACTGGTGTGAAAAATTCCACAAAATACGCACAGTCTGATCAGGATCCATGTTGTTCTCTAATAGCTTCTTCGTGACCTGTAGTAACTTAAAGAGAGCAGCAATGGATGCATATTGGACAGCATTTGACAACAGGCTGATCTTCAGACTCAATTTTTAGAAATGCTTTTAGGGACGTTTTTCCAGATCCCGGCTCATTTATAATTTCAGACAACCATCAACAGAGATGATAGAAACCGTGGACTAAGCCATCTTGATTCCTGGAACTATTTCCGAGAGATGTGGAGCAAGACTTTATTTTGATCAAAATTGACAATATGAACAGAAATCTACATGGATTGGATCAAATGGAGTTTCATGTCCCACTCAACCATAAGAATATGGACCTCAGTTTGAAGTCTTGTTCGAAAGACTGGACTACCGGGGAATCGTGCAAGCGTCCAAAATCAACATGAAACCAGAGCTACAGATAACACGATGGATAATCATGTAATACAATATTTTCAGAAAATCTTCAATAATTTTGTAATTACTGGACTGATTTGAATTCGGTTTGAAGCAGAGAATGTGGACAGATGTCACGCATTAGATGGATGTGGTTGATTTTTGAAAAATCAACTGATAAAAAAGTTATTGAAGATAAACCAAAATTTTGGTTTATCTTCAATAACATTTTTATCAGTTGATTTTTCAAAAATCAAACACATTCAGCTTATTCCTGGCATATTCCCACCTTCTCTGCTTCAAACGGAATTCAAATTGGTCAAGTATTAAAAAAAGATATTGAAAATTATCGGAAATTCAGTCATGTGATCATACACGGTGGATAAGAAGGGAGATGACTTATCAAAATGAAATATTTCACTTATTGTTCATCAAATCCTATATTGTGGGTACTCATTAGAATCATTGAGAGGATTTTATTTAGTACCAACAACATTGGATTTAGAAAAACTCTATATCGGGGATACTCATTAGAAATGTCTTGAGACAATTCAAATGAGTACCACCAACATAGGGTTTAACACTTTCCCAAACAAGACCAGGTTTTGACATCCATAATTGAAAAGGATTGGGAAAACATTGAAACAAAAGAAGAAACTGCTGATAACCAGCAGTTTCTCCTTTTGTCTCAATATTTTCTGTGCCATATTTTACACAAATCCAATTTTTATCAACACTCATTTTGTCATTTTTGGCAGTTTTTGTAGTGGATCACCCTAAAATTTTGTTGTTTGGGAAAGGGTCAACCATTACAAAACAGCATAATATTATGGTGCTGCAATTTAAAAGCTGCTTCAGACTACAAAGTAGATGTTAATGAACTTACCGTGATGTGTACAATATAGCTCGGAAAATATTGAGGCAAAAGGAGAAAATGCTGATCATCAGCATTTTCTTTTCTTTTTTTTTTTTTTATCTCGTTTGGAAAATATTGAGGCAAAAGGAGAAAATGCTGATTTGAAACCTGCTGCAGATGACGAATTGATGTTGAGTATTTGTACAATAGAACCCAGAAAATATATCTTGGCAAAAGGAGAAAATGCTGGTTATCAGCATTGTCTTCTTTTGGCTCAATGTTTTCCTGAGCCTATTCTGCTTTGGATATCAATACCTGGTCTTGTTTAGGAAAGGGTCAACTCTTTTCTGAACAAGATCTAGTTTTGATGTCACAAATAGGAAATGTTGGTATAATATTTTGAGCTTATTGATCAGGGACTTAACCCTTTCCCAAACAAGACTTGGTTTCGACGTCCCTAATAGAAAATGCTTGGGAAAACATGAAAACAAAAGAAGAAACTGCTGATAACCAGCAGTTTCTCCTTTTGTCTCAATATTTTCTATGTCATATTTTACACAAATTCTACCTTTAATAACTTCCATTTTGTCATTTGTGGCAGTTTTTGAAGAGGATCACCCTAAAATCTTGCCGTTTGGGAAAGGGTAATGTCCAAGGATTCAACATGCCACAATCCTGGTGTCATGGGCATCTACTTTGTTGGTTACAAAGGTCACGGTGTATAATCATGTGACTCAGAATTTCCAATAATCTTCAATATCTTTTTTAACACTTGACCAATTTGAATTTGGTTTGAAGCAGAGAAGGTGGTGGGAAAATGCAAGGAATAATAGTCCAGCAGATTAATTGGATTTTTCACCAAAACCATGCATTTAGTGATGCAAGCATGAAACTTGGCACAAACATTCATATTGGGTCTCTCTTTAGAAAAAACCCGTTAGCCACCTGAAATTTCAACATGGCGGCCATTTTTCAAGATGGCCGCCAAATCGCAATAGGAGTTATACCCCTACTAACTTTGTATACACTTTAAGGGCGAATTCTCAAGGAATTAAATGTTAAAATTACTGCAATGTGCAAAGGGATGAAGAAAATGGCAAAAAGTTGTACTAATGTGTCAATATGGTCGCTTTTCGTCAACATGGCCGCCAGTTTATCCGAAAAATCCATTTTTCATATCTTAATCTATTTTTCTGCAGCAGAAATCTTCATTTTTCCCGAAGAGCATTCCAGAATCGTTACTAGTCTCCTACTTCCTAATTGCTACATCCTGCGATAGAGAAGTTTCTTTGAAAATATACGAAAGAATGTTATGAATCAACCAGGCATACATTATAAACCGCACTCCTGTGAAACCTAGAAAAAGGTCCGGTGTCGGTTAAGCAAAATTCTATTTTTATTTGGACGATTGTTAAGTGTTCAATATGCAATCTAGTGAGCTATATATTTGAGCCGGGATCAGGAAAAACGTACCTTAAAGCATTTTTAAAAATTGAATTTCAAGATAAGCCTGTTGTCAAATACAGTCCAATATGCATCCATGCCGCTTTTTTAAAGTTACTACAGGTCTCAAAGAAGCCATTAGACTGTGCGTATGCACAGGCTGATCCGGATCTATGTTGGGCTCAAAAGCCTTAAGGGACGTTTTTCCAGATCCTGGCTCATTTATATCATAATATGTCTGTCCTACCGCATAACGTTTGTTGTATGCATTAACTAGATAGCTGCATCTGATTGGACAAGATGTTCAAACGAAGGAGAGCCGAAACAGTAGTAATGGGGCATTGAATACTAAAATGGTGTAGATCCCATACCAATATTTCAGCTAATAAATGGCTGGAGAAGTAGGATCTCACCTTAATCATGGGTTTGGATTTCAGTTTAAACTTATTGGCACACAATGTATCCATAAATAAGGATATACTGTTAAATTGTTGCCCCAAGACTTCTTCTGCTTGAAGAAGCTCATTCTGTAGCAACAATACCTGGTCATATTCAAGTCATTACTGCTAATCAACATATCTTCGAAATTGCTAGAATGATTCAATGGCAGTTGCCAGAACAGAACGATGAAGACAAATTTGCTATCATGCTAACATATTCAAATTGATGCTCAAAATCTATTGATACTCCAATACACTTTCTTGGTTGGGCCGACGCTATTGTAGATGCTGATTGAGCTCCTAAAGCTGCAAGTGGAACTCTAGAATGATAATATCTGTCCGTTTCTATTGTTACTAGAACATGACCAGTTCACATATCAAAAGTTATTTGTACAACCACACCAAATGTGAATATAAATAATACGGCAATGCAACTAATGAACATGATGACACTTGTCATTATTTTTTGGCCTTTTGCCCCAGGCACGTCATATTGAGCGTCTATAGTTTCTTTTTAATACGCATGAATAGTCGTATAATGTTATGGCACTAGTCGTCTGTCTGTCTGCTCCTCCATCTGTTTTTTTGTCCTTATCAATGTCTTATGTGTGCAACTCCTCTTACAGTCTCTATCAGAAGATAATCAAACATGAAAGAATGAATTTCCACTCCAGAGTGTCTAGTAAATTGTTGTACATGCCACTCTAGCCATTCTTGAATTATCCGCCATCAAATTGAAAATATGCCCTATTTCTTATCGTACGATTATGTTTTGAGTAACTTCTTGTAACAAAAAATCTGATAGGTCCAATCTTATTTCTCATGCAATCAGATGTATTGTTACGCAGTTTACACAAAAACGTGGTCGTAATATCGTTGATAACACGGGCCCTAGCTCCTGGTGATCGACAGCTAAAGATCATAAAATAAAATTGTAAGCCTTTCTCGAAGTTGTTCGTAACTTGCTAATCATGAGGAAGCTACCTCATATAAATCTTTCCTTATTAAAATAGATATTTCCCAGTTGCATTAATTTGGGGCTGAAAAATTCACACCAATATTAAGTCCCAAATTGCCCAATTTCTGGAAACCAAAGCTGCAGCCGCAGATACAAGACCAGTGGTTTATGCCATCATAGTTGATGGATCAGTTGACGCTTCATGGGTATTCATAGGTCAATAGAGTTCATATTTAATGTACCCTAAAAGCTAAAACTAGGGTAAAGCATAGACAATACATCGAATACAGAGTAACTGACCAAAGACAGTCCACCTAAGTAAAGCGTTTATGGTTGGGGACAATGTCAATAAGAACAACTCTGATTTTCCAATTTCTGGCTGAACAAATTGTTCAGATACGCCAGCAACATATTGTCATATTGTAACAAGGGAATAAAGAGATATGCACAGCCAGATTCGAGGGGACTGTGTCTTGTAAACACGAGGAAATATGCATTTGATGATTAAGCCAGCAACAAAGATGTCCTTGTCATATTAATGATATTTGTGTTAAAGAGCTTTCGTTTAGGGTATCACTTTATGGTGGATGTCACTACATACGATATTGTATATATTGTATTTGTTTTGGGTATAAAGCGAGAGAAAGTGAGAGATACTCCTGTAGTTCATGCCTTCACTGGCTGTGATGTTTTTTCAGCTTTACGGGATAGGGCAAGAGACTGCTATCTGCTATCCAGAAAGTAATTGGCAAAACAGATCAAGAAACATTGGTCATCCATATAAAAGACTAAATCTTTCTCTTTTTATTGCCACTGTAAGACTGGAAATGTTTGCACACTTAGTTATATGATGCAATATCCCAAGCTAGCGCAACTTTGGAATACACACAAAGCTTGACGTTCATCAAGCAGAATACACATGGGGGTCAGATAACTACCCATGAAATGGAAGTACTGAGGCCCCCTGAATGGCAGTGAAAGTAATAAAGCAGCACATGGCATATTGTCTGGAATCACTTCCATCAATTGCTGTGGCTGCAAGAAGGCATGAAAAAATTGATGCTATCGGTAAAGCCTACCCTGCCCTGGTTTCTGCAGATGTAAATGCTGAAGCTCGAGGAAAGCATGTTGGTAAACTATGTATGTAACGATTTAAGGAGACCCAGGCTAGATAATCTATGTAACCAGGTTGGAGTAAATTTACGAACATATTACACCGTTGCGTCCTACAAGTACGTCACATTATTATTTCTGACCAAAACGAAAGGAATTATAGAGCTGGTACCAAGTAAAATAACATCCTATTGAAAAACAGCTTCCCATTACCGTTACTAGAAATTAAAATGACCTCAATGTTAAGAAGATACCGCCTTGAAGAAGAAAGCCAACATGAACTTTACTACATTTTTTTTGGAAAGAAACAATATGCCTAAAGGTTGATAAAATCCGCTTATTTTTCCCAGTTTTGCAAAAAAAAAAGGTGAAAGAGGGATTTTATGCATAAAATATGCTGAAATTCTGTTTTCTTGTGTTTAAAAACATACATTTGGGTATAAAAATTACAAAAATCGGTCAATTATATCCTGTTTTAGGGTGAAAACGATATTTTCAAATCGGCAATGGCGGCCATCTTGAAAAATAGCGGCCGTCTTGAATTTTTGAGTGGCTAATGGGGTTTTATGAAACTGCATGGTCTTAGAATGTATGTGCCAAATTTGATGCTTGCATCATTAAATGCATGATTTTTACACTAATCTGCTTAGCTATAAGCTGGACGTGTTTGGATTTTGGAAAATCAACTGATAAAAAAGTTATGGAAGATAAACCAAAATTTTGGTATATCTTCAATAACTTTTTAGTCAGTTGATTTTTGAAAAATCAACCACGGCCATCTAATGCGTGACGTCTTTCCACATTCTCTGCTTCTAATTGAATTCAAATCGGTTCAGTATTTACAAAATTATTGAAGATTTTCTGAAAATATTGAATCACGTGATTATCCACCGTGTAGGTGAAAGCTTAAGCTGTAATAGATCGAGCCTTCATATTTCATGCATGGATCACTTTTCTGCCATGACCTTTTATTTGGGACCATGACCTTTCACCTTATGACATTGACCTTACGTTACAAAAAATTAACCAGGCTTCTTTTGATTGCGCTTTTAAAGATAGTCTTGATTTTTCAAACGTGGACACCTACCAAGCCCTTTCATTTTGGAACATAACATCTGACCCTTTGAGGACAGCTCTTGTTAAAAAATATGGTAATGCTGTACATCCTATGTTGCGTCTCATACTCTTTAGGTTGTTATATATAGATTTTGCTAATAGTTTTTAAGGGTAGATTTTTGCTTTTCAGGAATAAATTTGTGAGCAGTTTTACTGAATGCAGACCAGCAGACCAGCAGATAAAAGGGGATGAAGACATTCTATATATTTTATTTTGAATCCAAACCCTATGTTGTGGGTAACCATTTGTGTCGTCTTGATTAGACGATTCCATTGAGAATCAACAACATCAGGTTTTTATTTGAAACATTTAATCTTGTTTAACCCCTTCTAAACAAAACCTTGTTTTGATGTTCCTTATACACAATTTTGGAATACTTTGGGACAAAAGAAAAATTGGGACCGTCCAAAACTTTGCCCTTTGGGAAATGGTTAAGAACGATGCATATGTGGAATATTGAGGGATCCCCCATAGATGCATTTAAGACAAACTAGTGGATGGAATTTACCGGTGTTCTATCCATTGGTTTGTCTTTCATTTATCCCTTTCCCAAACAACGAAAGTTTAGACGGGTACAGATTCAAAAATGCGGTATTTCTAGTAAGAAAACCATAGAAGTCTCTATCTTGTAGGGTGTGTTTATGTTAGAATGGGTTAAAGAATAGATTGTAATAAATTGTTTAATTCTACAATTCTAGGTTCCTTTTACCATGAAGATTTCTAGAGCCACCCACCGCAGTATTTTGCAGCAATGGGACTTAACAGTCATGTATATTTCTTTACAGAATTCTTTATCATGGAATTGGATACCAACATTGATCCAGATCAGCTTTCGCACTCTTATTCGGGGAGCATAACCACGGTGTATAATCACCTGACTTAGAATTTCCAATAATCTTTAATAACTTTGTCAATACTTAACCAATTTGAATTCGGTTTGAAGCAGAGAAGGCGGAAAAATGTCAGGAATAACCTGGACATAGTAGATATTTTAAAATTCAACTGATAAAAAAGTTATTCAAGATAAACCAAAACTTTTTTTATCAGATATTTTTAAAAAATATAAGAAGTTCATCTAATGTGTGACGTCTGTCCAACTTCTGTTTCCAACCGAATTCAAATCGGTCCCATATTAACAAAATTATTGAAGATTTTCTGAAATTGTTGCACCATGTGATTATCCACCGTGATAACCCCGCTTTTGATTATTGATCAGAGCAACAGATAAGAGGGAGTGCAGACAATCTGATTCATCTATTTCTAATCAAAACCTCATGTTGTGGTAACTTTTAAATCTAAACCTGATGATTCAAATGAGTAACCACAACATAGGGTTTGATGATCATTTGGTGTTGAATAGCTATCACAACCTCTTATCTGTAGCTATGATAGAAAATAAAAGATGGACTCTTCATTTATGGGATACTAGATAAAGTATAGTAGTTTGCTTCGGTACCGCTTCTTTTACGGTACCGCGGTATTCCAAACAGTGTTCATTTGTGAACGAAGTATCACCTACCAACTGCGTGCATTAGCAAAATTAAAAGCAAAATCATTTACTCTGATCATTGGTGATTACTTTTAATAAAATTTCGGTTGCATTTGATTTACTTTAGAAAGAGAAATCATGGAATGTTTTCATGTCCCCATTTATTATTGATTTTTCTGGACGCCATTAGGTACCGTGGTACCCAAGAGGACCATCCTATAGTGTGGTTATTGAGCTTATCGCTGCTTTTCTTTGAAAACCTCGTATCTGCAGCTTAAAACAAGCTGCAGATACAAGGTTTTTGCAGAAAAGCGACGTTATCTTAAATCATTTTGATATTGAACACGACACAGTGATGTACAGCATTTTACTTGACTTTTTTTTCTAAAACTTACAGCTAACCTTTAAATCATGCGCAATTCAAGATGGGCTTTGATATTTCACCTACAAACATCTCGTACGATTCAATTTATTTGGGACGATGACCATTGACTTTGTGACCTTGAGTTTGATGTACTTTTTAGCTAGCAGGGACTTTATGTCCGGGGAGCTACTATTACAGATAGAGCCTTCATATAATAGCGTTAATTCACGTTTTTGAGGTCGTTAACATTCACAGAGGCCCAAGAAATACGTTAACGCCCGACTGCGAAGCAGGAGGGTCGTTTTCGTATTTTGCGGGCCTCTGCGAATGTTAACGACCGAAAAATACGTGAATTGACGCTATTATTGCATAAAAAGCCTAAAATTCCAATGATTACTTACCCCAAACCCCTTGATATGTGCCAAAAATGAACCGAGGTGAGATAAGAAAATGTCCGCCATTGTTGTTTTGTTCTGATAAATCTTCCGAGAATTTTTTGTTATGCGTGACGTCGGTAAAACAACGTTACGTCATAATTTGGCGCCAAAAGACGAACGTCGCTTATTTAACGTAAGACGTTGAGAATGTTGCGGGAAAAGAGACAATTGTTTATTTTGAAGGGTCAACTCGAGGATATTTGAGTGCAAAACCGGTCCGATATCGCACGTGAATCTGCCGATTAATGCACGATTTCTCTGGATATCCGCCCGGTTTCTTCTCGTTATTCAATGTCGATAACGGCCCAAAAACACACTTTTTAGGCAATAATATTATTTCATATATGGATACCTTGAGCCTTGACCTTGAGACCATGACCTTCGACCTAGTGAACTTCGACCTAGTGATCTTGGACTCATTTTTTTTGTGACCAGCTCTCATATAGGCGAGCTACGTTGTTTGCGGACAACTCTTGTTAGAGTTATTGCCCTTTGTTGATTTTCTGATCTGAATTATACTTTGTTTTGAGTAAATGAGTAACAAATATTAAAATTAGATACATTGATTGTGAATATTTTTCTACTTATGATGGAAATATGGAGGCTTTAGGTTATCAATTGAAATCCACTCTATACCACGGCTGTTTTTACACATGTAATGAAAAAAAGATGAGAAAACATTAAGACAAAGGAAGAAATAGTTTATAACAAGAATTTCATTCTTTTGCTCTTGTATTTTCTATAGTAGATCTATATCATACATAATTTATAATTTAGCACATAAAATATTGTGGTGAAAGGAGAAAATACTGGTTACAATCAGTGCTGGTAACCACCATTATCTTCTTCAAGGTGTCTATTTGTCTAGTACTGGACGAATAACACATATAGCTAAGTGCTATATGTACAGTACAGTATTGGTCGAATAGCCATTTACATTATTCGTCCCATATCGGATGAATAATGTAAATGGCTAACCGTCTTCTAGGGACATGTCTTCTACTACTAGGGACATTAAAACCATGTCTTGTTTGGGAAAGGGTTAATCAATGATTTTCTCTGTATATTATGTATACCACACTTTTAATTCAATAAAATACACTTTTTGCCCATTATCCCTTTTCCTAATGACAAAAATGTAGCAGGGTCCGATTCCAAAGCTGTTGGTAGATGTCAAAATGGATTCTAATGAAGATAGGATTTGTGTAGAATATAGCTTGGAAAATATTGAGGTAAAAGGAGAAAATTCATTTTCTTTTTTTGCCTTAATGTTTTCCCAAAACTTCCATTAAAGACGTCAAAACCAGAAGCGGGTTCTTTAGAGCGAGATTTCTTAAGATTTCTTAAGGTATTTGGATAAAGCGTTTTTAAGTCGTGACTTTGACCAAGCTGTTCCGAATGCTCCATATTTATACAAATGACGTCATTTGTATAAAGTATGGAACATTCGGAACACCGCGGTTTATGAAATATGGAGTGTTCGGAACAACTCCGTCGAATTTCTTTTATATTGTTTGTACAGAGTTGACAGAGGGGTTCCGCACGAAGTATAGGGTAATGGCGCCTCCCATTGAGCGTCTTAAAAATCTTTCTGAAAAGAACGCTTTATCCTAAAATATCTTAAGAAATCTCAAGATATCTCAAGAAATCTCGATCTAAAGAACGTGCCTCAGGTCTTGTTTTGGAAAGGGTAAAAAAGTTCTCCAAGCCTATAATGTAACACTACCTCTTTTTTAATCCCCTACCGGCAAAGCCGAAGGGGACTTAAGGTTTGCAGTCTGTCAGTTGGTCCGTCCGTCCATCAGTCAGTCCGATGAATTAGTTTTCCGGACTTTTTTTTCTAAACATTGGTAGCTATTGATCAGACTTTTGATATGTAGACCCGCATTGATTATACTTACAGAACAAGTAGGTAGGGGACTTGGTATTGTTTTGCAATACTTCAGAATGCTTGTTGACTTATAATATAACAGGCTTTTGAAACAATTGTGGAGAAATGAGAAAATGCTTATAAATAACAAGCATTTTCTCCTTTCCCTCAATACTTTCAGTGTCAATATAAATGGGCAAATACCAAGGGATAAAAAGAAATTGCTGAATTTGATAATCATCAATTTCTTCTTTTTCTCTCAATATTTCTATGCTTTAACATTCATGTACATTTTGCATAATAAATTTTTAACATTACTGTTTTAATTTATTGATGTCCATATTTCAAGCTATTTTTGCTATAATAGATTCACAATTGTTAAACAAGAGTGATTAGTTATAAACTGTTTTGGGTTATCATTCTCGTTTAACCCTTTCCCACACAATGACGCTTTTGGACGCCCCCTAAAAAAGGCTTTGGAAAACATTGTGGAAAATGAAGAAATTGCTTGTGACAAGCAATTTCTTCATTTCCCACAATGTTTTCTACCAAGAGATACCAAAAAATGTTAAATTCAGAAACGTCTTCTGCCTCTTAACCCTTCCCCACGAACTTACGCAAGAATTTCTCGTAGATTTGAACGTAAGTTACGCAAAAACTTACACAAATCTTAGTAAAACGGGCCCCTGGTTGTGAAGTCCCCAATAGAATCTGGAAAACATTGAGACAAAAGAATGCTGATAATCAGAATTTTCTTTTATCTCAATATTTTCTTAGCTACATAAATAATACTTAAATCCCATCTTTATCGACATCCATATTATCATTTATAGCAGCTTTCAAATTTGACTACCCTAAAATTTGGCTGTTTTGGAAAAGGTTAAAATGGATGCATGTACCAAAAAACTCATTCAACCTATAGTGGTCCCACAATATTCTGATTCCCGCAAAACAATAAAATATATTTGAGCCGTCACGCTAAAGGGACCTTATAGGAAGTGTGAAAAATATTGATTCTAGTCTTTCTGAGTAGTCTGCGCAGCCAGACTAAGGCCGACACTTTTCACTTGTATGTATACCTCACGATAAATGACCTGGCAGAGCAGCCCATGCTAATCGAATGGAATGCTCTGCCAGGTCAATTCTCGTCCGCTATAATTTCTGAATCTGTAATGTTTTCCCAATCTTACTATATGTTCATTTTTCGCATACGGAATCTTGGTGACCTGTGCCGAGTCTGAAAAGTTTGCCAAAATTTGGATTTTTGGAGTTCAGATAAGGTCCCTTTTAGCATGACGGGTCACACATATCAATCATGTTATGCAGATCAAAACGAAACTATATCGATGATAATCAGTATTTTGTTGGAATATTGATCATAAATAAATCATGACCTCTTGACAGACGAGTCCAACTAAGAAGGTAAATCAGGTTTTCGGAACCCATTTGCTTAAATTCAACCGTTGTTACTATATTTGATTTAAAAACAAGGGTCTCATTAATACATTTGACATTTTGGCTTGATGAAAATTGAGAAAAGGAGAAAACCATGGTCGATGGTGTCATTCTTCTTTACTCCTGATGTTTTCAATAACCAGGTTCGCTGCCAGTTTTAGGGACATCAAACCAAAGATTGTCTAAAACATCGGTTTTGATGTCCCAAAATGCTTGGAAAATCATTGAGGCAAAAGATAAAATTTCTGATTTTCACCATTTGTTCCAATACTTTTATAATTAATTAGTCCCCTACCGGTGTTCACACCGGAGGGGACTATAGGTTTGCCCTCCGTCTGTCCGTCCGTCCGTCAGTCTGTCCGTCTGTCTGTCCGTCCGTCTGTCCGCTCAAATCTGGATCCCGCGATAACTTAATAACTAAGCAAGCGTTTTTGATGAAAGTTGGTATGTGACTAGATGGCAATGTGTAGATTATGCACATCATTTTATTTTTGTTTTTCGACTTAAATTGAGGTTGCTATGGTTACAGAAATAGTGAAAATATGGCCAAAAATGGGATCCTGCGATAAGATAATAACTAAGCAAGCTAGTTTGATGAGACTTGGTATATGACTATATGGCAATGTGTAGATTATGCACATCATTTTATTTTTGTTTTTAGACTAAAATTGTTGTTGCTATGGTTACGGAAATAGTGAAAATATGGCAAAAAATATTGGATCCTGCGATAAGTTAATAAGTAAGCAAGCTAATTTGATGAGACTTGGTATATGACTAGATGGCAATGTGTAGATTATGCACATCGTTTTATCTTTGTTCTTTGACGAAAAGTGTGGTTGCTATGGTAACGGAAATAGTGAAAATATGGCAAAAAATGGATCCTGCAACTTAATCTATTATTGATTACCATATTGAGTCAATGTGAAGCCGGTAGGGGACTTTATGTGTTGCATACAACACCAGATACTTGTTACTTTAATAATTATACTTAAATCTTATCATTATCGACACCCATTTTGTCATTTGCAAGTTACAGCAGCTTATTTAGTAACACTTTCCCCAAAAAAGAACGGGATTTGAAGCCACTATAAAAAAAGGCTCGTGAAACCAAAGGAAGAACAAATCTGCCAGGTAACAATTATTTCCCCTGTGTAGTGTTACCTCCCCTACATAGAGTTACCTCCCCTACATTGAGTTACTTCCCCTATATTGAGTTACTCCCCCTACATAGAGTTACTCCCCCTACATAAAGTTACTCCCCCTACATAAAGTTACCTCCCCTACATTGAGTTACTTCCCCTATATTGAGTTACTCCCCCTACATAAAGTTACCTCCCCTACATTGAGTTACTTCCCCTATATTGAGTTACCTCCCCTGTATACAGTTACTTCCCCTACATAGAATTACTTCCCCTGTATAGTGTTACCCCCCACATTGAGTTACTTCCCCTACATAGTTATTTCCCCTGTATAGTGTTACCTCCCCTACATTGAGTAACCTCCCCTACATAGAGTTACTTCCCCTACAGAGTTACATCCCCTACATAGGGTTACCTCCCTTACATAGGGTTACTTCCCCTACATAGGTTTACTTCCCCTACATAGGGTTACCTCCACTACAATAAGTTACTTCCCCTACAATGAGTTACCTCCCCTACATTGAGTTACTTCCCCTGTATAGTGATACCTACCCTACATTGAGTTACCTCCCCTATATTGAGTTACCTCCCATATATTGAGTTACCTCCCCTACATAGAATTACCTCCCCTGTATAGAGTTAATTCCCCTACATAGAATTACTTCCCCTGTATAGTGTTACCCCCCTACTTTGAGTTACTTCCCCTACATAGAGTTACTTCCCCTGTATAGTGTTGCCTCCCCTGTATAGTGTTACCTCCCCTACATTCAGTTACCTCCCCTACATAGGGTTACTTCCCCTTCAAAGAGTCACTTCCCCTACAAAGAGTTACTTCCCCTGTATAGTGTTGCCTCCCCTGTATAGTGTTACCTCTCCTACATTGAGTTACCTCCCCTACATTGAGTTACTTCCCCTGTATAGAGTTACCTCCCCTATATTGAGTTACCTCCCATATATTGAGTTACCTCCCCTGTATAGAGTTACTTCCCCTACATATAATTACTTCCCCTGTATAGTGTTACCCCCACATTGAGTTACTTCCCCTGTATAGAGTTACTTCCCTTGTATAGTGTTACCTCCCCTACATTGAGTTACCTCCCCTACATTTAGTTACTTCCCCTACATTGAATTACCTCCCCTACATTGAGTTACCTCCCCTATATTGATTTCCTCCCCTATATTGAGTTACTTCCCCTACATTGAGTTACCTCCCCTACATTAAGTTACCTCCCCTACATTGAGTTACCTCCCCTACATTGAGTTACCTCCCCTATATTGATTTTCTCCCCTATATTGAGTTACTTCCCCTACATTGAGTTACCTCCCCTACATCGAGTTACGTCCCCTACATTGAGTTACTTCCCCTACATAGAGTTACCTCCCCTACATTTAGTTACTTCCCCTACATTGAATTACCTCCCCTACATTGAGTTACTTCCCCTATATTGAGTTACTCCCCCTACATAAAGTTACCTCCCCTACATTGAGTTACTTCCCCTATATTGAGTTACCTCCCCTGTATACAGTTACTTCCCCTACATAGAATTACTTCCCCTGTATAGTGTTACCCCCCACATTGAGTTACTTCCCCTACATAGTTATTTCCCCTGTATAGTGTTACCTCCCCTACATTCAGTTACCTCCCCTACATAGGGTTACTTCCCCTTCAAAGAGTCACTTCCCCTACAAAGAGTTACTTCCCCTGTATAGTGTTGCCTCCCCTGTATAGTGTTACCTCTCCTACATTGTGTTACCTCCCCTACATTGAGTTACTTCCCCTGTATAGAGTTACCTCCCCTATATTGAGTTACCTCCCATATATTGAGTTACCTCCCCTGTATAGAGTTACTTCCCCTACATATAATTACTTCCCCTGTATAGTGTTACCCCCCACATTGAGTTACTTCCCCTGTATAGAGTTACTTCCCTTGTATAGTGTTACCTCCCCTACATTGAGTTACCTCCCTACATTTAGTTACTTCCCCTACATTGAATTACCTCCCCTACATTGAGTTACCTCCCCTATATTGATTTCCTCCCCTATATTGAGTTACTTCCCCTACATTGAGTTACCTCCCCTACATTAAGTTACCTCCCCTACATTGAGTTACCTACCCTACATTGAGTTACCTCCCCTATATTGATTTTCTCCCCTATATTGAGTTACTTCCCCTACATTGAGTTACCTCCCCTACATCGAGTTACGTCCCCTACATTGAGTTACTTCCCCTACATAGAGTTACCTCCCCTACATTTAGTTACTTCCCCTACATTGAATTACCTCCCCTACATTGAGTTACCTCCCCTATATTGATTTCCTCCCTATATTGAGTTACTTCCCCTACATTGAGTTACCTCCCCTACATTGAGTTACTTCCCCTACATTGAGTTACTTCCCCTACATTGAGTTACCTCCCCTACATTGAGTTACCTCCCCTACATTGATTACCTCACCTATATTGAGTTAACTTCCTAACATTGAGTTACTTTCCCTACATTGAGTTACCTCCCCTACATTGAGTAACCTCCCCTACATTGAGTTACCTCCCCTATATTGATTTCCCTCCCCTATATTGATTTCCTCCCCTACATTGAGTAACCTCCCCTACATTGAGTTGCCTCCACTATATTGAGTTACCTCCCCTATATTGAGTTACCCCCATACATTGAGTTACTTCCCCTACATTGAGTTACCTCCCCTACATTGAGTTACCTCCCCTACATTGAGTTACCTCCCCTATTTTGAGTTACTTCCCTTACATTGAGTTACTTCCCTTACATTGAGTTACTTCCCTTACATTGAGTTACTTTCCCTACATTGAGTTTATTCCCCTACATAGAATTACCTCCCCTAAATTGAGTACCCTCCCCTTAATTGAGTTACCTCCCCTGTATAGAGTAAGCTCCCCTGTATAGAGTAAGCTCCACAGTAGAGTTACTTCCCCTGTATAGTTTCATCCCCTGTATAGAGTTACCTCCCTTGTATAGAATTACCTCCCCTGTATAGAATTACTTCCCCTGTATAGAATTACATCCCCTACAGAGAATTACCTACCCTACAGAGAATTATCTCCCCTTTATAGTTATTTCCCCTACATAGTTTCTTCCATTCTATAGAGTAAGTTAACCTGACCTAACCTAACTACTTATCCTACATAGTTACTTCCCTTATATAGTTACTTATCCTACATAGAGTTACTTCCATTTACAAGAGTTACTTCACCTACATAGTTACCTCCCCTACATACAGTTACTTCCATTACATAAAGTTACTTCCTCTATGTAGAGTTACTTTCGTTACAATGTGATACTTTCCTTACTCTTTCGACATCACTTTTTTTCTCATCTGCAACTCCTGTTAAGCGATTACAGGGTGTTCACGGTTTGAGCAAAGCAAAATTCCCTGACTTTTCCCTGACTAAAATCAAATTTCCCTGACTTATGTTTTTACCGTATTTTGCACATTAATTTATGAAGATGTTGGACTCCTCCACCCCTACAGTCAACCCTCATCCTGAAAAAGAAGTATTAGCTGGGGAGGCAAGGGGCCCTAGTCCCTTCAGTTTCTTCTAAAAGAATAATTTGGAATAATGAATACTACTTATCACATTATTTATAATGTTATTGTTATTATCAGTATTATCATTATAGCCAATCATGAAGAAACTGCCTTAGCCTTCATTTTTTTATCTTTTTATCATTCATACACCAATTATTTCAAAATTCCCTGACTTTTGCTTAAACTGGAAAATTCCCTGACCAATTCCAAAATTCCCTGACCTTGAAAAAATATTTTTTTCCCTGACTTTTTCCCTGACCGTGGACACCCTGGATTACCAGACAACAAAACAATGTTGCAGATGACAACCCAAAATAAATGACTTTTTTTTTTGGGGGGGGGGGGGGGGGAGGTCTGTGTCTAGATTTTTTTCATCAACAAGATAAGTGCCAATATATAGACAAGATGGCCCTGCATCGCTCACCTGAGAGGACTTTGAGACAAACATCTTGCAATCTTCAAACATGACCCACTTTTTACATGACCCACATATCATTAAGATAAACATTCTGAACAATTTTCACTATGATGAGTAAATATTTAGGTTCTTAGAGCAAAAACAAGATTTGACCTTTTGACCTAGTTTTAAACCTAACATTAGCCACTTTCTACATGACCCATTTATCATCAAGATAACCAATTTTCACAATGATGAATAAATATTTTGATATTTTAGAGCAAAATTAAAAACAAAATTTGACCTATATTTTGACCTCCCATGACCCACTTTATACATGCCCCAGATATTGTCAAAATAAACATTCTGAACAATTTTCACAATGATTCAGATATCATTATGGTTCTAAATGCAGAAATAAGATTTGACCTAGTTTCTGACCTCACATGGCCCCCTTTTTACATTGACCAGATATCATCAAGATAAATATTTTGAACAATTTTCACAACGATAAAGTAAATATTTTGGTTCCTAGAGCAAAAACAAGATTTGACCTTGTGACCTAGTTTAAGACCTTGCATGACCAACTTTTCACATCACCAAGATATCATCAAGATAAATATTCTGAACAATTTTCACAATGATAGAGTAAACATTTTGGTTCATAGAGCAAAAACAAAATTTGACCTAGTGACCTAGTTTTTAACCTTGAATGACCTGCTAATCATATCACCAAGATATATCATCAAGATAAACATTCTGAATTTTTACAATGATTGAGTAAATATTTCGGTTCTTAAAGGAAAAACAAGATTTGACCTAGTGACCTAGTTTCTGACCTCACATGGCCCCCTTTTTACATTGACCAGATATCATCAAGATAAATATTCCGAACAATTTTGACCACAATAAAGTAAATATTTTGGTTCCTAGAGCAAAAACAAGATTTGACCTAGTGACCTAGTTTTAGACCTCGCATGACCCACTTTTCACATCACCAAGATATCATCAAGACCAACATTCTGAACAATTTTCACAATGATAAAGTAAATATTTTGGTTCTTAGAGCAAAAACAAAATTTGACCTAGTGACCTAGTTTTTAACCTCAAATGACCTGCTATTCATATCACCAAGATATCACCAAGATAAACATTCTGAATTTTCACAATAATTTTGAGAAAATATTTCGGTTCTTAGAGGAAAACAAGATTTGACCTAGTGACCTAGTTTCTGACCTCACATGACCCACTTTTAAAATGACCCACATTTCGTCAAGATAAACATTCTGAACAATTTTCACAATGTTTGAGTATATATTTCCGTTCTTGAAGCAAAACCAAGATTTGAACCAATGACCTAGTTTTTGACCTTACATGACCCACACTTTCTACATTACCTAGATATCAAGATAAGTATTTAGGATAGTTTTGACAAAGTTTTAGGGCAACATTGGCATCTCTAGAGCAAAAGGAAGGATTCTGTAATATTTGACCATGTGACCTAGTTTTTGACCCTGCATGACCCATCTTTGACCATGACCAAGATATCATCAAGATAAACATTTAGAACAATTTTGACAAAGTTTAGACCAAAATTGGCACTTCCAGAGGAAAAGGGAGGATTTTGCAAGATTTGGCCTCGTGACCTAGTTTATGACCTGGCATGATCCACTTCTTGACATGACCTAGCTATCATCAAGATAAACATTCAGGACAATTTTGAGATAGTTTGGGCCAAAACTGGCATGTCCGGGCCAAAATGAAGGATTTTAAAAGATTTGACCTTGTGACCTAGTTTTTGACCTTGTATGACCCACTTTTCATCATTTGATAAATATAATCGAAATAAACATTGAGGACAATTTTGACAAAGTTTGGAAAAGAATTGGCACTTCCAGAGCAAAATAAAGGATTTTGTAAGATTTGACCTCTTGACCTACTTAATGACCTAGCATGACCCACATCTTGACTTAACCTTGATATCATCAAAATAAATATTCATGACAATTTCTACAAAGTTTGGACCAATATTGGCACTTCCAGTGTAAAAAGATGGATTTTACAATATTTGACCTAGTGACCTAGTTTTTTACCTAGCTTGACCTAGTTTTTATCATGACCTAAATATCATCAAGACAAATATTCTGATCAATTTTCACAACGATTGAGCATTAAATGTGGCTCCTAGAGCAGAAAGAAGATTTGACCTAGTGACCTACTTTTTGACCCCATTATGGCCCCGATTCAAATTCTTTGAAGTAATTTGAAAAAGCATGACCCATAGATCATATGTGTGAAATATGATTGAATTCTACCAAGTACTTTAGGAGGAGAAGATTTTTTTGTGAAAAGTTGACGGATGGACAGATGGACAGATAGACAGATAGACGCCGGACAACAGACCGATCACAATACCTCACCTCGAGCACTTTGTGCTCAGGTGAGCTAAAAACTTGAGAGACTGACAAAGAGCTTTGAGTAAAGACACTGGTAGTGAACTGGGCCAAATCGAGGGACGTTTTTCGCTATAACAAGGTATAGATATTTTGTGTTTAAATGTCAGTTTAAAGATTTTTAACTATAATTGCAATGAATTTGGTCTAAAAACAGACCAGACTCGCCGTTATGTATTGACAAACCGTCGGTGTTGTTATAAAATCTCGTAACTACAGCTTTATCTAAGCTGTAGTTACGAGATTTTATATCAACACCTACGGAATACATTGTTCGCGAAAAAACGTCCCTAGCTTTGGCCAATTCACCACCAGTAAAAGATAATGAGTTTTCAAAAACAATCCCATGCAGGTTATCAGTCCTTTGAATAAACTGGTGTATATTGTTTGCAAAGTGTCATTCCGATTCGGATGATCAGTCGTCTGGTCTATAGACCAAATCTTGCCCGCAGCATAACTCATTATGGATTTAAGTGCAGCAAATCAGCAATTCCAAATTGAAAAGTAATGCAAACGACAAATAACATGTTAGTTAAGTAAAATTCACAAAACATTCAGGCAAACGGAGAAAATGCTCATTATCTTGCAAACTCAGACACAAATCTCTAGCCACTTCCAAAAGTTTTTGGTTTGGGAAAGAAAACATATAACACTTCCCAAGTTTCTTTCTCTATAAAGAAGATATGTTTGTAAAATATATATTGTCGGTGTAAATGCAAAACCTTGTATCTCGTTTTTAGGAATATTTTAGAGGGGAAGAAAATAGCTTAATAACTTTTCCGAAACTGAAGGGTTTTACTTGAAATTCGGACATATTGTTCACAAATAATGTGTCTTTTATACTGATCAGTAGAATTATCCCAAAACCCGTGTGAATTGTCTACAGTGGGCATTCAAGTGTGCACTTTGAAAATTGCCAGAATTGACGTACGAGGTTTTGCATTTACACCGACGATATGTCCCTTCAAGGGCCTACCTTTAACCCATTATCACACAGTGACTCCTTTTGACGCCCTACAAGATGAAGGCTTTGGAAAACATTGAGGAAAATGAAGAAATTGCTTGTGACAAGCAATTTCTTCATTTCCCACAATGTTTTCTGAACAAAGTCACCAAAAATTGTAGAATTCCATGCACTTGGAATTGTCGTCTGTAACATCTTTGAAATTGGAATGGTCCAAAATTTTGTCGTCTGGTAATGGGTTAACAATTGAAACAGCCCAATGGTAGTATTTTATCAAGTAATAAAATACCCAAATGGCAATGTCTCCAAAGATATGATCTGCAGAGTAATAGTTCTTGAGCACTGCACCTCTCCATAATGACATCTATCCACCAATATGAAGTTTCAAGATTCTACCCCACATACTTTTTAGTGAGCCAGGACTTTATGTTGGGGGGAGCTTATGCCACAGCCTTAGTGGTAGCGTCATGTCCTGTCTTCAAAAACTTTAACATTATCTATATCTCAACACTAGGGCTGTGACATTAGCTCCCCAAACATAAAAGTCCCGGCTCGCTAAATATATTTCATTTAGCTTGCCCAAGATCAACAACAGAATGATGTACTTTATGTACATGTTTTGACATCCCAAATATAAGTGTTTTTGAAAATATCACTGTAAATAAAATGGTCACCAGCAATTTCTGTTTTTTCTTCTAACACACTATGACCTACTCAAGTTTGCTGTTGTGGAATTTATGTCATTTAATGCATTACAACAGGCGGGGTTCAGAAACCGTTAATTAAGGGTAGGGACACTACGGGAATACATAATAACACAAAACATTTAGTATATTGCAAAATATATTATTTTTAATCCATTTTTAAAGTTTTTCCCAAATTTCATAAACATCTCATGAAAAGTAACAATCATAAATGCACATGTCCAAGACTTAATAAACAACCATACAAATAAATTTTCTTCATACACCCTTTCCCAAACAAGCCTTGTTTGTGAATATCCTAATCAATAAAGATATTTTTGAAAAGCATTGAGAGAAAAGAATTTCTTCTTTTCTCAGTATGCTTTTTGTTTTAGCATAGATATCTAGCACTCTGGCAATATTCACTTTTTCTTCAGAAGGACCATTCAGTTTGGACCAATTAACATAAGATTACTGTCCCTTTCCTAAACGACTAAATTTTAGGGTGGTCCAATTTGAAAGCTGTTGTAGAAGACAAAATGAATGTTTATAAGGTAAAATTTGTGAATGATTTTAGCTAAGAAAATATTGGGAAAAAAGGAGAAACTGCTGATGATCAGCAGTTTCTTCTTTTGTCTCAATGTTTTCCCAAGTCTTTTCTATAAGGAACGTCAAAACCAGAGCCACATTCTTTAGAGCAAGATTTCTTGAGATATCTTGAGATTTCTTAAGATGTTTTAGGATAAAGCGCTCTTTTGAGCAAGATTTTTAAGACGATCACTGGGAGCCGCCATTGCCCTACACTTCTTTCGGAACCCCTCGGTAAATTCTGTAGAATCTATATCAAAGAGAATTGACCGAGTTGTTCCTAATGCTCCATGATTCATAATCCGTGCCATTTGTATCAAGTATGGAACATTCGGAACACCTCACTTATAATCTCGGTCTCAAAGACGCTGTATCAAAAACATCTTAAGAAATCTTAAAAAAATCTCGCTCTAAAGAACGCACCTCAGGTCTTGATTTGGAAAGGATTAAGGATGTTAATCTGTAACATTGCAAATTAATAGAAGCAAAAGATGGATACAAAAACATGGAATTCTTTGGAATTAACACAAATACAACAATACACAAGTAATAACCCATAAATATACAAACACAAAATATTGGAACAAAATAGCACTTTAATTCTATCACTTTCCCTAACAGCAAAATTTTAGACTGCTCCAATTGGAAAGCGGTTGCAGACTGATCTTGATAAAGTTAGGATTCAGCATAACAATAATTGATGCAAAAGGCTGTTTATCGGCAATTTCTTTTGTCGCAATGTTTTTTCAAGCTCTTTCTATTGGGGACATAAAAACCAGGCCCCGGTTTCGCGAAAAAACTTTAGTACATACTCATGAGAATATGCTCAACTTCAATGGAATACTCTCCAATGTTGAAGGGTATTCGATAGGAGTTCATGTGGATTCTGTGCAATTTGAGCATGGTGCTCAGATTTGAGTCTGAGAACATACTTAAGTTTTTTTTTGAGAAACCGGGGCCAGGTCTTGTTTTGGCAAAAGGTTATTCCTTTCCCAAACAATACCTGGTTTTGATATACCAGATCATAGATCCATTGGAGAAGTTGATAATCAGCATTTTCTCTTTTTACCTCAATATTTTCTGTTATATTGAACACAAATCCTATCTTTATCAATATTCATTTTGTTAGTCTGCAAGAGCTTTTCAACTGTGAAATCCTAAACTTTTACTGTTTGGGAAAGGGTTAAATAACCAATTAATCTACAACCAAAACATATTTCAACACAATACATTTAACAGTATATTTGTCAACTCAAACAGTTCATACAACAAACAGTTCTTTTTCCTTTCCCAAATAAGAACTGTTTTTGACAATCCTGTACAAATTGTCTGGAAAAACATTGAGAGTAAGGAAGGATTTCCTGCAAATCAACAATTCTTCCGTTTCCCTACATATTTTCTTCAAAACATAATAATAAACTATTTCTCATTTAGACATCAATAATTTTGTGCCTGAAACTCCTTTCAAATTTGATAAGCCTAAATTTTGGCAGTTAGGAGAAGAGATATTAAATTTAAGTTTTGATGACAAGTATGACAAAATTAGACAATACAATTTTGAACAACTAGAATATCACTGAAAGTGATCATACCCCCCAAAAGTGCTGTGTTTGCGCATTTTGAGATGTACATTTCCTATGAACTGTGCAATGATCAATTGAGAAAAAGAGCAAACAAAAAAACAGACTGACCAACACAAGTTAATGTTGCAAACATTGCTTATTTTCAACAAAGGACCATAATTCTGTCATAAATCAATGAACCATAACCAAAATTTGATATGCACATATTTGACAGCTACTGAGCATAACTGTAAAGTTTTTTTGAAATCCATCCATTAATTGCCGAGAAATTGAGCGGACAAGAAAATTCACTCAAGGGCCATAACCCTGTGAAAAACAAGAAAATTCACTCAAAGGCCATAACTCTGTGAAAAATCAATAGACCATGACCAAAATAGAAGATGCAAATCTTCACTTTGTAATAAGTTTACATGTGAACTTTGAACAAAATTCGTCCGGTAGTTAAGGAGAAATAGAGCAGACAAAAAATCAACAAACTGATCAACACATGTTAATGTTGCGAAAAATGCCAATTTTCAACAAAGGGCCATAACTCAGTCAAAAATCAATGAACCATTACAAATATTTGGTATGCACATACTTGAGAGCTACTAAGAATTACTGTAAAATATCCATCTATCACTTTTCTAGAAATTGAACGTACAAGAAAATTCACTCAAGGGCCATAATTCGGTCAAAAATCAATGGACCATAACCAAAATAAAATATGCACATCTACACTTAGTAATGAGTTCACATGTGAAGTTTGAATAAAATTGGTCCAGCAGTTTATGAGAAATAGAGTGGACAAAAAATTGAAAAACCGATCAACACACATTGATTTTGCGTAAAATGGCAATTTTCAGCAAAGGGCCATAACTCAGTCAAAAATCAATGAATCATCACCAAAATTTTATATGCACATATTTGAGAGCTACTAAGCATAACTGTAAAGTTTTTTTGAAATCTGTTTTTTAGTGTCCGAGAAATTGAGCGGACAAGAAAATTCACTCAAGGGCCGTAACTCCGTCAAAAATCAATGGATCGTGGAAAATTTTTTAGTATGCACATTTCAACTTAGTAATGAGTTCACATGTGAAGTTTGAACAAAATTGGTCCAATAGTTTATGAGAAATAGAGTGGACAAAAAATTGAAAAACCGATCAACACACATTGATTTTGCGTTAAATGGCAATTTTCAGCAAAGGGCCATAACTCAGTCAAAAATCAATGAATCATCACCAAAATTTTATATGCACATATTTGAGAGCTACTAAGCATAACTGTAAAGTTTTTTTGAAATCCGTTCATTAGTTTCCAAGAAATTGAGCGGACAAGAAAATTCACTCAAGGGCCGTAACTCCGTCAAAAATCAATGGACCATGAAAAAAAATTAGTATGCGCATCTCAACTTAGTAATGAGTTCACATGTGATGTTTGAACAAAATTGGTTCAATAGTTTATGAGAATTAGAGTGGACAAAAAATTGAAAAACCGATCAACACACATTGATTTTGGGTAAAATGGCAATTTTCAGCAAAGGGCCATAACTCAGTCAAAAATCAATGAATCATCACCAAAATTTTATATGCACATATTTGAGAGCTACTAAGCATAACTGTAAAGTTTTTTTGAAATCCGTCCTTTAGTTTCCAAGAAATTGAGCGGACAAGAAAATTCACTCAAGGGCCATAACTCCGTCAAAAATCAATGGACCGTAAAAATTTTTTTAGTATGCACATCTCAACTTAGTAATGAGTTCACATGTGAAGTTTGAACAAAATTGGTCCAATAGTTTATGAGAAATAGAGTGGACAAAAAATTGAAAAAACGATCAACACACATTGATTTTGCGTAAAATGGCAATTTTCAGCAAAGGGCCATAACTCAGTCAAAAATCAATGAATCATCACCAAAATTTAATATGCACATATTTGAGAGCTACTAAGCATAACTGTAAAGTTTTTTTGAAATCTGTTGTTTAGTGTCCGAGAAATTGAGCGGACAAGAAAATTCACTCAAGGGCCGTAACTCCGTCAAAAATCAATGGATCGTGGAAAATTTTTTAGTATGCACATTTCAACTTAGTAATGAGTTCACGTGTGAAGTTTGAACAAAATTGGTCCAATAGTTTATGAGAAATAGAGTGGACAAAAAATTGAAAAACCGATCAACACACATTGATTTTGCGTTAAATGGCAATTTTCAGCAAAGGGCCATAACTCAGTCAAAAATCAATGAATCATCACCAAAATTTGATATGCACATATTTGAGAGCTACTAAGCATAACTGTAAAGTTTTTTTGAAATCCGTCCATTAGTTTCCAAGAAATTGAGTGGACAAGAAAATTCACTCAAGGGCCGTAACTCCGTCAAAAATCTATGGACCGTGAAAATTTTTTTAGTTTGCACATCTCAACTTAGTAATGAGTTCACAAGTGATGTTTGAACAAAATTGGTCCAATAGTTTATGAGAAATAGAGTGGACAAAAAAATGAGAAACTGATCAACCTACATTGATTTTGCATTAAATGGCAATTTTCAGCAAAGGGCCATAACTCAGTCAAAAATCAATGAATCATCACCAAAATTTGATATGCACATATTTGAGAGCTGCTTAGCATAACTGTAAAGTTTTTTTGAAATCCGTCCATTAGTTTCCAAGAAATTGAGTGGACAAGAAAATTCACTCAAGGGCCATAACTCCGTCCAAAATCAATGGACCTTAAAAAAAATTTAGTATGCACATCTCAACTTAGTAATGAGTTTACATGTGATGTTTGAACAAAATTGGTCTAATAGTTTATGAGAAATAGAGTGGACAAAAAATTGAAAAACCGATCAACACACATTGATTTTGTGTAAAATGGCAATTTTCAGCAAAGGGCCATAACTCAGTCAAAAATCAATGATTCATCACCAAAATTTTATATACACATATTTGAGAGCTACTAAGCATAACTGTAAAGTTTTTTTGAAATCCGTCCTTTATTTTCCGAGAAATTGAGCGGACAAGAAAATTCACTCAAGGGCCGTAACTCCGTCAAAAATCAATGGACCATAAAAATTTTTTTAGTATGCACATCTCAACTTAGTAATGAGTTCACATGTGAAGTTTGAACAAAATTGGTCCAATAGTTTATGAGAAATAGAGTGGACAAAAAATTGAGAAACCGATCAACACACATTGATTTTGCGTTAAATGGCAATTTTCAGCAAAGGGCCATAACTCAGTCAAAAATCAATGAATCATCACCAAAATTTTATATGCACATATTTGAGAGCTACTAAGCATAACTGTAAAGTTTTTTTGAAATCCGTCCATTAGTTTCTAAGAAATTGAGTGGACAAGACAATTCACTCAAGGGCCGTAACTCCGTCAAAAATCAATGGTCCGTGAAAAATTTTTAGTATGCACATCTCAACTTAGTAATGAGTTTACATGTGATGTTTGAACAAAATTGGTCTAATAGTTTATGAGAAATAGAGTGGACAAAAAATTGAAAAAACGATCAACACACATTGATTTTGCGTAAAATGGCAATTTTCAGCAAAGGGCCATAACTCAGTCAAAAATCAATGAATCATCACCAAAATTTAATATGCACATATTTGAGAGCTATTTAGCATAACTGTAAAGTTTTTTTGAAATCCGTCCTTTAGTTTCCAAGAAATTGAGCGGACAAGAAAATTCACTCAAGGGCCATAACTCCATGAAAAATCATTGGACCGTGACCAAAATGTAATATGCACATCTCAACTTGGTATTGAGCTTACATGTGAGGTTTGAATAAAATTGGACTTGTGGTTTAGGAGAAATATAGCGGACAAAAAACCAACAGACGGACCAACAGACAGACAGACCGACAGACAGACAGACAGACAGACAGACAGACCAACGGACAAGCTGACTCCTATATACCCCCCAAATTGAATTTGGGGGGTATAATTAGTCCAATGGAACCTTCTGCAGATGACAAAATATGACATTTTCAATACTAAGAATTGTGAAAATCTTATGATAAGATGCTGCCTATCAGC